>SJYQ01004125.1:651918-675436 GCA_006410935.1 Redunca redunca
CAATCAGGCAAGACCTAGTAAATACATGGTTGAAGATTCACAGAATAGAATATTTACCTGTTGAAAGGAGAAAGCTCTATAAGAATGAAACAGATATACTGTTAACATAGAAAAGCTAGGTGTGGGACAGTGGGCATGGAAAGTCATCATCTATATGAAAAGGAACAGGCATTCAGAAATGTTTTACACAGATTTGGAAAATTCTTGAAGAGGGCAGCACAAATAACCATCATTCCTGGGGAGGGAATCTGGGTTGAGAGATATGCCAAGAGATGGTTACTTTTCAGAGAATATACGTTGCTTTTGAGTATTTTATTTTATTTGGCCACTCCAGGTGTTAGTTGTGGCATGCAAGATCCAGTTCCCCGATCAGGGGTTGAGCCTGGATCCCCTGCGTTGGGAGCTCAGTCTTAGTCACTGGACCACTAGGGACTCTCCTTGAGATTTTTTCTTTAGTTCAACTCTTTGACAACTGTCTGTTTCACATTGTGGCACATGGGACGCAAAGGTAAACCACTAAATAACATAAACAGGTGATTGCTGTTGTTCAGTCATTCAGCTGTATCCGACTCTTTGTGACCCTATGGACTGAAGCACACCAGGTTTCCCTGTCCTTCACCACATCCTGGAGCATGCTCAAATTCATGTCCATTGAGTCGGGGATGCCATCGAACCATCTCATCCTTAGTCGACCCCTTCTCCTNCATCAACTATATGAAAAGGAACAGGCATTCAGAAATGTTTTACATAGATTTGGAAAATTCTTGAAGAGGGCAGCACAAATAACCATCATTCCTGGGGAGGGAATCTGGGTTGAGAGATATGCCAAGAGATGGTTACTTTTCAGAGAATATATGTCGCTTTTGAGTATTTTATTTTATTTGGGCACTCCAGGTGTTAGTTGTGGCATGCAAGATCCAGTTCCCCGATCAGGGGTTGAGCCTGGATCCCCTGCGTTGGGAGCTCAGTCTTAGTCACTGGACCACCAGGGACTCTCCTTGAGGTTTTTTCTTTAGTTCAACTCTTTGACAACTGTCTGTTTCACATTGTGGCACATGGGACGCAAAGGTAAACCACTAAATAACATAAACAGGTGATTGCTGTTGTTCAGTCATTCAGCTGTATCCGACTCTTTGTGACCCTATGGACTGAAGCACACCAGGTTTCCCTGTCCTTCACCACATCCTGGAGCATGCTCAAATTCATGTCCATTGAGTCGGGGATGCCATCGAACCATCTCATCCTTAGTCGACCCCTTCTCCTCCTGCCTTCAATCTTTCCCAGCATCACTGTCTTTTCCAATGAGCTGGCTCTGTGCATCAGGTGGCCAAAGTACTAGAACTTCAGCTTCAGCATCAGTCCTTGCAATGAATATTCAGGACTGATTTCCTTTAGGATTGACTGGTTTGATCTCCTCGCATTCCTAGGGACTCTCAAGAATCTTCTCCAACCTCAAGAGCAAAATTTCTTCAGTGCTCAGCCTGGGGTTAGGGTGTACACAGATGCAGTGGGAGCCAGAGTAGAAGCTCTTGAAATGCACAAAGGGAATTTTCTGGAGTAAAAGGCACATAGAAATTGAAGGGAGAATTAGGCAGTAGAGCTATAAGCAAAGCTATTCCAAGCATTATAAAAAAAAAGAATCAGAGGTAAACTTAGGTACATAAAATAGTCAACTTCAGGGGAAATATAAGCATTTTAGGATGAGCATAGTTTGGGTGGAGGAAGATGTGGAAAAGTAAATTAAAAAGTTATTTAATGTTCTTAGATGTTGGATATTATCCTTACAGAAAAGATGACTAATTAAAGTTAGGAGGTGGAAGGAGAATTCTGTGTGGAGACAGAATGGGAGTTCTAAGGCATAGTGCAAGGCTTTTAATTTAAACTAAGAAGTCCTGGAAGAGATAGGAATGCATTCAACTACTATGAACCAAAATGCCAAATAACAGTGCTATAACTAACAGCTAATATTGGATACAGATCTGCAGGGAGGCGTCTCAGGGTTGGTGTAATAGGCTCAGAGATGCACCAAGGAATCGGGTTTCTTTTTTCCATTCTTTTCTGCTATTCTTGGGAAAGTTGGCTGGTCATCACATCATTGCAAAGTTGCCACCATTGATACTGGCATCACGGCTATATTCACGGCAGGAATAAGGAGTCAAAGAGATGGAGCAGGAAGTGTTTTCTGTTTAAAGTTTTTCTCTTTCTGATGAGGAAAGTCATTCATAGTAGATTTGCTCTTGTATCTCATCTGTTATGCTCTCCTTAGACCACCATTGCTAAGGGGAGTGAGATTTTTACTCATGGTTTTAGACCAATTATGATTTATCTCCTGGGGTATAGTAGAGGGCTTCCATCCTTGAGATCAAAAGATCTCCATACATTGTTTAAATCATTTAGCATTTATTAAATATATATATCTATGTGTTTGTGTGTCTGTGTGTATATATATATATATACACGTCTCTCTATATAATACACATGTCTATACAGACACAAGTATGTGTATTTATGTATATATATATGCTTTTTCTCCTTTTTCTTCCTCCCAGAGAAGGAGAGCAAATGATTGTTAGAAGGTCATAGGTCTCAATTTAGAGATGATATAACTTTCTAAGTAGCTCTGGAACTTTTTCATCCAATTCTTCTTAATATCCAGAGATGACTAAAGTGGCTTCCTTTTCCTTCCATATCCACTCCTGACCTTGTTCAAGTATAGAATAATTTTAATTAAGAAAAAAACCAATATAACTAGAATCACTGATGGGCTGCCCTATATTAGTTTGTTACCACTAACTTCATGATTTAACACAAATTTATGATCTCACAATTTCCATGAGGGTCAGAAGAGACAGGCATGGTTAATTGTACCCTCTGCTCAGGGTCTCACCAGGCTGCAAAGTGTTGACCTGGGCTGTGATCTCATCTGAGGCTTGTGGCTTCTTCCAAGTACACCAGTTGTTCGCAGAATTCAGCTCCTCAGGGTTGTGGGACTGACATGCTCAATTTCCAGAGGATTGATGGGCAGTTAGTTCACACTGTGGCTGCTTGATTTTCCATAAAAGCATAAGGGCATCTGCCTCACTAGGAATGTCTCCCTCCAGCCTGCCAAAGTAGGTGTTATCAAATGTAACCTTATCAAAATAGCGACTACCACATCATAGTCACAAACCTGCCCATATTCCAGGGTTACCCACATGACTATGGGTCAAGAACCTTGGGAGCTACTGAAGAATTTTGCCAACAGTGTCTCATGACTTGTATTTGTATTTTTGTTTGTTTTCTATTAATGGGAAGTAGCAAATTTCCATCTTTATTTTTAGCACTTTACATACTAATGTCTGATATAATGCTTTTATCCAACACAATCTTAAAATTAAATATTATTTTCAAAAGAAACCAAGCCATTGCATATTTCCATTTTCATTTTTGCAGTTACCTAGGATATATTTCAAATATTAAAAGATGATGCTGTGAAGGTGCTGCACTCAATATGCCAGCAAATTTGGAAAACTCAGCAGTAGCCACAGGACTGGAAAAGGTCTGTTTTTATTCCAATCCCAAAGAAAGGCAATGCCAAAGAATGCTCAAACTACCGCACATTGCAGTCATCTCCCATGCTAGCAAAGTAATGCTCAAAATTCTCCAAGCCAGGCCTCAACAGTACGTGAATCGTGAACTTACAGATGTTCAAGCTGGATTTAGAAAAGGCAGAGGAACCAGAGATCAAATTGCCAACATCTGCTGGATCATTGAAAAAGCAAGAGAGTTCCAGAGAAACATCTACTTCTGCTTTATTGACTATGCCAAAGTCTTTGACTGTGTGGGTCACAACAAATTGTGGAAAATTCTGAAAAAGATGGGAAAACCAGATCACCTGACCTGCCTCTTGAGAAACCTATATGTAGGCCAGGAAGCAACAGTTAGAAGTAGATATGGAACAACAGACTAGTTCCAAATCAGGAAAGGTGTATGGTCAAAGCTGTATATTGTCACTCTGCTTATTTAACTTATATGCAGAGTACATCATGAGAAATGCTGGACTGGATGAAGCAGAAGCTGGAATCAAGATTGCTGGAAAAATATCAATAATGTCAGATATGCAGATGGCATCATCTTTATGGCAGAACGTGAAGAAGAACTAAAGAGTCTTTTGATGAAAGTGAAAGAGGAGAGTCAAAAAGTTGGCTTAAAACTCAGCATTTAGAAAACTAAGATCATGGCATCCAGTTCCAACACTTCATGGCAAATAGATGGGGAAACAATGGAAACAGTGAGAGACTTTATTTTCTTGGGCTCCAAAATCATTGCAGATGGTGACTGCAACCATGAAATTAAAAGATGCTTGCTCCTTGGAAGAAAAGTTATGATGAACCTAGACAGCATATTAACAAGCAGAGACATACTTTGTCAACAAAGGTCCATTTAATCAAAGCTATGTTTTTTCCAGTAGTCATGTATGGATGTGAGAGTTGGACTATAAAGAAAGCTGAGAGCCAAATAATTGATGCTTTTGAACTGTGGTGTTGGAGAAGACTCTTGAGAGTTCCTTGGACTGCAAGGAGATCAAACCAGTCCATCCTAAAGGAAATCAGTCCTGAATATTCATTGGAAAGACTGTTGCTGAAGCTGAAACTCCAATACTTTTGCCACCTGATTTGAAGAACTGACTCATTTGAAAAGACCCTGATGCTGGCAAAGATTGAAGGTGGGAAGAAAAGGCAATGACAGAGGATGAGATGGTTGGACGGCATCATGGATCTACGGACATGAGTTTGAGTAACTCTGGGAGATGGTGATGGACAGGGAAGCCTGGCATGCTGCAGTCCATGGGGTCGCAAAACATCAGACATGACTGAGTGAGTGAACTGAGGATCTTGTCACACCCTTTCGACTCAATGATGGCTTAGGGGAAAAAAAACCCTAAAGATTTTATAGCATTATTTTACTACAAAAAAGGGAAACTATAGAAAACAATATATTTTGCTATAGTGAGCCTTTAACAAGTAAAAAACAGAGCACACTAAAAGTATTATTTTTTTCAAGACATGGCAGGACATTAAAAAGAACTACTTTCAGATACTGAAAAGAGTTGTAATGTAGCTGGGAAAGAAGATATAATCACATAACAACTAAACGTGGTCCACTGGAGAAGGGAATGGCAAACAACTTTAGTGTTCTTGCCTTGAAAATCCCATACTGAAAACAGTATGAAAGGAAAAAATATATGACATTGGAAGATGAGCTTCTCCAGATCGGTGGGTGTCCAATATGCTGCTGGGAAAAAGCGGATAAGTAGCTCCAGAAGGAATGAAGAGTCTGGGCCAAAGAGGAAATGACACCCAGGCATGGATATGTCTGGTGGTGAAAGTAAAGTCCAATGCTGTGAAGAACAATACTGCACAGGAACCTGGGATTTTAGGTCCATGAATCAAGGTACAATGGACGTGGTCAAGCAGGAGATGGCAAGAATGAACACTGACATTTCAGGAGTCAGTGAACTAAAATGGATGGGAATGGGTGAATTTAATTTAGATGACTATTGTAGCTACTACTGTGGGCAAGAATCCCTTAGAAGAAATGGGATAAGTCAACAAAAGAGTTTGACATAAAGTACTTGTGAACAGTCTCAAAAATGACCAAATTATCTTGGTTCATTTCCAAGTCAAACCATTCAATGTCACAGTAATCCAAGTCTATGCCCCAACCTCTAATGCCAAAGCTGAAGGGTTCTACAAGACCTTCTAGAAGTAACACCAAAAACAAACAAAAAAGTCCTTTTCATCATAAGGGACTGGAACACAAAAGTAGGAAGTCAAGAGATACCTGGACTAACAGGCAGGCTTGGCCTTGCAGTGCAAAATGAAGCAGGGCAAAGTTAACAGAGTTTTGCCAAGAGAACACACTGCTCATGGCAAATACCCACTTCCCACAACACAAGAGGTGACTCTACACATGGACATCACCAGATGGTTGATACCAAAATCAGACTGACTATATTATTTGCAGCCAAAGATGGAGAAACTCTATAAAGTCAGCAAAAACTAGACGTGAGGCTGACTATGGCACAGATTATGAGCTCCTTATTGCAAAATTCAGACATACACTAGACAAACTAGGGAAAACCACTAGCCATTCAGGCATGACCTAAATCAAATCCCTTAAGATTATACAGTGGAAGTGACAAATAGATTCAAGGAAACAGATCTGGTAGACAGAGTGCCTGAAGAATTATGGACAGAGGTTCATAGCATTGTACAGGAGGCAGTGACCAAAACAATCCCCCCAAAAAAGACATGCAAGAAGGCAAAGTGGTTGTTTGAGGAGGGCTTACAAATAGTTGAAGAAAGAAAAGAAGCAAAAGGCAAAGAAGAAAGGGAAAGCTATACCCACTTGAATACAGAATTCCAAAGAATAGCAAGGAGAAATGAGAAAGACTTCCTCAGTGAACAATGCAATGAAATAGAAAACAACAGAATGGGAAAGATAAGAGATCTCTTCAAGAAAACTGGAGATACAAAGGGAACATTTCAGGCAAAGATGGGTGCAATAAAGTATAGAAACAGTACGGACCTGATGGAAACAGAAGATATAAAGAAGAGATGGGAAGAATACACAGAAGAACTGTACAAAAAAGTTCTTAAGGAACCAAATAACCATGATGTTGTGTTCATTCACTTAGAGCCAGACATCCTGAAGTCTGAATTCAAGTGGGCCTTAGAAAGCATCACTACAAATGAACCTAGTGGAGGTAATGGAATTCCAGCAGATTTATCTAAAATCCTAAAAGATGATGCTGTTACAGGGCTGCACTCAATAT
Organism: Redunca redunca; assembly: GCA_006410935.1. Lineage (NCBI taxonomy): Eukaryota > Metazoa > Chordata > Mammalia > Artiodactyla > Bovidae > Redunca > Redunca redunca. The sequence continues at coordinate 658,736 of SJYQ01004125.1, forward strand.
GCCAGCAAATTTGGAAACCTTAGCAGTGGCCAAATGACTGGAATAGGTCGGTTTTCATTCCAATCCCAAAGAAGAGCAATGCTAAAGAATGCTCAAACTACGGCATAGTCATACTCATTTCACATGCTAGCAAGACTATGCTTAAAATCCTTCAAGTTAGACTTCAAGAAATTCCAGATGTACAATATTTAGAAAAGGTAGACGTACCAGAGATTAAATTTCCAACTTTCACTGGATCATCGAAAAAGCAAGAGAATTCCAGAAAAAAAAATCTACTTCTGTTTCATTGACTACATTAAAGCCTTTGACTGTGTGAATCATAATGAACTGTGGAAAATTCTTAAAGAGATGGGAATACTAGACTACCTTACCTGTCTCCTGAGAAGCATGTATGCAGGTCAAGAAGTAACAATTAGAACCAGACATGGAACTGATTTAAAATTGGGAAAGGTGTACATCGAGGCTGTATATTGTCACCCTGCTTATTTAACTTATATGCAGAGAACATCATGCAACACGCTGGGCTGGATGACAGCCAACCTGGAATCAAGATTGCTGGGAGAAATATTAGCAATCTTAGTTATGAAAGTGATACATCCTAATGGCAGAAAGCGAAGAGAAACTAAAGAGTCTCCTGATGAAGGTGAAAGAGGAGAGTGAAAAAGCTGGCTTAAAACACAACATTCAGAAAACTAAGCTCATGGTATCTGATCCCTTCACTTCATGCAAATAGATGGGGAAAAAATAGCAAAAGTAGCAGATTTTATTTTCTGGTGCTCCAAAATCACTGTGGATGGTAACTGCAGCCATGAAATTAACAGATGCTGGCTCCTTGGAAGAAAAGGTATGACAAACCTAGATAGCAAATTAAAAAACGTAGACATTACTTTTCCAACAGAGGTCCGTATAATCAAAGCTATGGTTTTTCCGGTTTGTTGCGTATGGATGTGAGAGTTGGATCATAAGGAAGGCTGTGCACTGAAGAATTGACATCTCTGAATTGTGGTGCTGGAGAAGACTCTTGAGGGTCCCTTGGACTTCCAGGAGATCAAACCAGTCAATCCTAAAGAAATTAACCCTGAATATTCACTGGAAGGACTGATGCTGAAACTGAAGTTCCAATACTTTGGCTACCTGACATGATGAGCTGACTCATTGGAAAAGATCCTGATGCTGGGAAAGACCGAATACAGGAGGAGAAGGGGGTGACAGAGGATGAGATGGTTGCATAGCTTCATCAATTCAATGCACATGAGTTTGAGTGAGCTCTGGGAGATAGTGAAGGACAGGGAAGCCTGGTGTACTGCAGTCCATGGTGTGGCAAAGAGTTGGACATGACTTAACAACTGAATAATAACAAATATTTAAATGGAGATCGAATGCAACAATGAAGGCCACAGACAAGGATGTATATTATTGTCAAATTAACCCCAGGGACAGCATGAGTTTAGAGGAAAGTGTTTGGATAATTTATTGTGGAGAATAAGCTACCCTTGATTTAGTGGGTTAAAGCAATAGTGTATCTTGTATCTCAGAATTGTATGGGACAGGCATTCAGGCAGGGATCAGCAGAGCAATTATTCTGCTTCAGGGAGCATCACGTGGCACTCACTGAGTCTTGTTCTAGGTTTCAAGAACGGTCCTGCAAAAATCTAGTACCTTACTGACCCTCACACCCTCTTTCTAAATGGCATCTCATCCTTCTGGTCTTCCATGTAGTTTGGGCTTCTCACAGCATGGTGATCTCAAGGTTGTCACACTTCTGGCCTGACAGCTGTCTTGTAAGAGAAAGGAGGAAGGAAATGGAGGCTCCTGTGGTCTAGATCCGGAAACTCACACAGTGTCACTTGAGCAACATTCAGTATGTCAACAGGAGTCACAGAGACCACTCAGCCGGAGGAGAGGAAGTGCAAGACACTCAGCATCCCTCGTGATAAGGACCATGTCAAAGCAGGTGTGGCCTTATTTAATTCACCATGGAGGGAAATGTTAGTTTGGACCAGAAAGATCAGAAAAAGCTGTATGTGGAAGGAGTATATAAACTGGTTTTAAAGGATATGGATCACTTGAAAAAAAAATGGAATGGGAATAAGACTAAAAAATATTAAGTATATAAATATAAGACAGGAGTAATGGGGAAAACTTCAAAATACTTAGCAAAACAAGAATTATATTTCTTCATCAATTTGTTTTGCTCTAACAAGTGGAAATTAGCTTCAACGTGGCAAGTTACTTTTTCCTGGTCATAGACACATTGATTTGCCTGGGAAGATAATTTTTCTTTAAATGTCGTCAGCTTGTCTGAAAAAAAGGTGAATTTGAGCTTAAGGAGATAATAGGGTTAATTGGGGAAGGTAGGTCAGAGAACATTTTATTTTGAGAAGTGTTTACTGTTAGAACTCTCCAAAGGCCTAGGGAAACATTTGTAGATGGTCCCGAGACAGAAGGCAGGGCAGTAAGACAAGGGTGTGATTTAGCAAACTGATCTGGCAGTTTGGGTTTAGCAAGTCTGCTCAAGATACTAAGAGGGTAATGGTGAAAAGTGTTTAATCCTTCAGGGTCTCGCAAAAGTTTTCCTTCAGGAAGCTTTAATCATTATAGCCATAATTTCCTGACTGAGAAGAGGGCTTCCTTAGATTTGTAGATCACAGATAAATAGCTCTCTAGACTAATATGCATACAGTACATGCACCGAACACTGTGCCTCGTACTTGGTAGATATTTAATACTGCTTAACAAATTGTATTACTCATATTCTCTGTCTTCAAATTTAGATAACCTACCTTTCCCCTGAAAGTTTTGTCTGTGTAATAAACTGGAAACAGAGGAATATTTTTACAATACATACCAATTAAAAATTAGTCATTCCTGTAGGAGGGGAGCATAGCTCTTGTTTGGCGCTCCAATTTTCAAAATGTGGATCTAACATTTTCTTTCTTTTTTTTGTTTTTGACACTGATAAATTTTCAACTCATGACTATCAAACTTGACATTGGAAAGACAAAGGGAGAGGGAACAAACTTCATGAAAAATACTTTAAAACGTATCTTTTAACGTATTATAACATCTTGGAGAATTAACACATCTTACTGCTCTTTTATGTTGTGAAAATTACTCTTTATATATATAATAATTTTTAGCCTTATCCCCAGTCCATTTTTTTCCCCCCAATGATCCATAGCCTTCACCCTCCTCCTCAGACAAAGCAGTAGCTTGTAGTTGTTCTATTTCATTGGGAGCACTGAAAAATTCCAAGCAAGGGACAACATTAGTGTCGGAGTTTGACAAAGGTCAACAGGCTTGTGCATTTTACACAGTTGTCTACTTTCGATAGTTTTGTTTCTGGAGCTCTAGGTGGCTTCTCAGAAACTGCTAGGCTAAGCAAACGAAAGGAAAACATACACCGAGACACCCTGAGACTCTGAAAGCTTAATCTAGAGCGAACCTGTTAAGCCTTCTGTGTACGATTGGTGGGCAGAGTAAAGACTGATAGCCCAGATGCAGGGCGGAGGGACACTGCGTTCCACCAGCGCATACCTAAGCCTCCTTAGTAACACAGGATGGCCGGGAGGAAGAAGTGTTCTCCATCCTCAGTCCCACTAAAGTAAATAAGTGAACCTTGGTTCACATGAGCTGCAGAGGTGTGTGCACCTCTGCACATATAGTGCGCTGATGAATCTATAGATATTAAGGGTTTCACTCTCTCCCCCAGGAGATGGGCTAGGCGTCGCCTGCCAGCGTCTTAAGCAACCTCCCTCCCTGACCTGCCCGGGCGGAGAGGACGGAGGCGGGGGAGGCGGCGGCGCGGTTGTGACCACTGCACGTCCGCGCGCGCCTGCAGGCGGCAGCGCCCTGCATAATTGATGGAGAGCCTGTCGGCGTTCTGGGTCGGCTGCGGGCCGGGTGAGAGAGTCTCGGCGTAGGAGGGCAGGGCGGCTGGCCCCTCCCACTCAGCCTTTTCTCCAGTGTCCATACCCCGGCCTGGCAGCGCGCGCCGGGCTGCGGGCGAGTGTGTGCGGCGACCCCGGGCACCGAAGGCGGTGGGTGGACGAGGACCGCGGCTGACCTGCTGGCGTCATGCGCGCCTTCCAGGGTCCGCGCGGGCCTTGGGCGCCGTCCCTGCCGCTGCTCCTCCTGTGCTTCCTCGCCGCGGTGCGCCGGAGCTTGGAGGACGGCCTTTCCACAGGTGTGATGGTTGCAGGGCCAAGGAGCGGGCGGAGAGCGCGCCAGGATGGGGTGGCAGAAGTCCCGGGATGCTGGCAGCCGCGGGTGGGGGCGACGGCCGCCTCCGCCTATTGGCCACGCGTGGGTTATCGAAACCTGCCGGGACGGGGCGCCCCGCGAGACGGGGACGTGGGTAGTAGGGCAGTGTGTTTCTAGGAGAGGGGGTGAAGTTGCGGGTGGGAGCAGGACAGCGACTTGGCCTGTCTAAAGTGGCAGGGTTTCTGAAAGACACGTTTTCCCAGGCCACCTCCCTTCACTTGAATCGATGCGTGTGTCGCGATAGTGTCGCGATGCTCAGTCGCGATAGTGAGGCTTAAATATCACCTCCTCCTTCCTAGCAGGCGGGTTGGCTTTGAGGATGTTTTTTAGAGCTGAGTTTAAATAACACAACACAACTAACCAAACAAAGCCCCACGACCGGAGGATAATGTGAGTGTGTATCTTCTTTTACACCTTGGTCTTTTAAAACAAAGACTGGAGGTTTTTCGTTTGTTTATTTTTGTTTTTTTTGGTTGTGTAAGACACTTTGAAAAAGGGATTTTTGGTGCAAAGCAACACCAGATTTGCCATTTTAGCTTCACCTGTTTATAATTTTTATGATGAAAGTATTCCATCTCATGTACTTTCTGATGCAAGTTTCTGTGTTGTAAATTTCAGAGTACTACATGCTAATTAGGATAGTAGATCACCTCTAGCTTGGCAAATATTGCCCATCAGTAACTCAAGTCAGGATCTTACTCCTCACAAGGTTTTGAACGTTTCATAGGCATTTATTTTTATGAGCTTATTGCATGTAGACCTGCGTGTTTAGAAATGGAAAGATAATCAAATAATAAGATTATTCATTTTTAAATAAATATACTTTAACAGGTCTAGCTGTTAACTACTTAGACAAAACATTTTGGGTTGCCTCAGTTTCCAAATTTCCTTGCCCCACTTTCTCATTCATACCGTTTATAAAGAATGGTCAAGGACATTTTTTTTCAGCCTGGGGCTATCCCCCATTCACCTGTCATTCACCTAAGAGTATTGCATTTCTGAGGAGGAATGCATCTTAGGTATGTCCTAGAACTTGGTTTCTCAACTTGACTGTATGTTCTATTTACTAGTGAGTATTAAAAATACTGATATGGTGGATCCTGCCTTAAAAATTCTGATTCATTTGTCCTGGGATTCAGTCTAGATGTGAGGAGGTTTAAAAGCTCCCATGTGAGTTTTATCATATGATCCTAAGCAGGTTGAAAACCACTGCTTTAAAATGATACGACCTAGAGAGTGCACGGTTAGATAGGTATTCCACTGGTATCAGGGAGTCAGGTTTAAATTGACACTTAGAGTAGACTTCTAAAGAGAAAAAAAGTAGGAAACAAATGAAGGTGGAATAAATTAACAAATAAGTCTTAAACAGAATGATGTACGCCACGTATGTTTTGTCGAATGTCTGTGTATATATGTAGTGTAAGTCCTGAACTTTTACCTGTTGCTTAAGCTAAAATTATGGAAGAATGTGACATATCAAAAACATGAGGTTAGCATCTCATTTCAAGGGAGAATTAAAAATTGTGAGGCAGCCTCATCTCACTTTATAGATTCTATATCGAACTTGATAAGATTCAGCTTCCTCTTTGCTAAAGACCATTGTGAAGTTTACTGCTTTTTTTTTTTTTTTAACCTAGGTGTTTTTGAACTACTTGAAAAGAGATGTTCTATAAACGTAAGATTTGGGGCCATATTTAAATAATAAAATGGTTATTGTATTTTTTTATGATAAATGTATCATATTTACTATGTAACAACTGCATGCCAGGCATTACACTATGTAATTTATAGCTCTGTGGGTTAGTTTTTATTATCTTTGACTTTCAGATGAGGAAATTGGAATTTAAGGAGCTAAATAGTTGCCCAAGTACACATAATTAGTTAAGCAGTAGAGCAGGAAGTTCAGCATTGTTCAGTCCAACTCCAAATGCTGTTTTCTTGCACACACTACTCACTTGTCTCTCTGAAGTGGGTGTGTATGTGTATGAAAGTTTGGAATCACTGACAGAGAGCAGAGTGTGAAGATGTCAATACTTTATTTGGACTGAAGGGCATGATGACTCAGGCTGCGTCCTAGAATAAAGTTTGGCACAAGGACTCAGCTCAACTCTTTTAGGCTGTTTCTTAATTAAATAAGAAATGTAAAATAGCTTTATCGAAGGAGAAATATTACATAAGTGGGAATATTTAAATGCCACTATTACTCTTTGGGGGGAACAAATTGAAGGAATGAGCCATGCTTATCTACTGAAAAATGTTTGCAGGGGAGTCATTTGAAATGGTCATTTTTAACCTCTAGATGATGTTGCTTACATGCTTCCTTGATCACCGCTCCCTTCTTTTCAAGAGATATGCAGAGCAACTGCCCAGTAATACATATTCATTGCAATAAATATTATTCAAGCACCTACATATGTCTGACATTGCTAGTCTGTATCTAAGAAGAAAACCTTAGCTGTTTTTACTTTTCATAGCATTTAAACTTTAAAGGAACAATTGGCTGTCTTTAATAGGGTTGTATCTGATAGATCAAAATTTTGAGCCTAAATTGTTACATTTACAATTACATTATATACACACTGTTCAACTGGCTCTTCCTCTTCCTGGTCTTTTGTCTCCACCTTCTTCCCTCCCTTCTGGGAAGTGGGTCTAATAGCCATTAGGTGGGGAAAGGCAGGAATCATCCCCCTTGATGAAGAGAACCTGAGGTTTCAGGTCAGGGCATGAGAAGCTGCTCCAGGTAGAAGAGCAGCCCTGTGTGAAGTGTTAGACCCTAGGCACAGGAGGTGGCTGTTCGTGCAGAAAGGTGGCACCAGACTTCAGGCCTTACAAGCAACGGCTTCTAAACAGCCATGACATGGAGGTCTGATCCTGATCATGGGATGGAGGTCAAGTATGCAGGAGCAGACAGGGCAGGCCACTGGAGCCTGAGTGGGTGAGGAAGACACTTATTGGAGCTATGAGCTGCAGCGGCAGTGGGAGATTAGATTAATCTAAGTAAAGTTGGCAAGGATAATAGAACCCAGGTTTTCCTCTAGAGAAGGAAATAAACAGGGAAAACTAAAATGAATCTTGCGGTGTTAGATTGCAACTGGCAGCATTAGTGTGAAGTTGTTACTTTAAATATCTATCTGTATCTCTTACGTCTCTCTCTATATCTATATAAATGGTTGCATCCATATGAACATGTATGTATAAATATGTGTATAATGCATATGCATGCATGCATGCTAAGTCGCTTCAGTTGTGTCCAACCCTTTGTGACCTTATGGACTGTAGCCCACCAGGCTCCTCTGTCCCTGGGATTCTCCAGGCAAGAATACTGGATTGGATTGCCATGCCCTCCTTTGTGGGATCTTCCCAACCCAAGGATCGAACCTGCATCTCCTGCATTGGCAGGCTCTTTACTGCTAGCACCACCTGGGAAGCCCATATAATGTATATATATGTCATATATATTTACGGGTGACCACTCTACAACTCAGCTTAATCTGTGTATAATTTATAGTCAGCCTTCTGTATCAATGTGGTTCCTTTGCATCCAAGGATTGAATCAACCATGGACCACATAGTAATGTATTATTTACTACTGAAAAAATATGTGTAGACTTGGATCCTTAAAGTTTGAATCCTCATTGTTCATGGCAAACTGTATATATATTATACCCATTACATATAGGTATATATAAATATGTGTTATGCATCTCGTATATGAATATACACAATGATTTCTTAGCTGTGTCCATTGAAATGGAGCAATGATTTTCCCATAGTGATGAGCATACTTAGTACCCAAATCTTGATTCTAAATACATTTCTTCCTAATAATAACTAGAACTTTATATAGAAATGGCTGATTTTCGGACTGGAGTGAGGAGAGGATATGATAAGCTTGGACCCTTTTGTGCCAGAAAGCAATGAAGTATTCAAAGAATGGTGAGTAATGTGAAAAGGATACAGAAGCCAGAGGGAAGGGGCTCCCACTTGATAAACAGAGCATCAAAGTAAATAATAATACTGATGGACTATTATCCCTAGCTACTGAAAAATGCCCATTGATTTATATAGGTATTCATGAATACACACTTAACTAAATTAATTGAGTCAGTTGAAAGTTTGATGAGGCACAAATTATATAGTTTCAAAGTGGGTGAGAGAGTGATAATTGTGCAGTCATGTCCAACTCTTTGTGACCCCTTGGGCTGTAGCCTGCCAGGCTTCTCTGTCCATGGAATTCTCTAGGTAAGAATACTAGAGTGGGCTGTTATATCCTTCTTCAGTTTCAGAGTAACTTCCCACAAAGTTTTGGGAAGTAACTTGCCACAAAATATTAATGAAAAAAGAAAAAGAACAAAGTGGAGAATCCCGGCTGACATCACTTGAGTCAAATGATCAAAGTGTAAATCAGTAAGGAAAGAAATAAAAATTGTCTGTCATCTGATAGCATGCGGTGAGAGGAAGGCAATGTCTCCTCTGTGATATTCCTGCCAAAGATGTCTGCTCTGAATCTAATTGTATTACAACGTAACTATCCTGGAACTTTCATAAGCATCAAGGTCATAAATGTCAAGAGAGACCAAAGCTGTGAGAGTGAAGAGAATAGAGGGACATGGTGACTCAAGGCAGCCCATGTGATCCTGAGGGAAAACCTTTGAATAAAAAGTACATTATAAAGACTTTTGTTGAAACTCCAATAAAGTGTGGGATGAGATCAGAGGGCATAAAATGCTAATTTTCTGATTTTCACAGCAGTATTGGGGTGTTGCTAGGTGTGTCCTTTGTAGGAAATCTACTGTATTTTTTCCAAGGTCAAGTGGGTCTTTAGGTCAGGAACTTATTCACCAGTGGGGGAAACATTCTTTATTCTGAACTTAAAACTTTTCTGTTAGTTTGAGATGGCTTGAAAAGAAGCAAAAAAAAAAGTTACCTCTGAGAACTCTTGAGTTGACTGATGCTCCGTAAGTATAGTTGAGAAACAGTCATTGGTTTACATAATTAGGTACTGTTTCTCAAATGAGTATTTGTCCTCAAACAGAGGCAGATTATAAGTGTTGAGACTTTTTGTCCTGGACTGTAATTGTTTCAAGTTACTTTTGTATAGCTGGCCTCACATATTTCACAATATTAGGTGAACCTTAGAAATGAACAACTTTGGACACACACATTGACATAGAAGAAAAAAAAAAACCTCACTGTATTTTACTAAAAATAAACTCTCTACTCCCAATAAAAAGTCACTATTCAGGCACATCTCAATATATTTTAGTATAGAAATAATAGATATTATGTTTAAAAATGGTGTTTCTCTTTTACTTGGAAATAATATTTTTCTGTTATCTGTAAAGTTATTGTGGTTTTAGCATTACTAATATATCCCTACTCTCAAGATAGAATATTTTTTTATGACAACCTCATAATTACATTTCTGAGATCCTGAAAAGGAATTTAAATGTCTCATCTGATTGATCTTGAAGCCTAGAGTGCTTCTGTGAGGTAGCCAAGAGCCTGGAGCTAGCTAATGACTGTAACTGGTTTCTTGGTTTGCATTTTAAAACCACATGCAGCACTTGGTGCCTCTTTGTAACAAGTTCTCAAAATAGGCCCCAGCCATGAAGGTTGCAAGAAAAGTCCATACTTTAAAAGAGCTGCAGCTAAACCTGTAAAATAGGAACTCACAGCCACAGGGCCGTATGAAGATTTTTAAATACTGCGTTGAGAAATCAGGGTTGAAGATGTACCTGTTTTGAAATCAGGGTTTCTCAACTTTGGCAGTATTGACCTTTGGGGCTGGAAAATTCTCCCCTGGGGCAGTGCAGGGGTGGAGGTGGGGGCGTCCTTCCAAATGCTTGTCAGTATCACTGGTCTCTACCTGTGAGTGTGTGTTTTGTGTCCCCATCCCCTCAAGTGTTCAAGCCTTGACCACTGGTACCTATGAAAGTGAACTTGAGAGTAGGGTCTTTGTAGATGTAATCACGGTAGAAGGAGGTCATATTAGATTAGGGTGGACCTTTAACCTAGTGACTGGTTTTTATGAAAGAAGGGAAAGGGAGATTTGGATAAAGAGACACAGACACACAGAGGAAGGATGGCCAAATAAAGATGGAGCCAGAGATTGGAGAGATGCAGCTACGAGCCAGGGAATCCCAAGGGTGTTGCCAAGGGCTCCCCAGGTTGCTCAGTGGTAGAGAACCTGCCTGTCCTTGCAGAAAACGCAGGAGGGTTTAATCCCTGGTTTGGGACGATTCCCTGGAGAAGGAAATGGCAACCTACTCCAGTATTCTTGCCTGGAAATCCCATGGGCAGAGGAGCCTGGTGAGCTACTGTCCGTGGGGTGGCAAAAAGCAGGATACAACTTAGTGACTAAACCACCATACCCTATGTAAATAAAGGGAGAAATAAAAAGAAGAGGGAAAAATTGTGAAGATATATAAATATATACAAGACAATACAAGAAAGAAAACGTGGGTGGAAGTTAAGGCCCTTCTTTCTGTGGATGGTCACCAGGTCATTACTGCCATCTATGACCATGTGTCCTCAGCTAACATCTCTGCTAATTGGGTTTTACATTGTAAAACCTTTGAGGTTGTAAAGAGTCGGACACGACGTAGTGACTGAACACGCACATACTTTCTCTCTCTCTTTTACCCTCTCACCCACCCTCTGACCCACCCACCCCAGAAGCTAGGAGAGGCAAGGAAGAATCCTTACCGAGCAACTTTAGAAGGAACAAGGCCCTGCACCTTGATTTCAGGCTTCTAGCCTCTAATACTATGAGAAAATAAACTTCTGTTGTTTTATGGCACCGTATTTGTGGTAATTTGGTATAGCAACCCTATGAAACTAATATAACCTACTAGATACAAGTAGTACCCTACAAACTGTGACAACTCGAATGTCTCCAGACACTGCTAAGTATTCCCTGGGCATGGTGATGGTGGGGGCAGAATCACCCCTAGTTGAAAACCATCGAACAGTATCTCAGTCTCCAAAGAATAACCTAGTCAGTGAAACATTTAAAAACTCAGTCTCTAGAAAGAGCAGAAATGCTAGTTTTATTTGGCATAAGTTCACTGTTAAAATATCTTGATGACCCATGTAAAGGAAGTTTAAAATATGGGTTTCCACATTGCCCTTCAAAATATATTTTACTGCAAACATCATGTTTAAAGAGAAGTTCAATTTGCATTTCTGTGTGGCCAAGTTTTAAAAGTAGGTTTATAAGGCTGTGTAAAGGTATACATTGCTCTTTTCATTAGGCTTTTTAATTGTTTTTTTAATTTTTTAAAAGTGAATCTAAAAATTACCTTCTTGTCTAACAGTTCCCATACTATGTAAAAAAAAAATATGCATTCCCTATATAGACTATTATCTGTCCATGACTTAGAAAGTCTGACTTATAAATGTTCACATCAGAAATTTATTTTCTTACCAAACGTCTTGACACACACTCTCTGGGGTCTGTAAGAATCAAGGTAACCTTATTCCCCTTCTTTTTTGTAATGCAGCTATAGATAGAAATATAGAAATGCTATATTTCTAGAACCCAGAGATAGAACTCTAAAGGCATTGCTTACAAGCAGTATTGGTAATTAGATGTTTTAATGCTGTAGTTCAGCTTTATCATGACTTAAATGGCTTTTAGAATTTGGCCTGGGATCTCATGGTTATATATAGTATTCCTTCCATGGGGAAATATATTCTGAGTTCCAAACCTTTGTTTCATAAATAGTATACATTATCTATTCCTAAGTTATTTTGTTTCTGTAACTGGGTTGCTCATTTATAATGCTATATGTGTGCTAAGTTGCTTTAGTCTTGTCTGACTCTTTGCAGCCCTATGGACTGTAGCCCGCCAGGCTCCTCTGTCCATGGGATTCTCCAGGCAAGAATACTAGAGTGGGATGCCATGCCCTCCTCCAGGGGATCTTCCCAACCTAGGGATCGAACCCATGTCTGTTATATCCACCTGCATTGGCAGGCAGGTTCTTCACCACTAGCACCACCTGGGGAGCCCATAATGCTATATATCAGAATGCTAAAACTAAGACTTCTTAAAATGTTGATTTTACAGTTGATAGCAATCAATACAGGTTTCCCTGGTGACTCAGACAGTAAAGAATCCACCTGCAATGCGGGAGACCTGGGTTCCATCCCTGGATTGGGAAGATCCCTTGGAGAGGGCATGGCAGTCCATTCCAGTATTCTTGCCTGGAGAATCCCCATGGACAGAAGAGCCTGGTGGGCTACAGTCCATGGAGTCACAAAGAATCAGACAAGACTGAGTGACTAAGCAGAGCACAGCACAGCAATCAATACCTTATGTGGATAAGAGAGGAAGACAAGGAATGGTGTTTATCCTACTAATAGCTTTTTCTTACACTTTTTTTCTAAATGGAGTTCAGATCCTTTTGAGATTATAAAATTTAAGAGATTTTCAGGAAGGGTTAGAGAAAATGCTTATTCTTAAACAGAGATATAGTTGAACATATTTTCTGACTTAAGTAAAAGCAAATCTTAAAACCCAATGCAATTTTCTAGTGTTACTTATCACAAACTGGAATCAGGATTGACCGGAGAAATATCAATAACTTCACCCTTATGACAGAAAGTGAAGAAGAACTAAAGAGCCTCTTGATGAAAGTGAAAGAAGAGAGTGAAAATGTTGGCTTAAAGCTCAACATTAAGAAAACCAAGATTATGGCATCCGGTCTCATCACTTCATGGCAAATAGATGGGGAAACAGTGGAAACAGTGAAAGACTTTTATTTTCTTGGTTTCCAAAATCACTGCAGATGGTGACTGCAGCCATGAAATTAAAAGATGCTTACTCCTTGGAAGAAAAGCTATGACCAACACAGACAGCATATTAAAAAGCAGAGACATTACTTTGTAAACAAAGGTCCGTCTAGTCAAGGCTATGGTTTTTCCAGTGGTCATGTATGGATGTGAGAGTTGGACTATAAAGAAAGGTGAGTGCTGAAGAATTTTTTGAACTGTGGTGTTGGAGAAGACTCTTGAGAGTCCCTTGGACTGCAAGGAGATCCAACCAGTCCATCCTAAAGATTAGTCCTGGGTGTTCATTGGAAGGACTGGTGTTGAAGCTGAAACTCCAATACTCTGGCCACCTGGTGCAAAGAGCTGACTCATTGGAAAAGACCCTGCTGCTGGGAAAGATTGAAGGTGGGAGGAGAAGGGGACGACAGAGGATGAGATGGCTGGATGGCATCACCAACTCAGTGGACATTTGGGTAAACTCCGAGAGTTGGTGATGACAGGGAGGCCTGGCTTGCTGCAGTCCATGGGGTCGCAAAGAGTCGGACACAACTGTGCGATTGAACTGAACTGATCCTCTTTTTTTATTCTGAATTTACTTCAGTTGAGTAAGGCCCCATTTAAATATGTGAAAATGTTTTGTTAATATTAGGTAGAAAGCATGGCATGCTTATTTCATTTAAAAATGTTAATAGTGTAAATTATAAACCCTTCCAGCAATGCCTATTTTAAAAGGTAACATGTTGAAGATATCTAAGTAGAGACCATTTTGCGATTTTCCATGAAACAATAACAACAGGTGAAAATTGCCTGTTACTCATTTTTTTTGACGCAACAGCCTCGTGCTCCATTTGCCAAGTGCGGTGTGCATGCTCAGTCACTCAGTCATGTGTGACTCTTTGTTACCCCTGGAATGTAGCCCTCAAGTCTCCTCTGTCCATGGGATTCTCCAGGCAAGAATACTGGAGTGGACTGCCATTTCCTTCTCCAGGGGATCTTCCCTACCCAGGGATCGAACCCTCGTTTCTTGCATCTTCTGCACTGGCTGGTGGATCCTTTACCATTGTGCTGCCTGGGAAACCCAATTCCTTGAGGAGAGAAAGAAAATGTTTTAATCTCTGGCACAACTGCTAGAAGCTAGCTACTCTCTTATGTTGGCATTTTGGCCACTACCTGTAAAAGAATACTGAGTGGAACGCCTCCAGCAATGACGAAGAAATCAGTGAGCATGGCAGCTTGAGGAATGTGTGTTCTGATCTCTGAGTGATGTTCTGCCATCACTCAGTATTATGCAGCTTTCCCGATCCTCCTTTCTTTCCTCTATGAGATGAAGCCCCAAGGAACACGTTGCTGGCAGTATTTGGATCAGGATACAAATTTCTGCCTCTCCGTTTTGTGTACTTCTCTTTTGCGACTCAGCCTAATCCTGTCAGGGAAGTATTCAAACCACATCTGCCTGACTCTCCTGCCAATTTCCCTCAAACACCATCGTTGGCTGAGTCAGTCTCCTGCCATCCTACTGAAAGCAATAAGGTTTACATTCTCACTTTTTTGATTAAAACATATCTTGGCTAAACAAGAACTTCTCACTTTGCTCTTCTGACACCTTGTGCAGACTGCCCTGCTCTTGTACTGAAGACTCTTAAAAGTCTTTCCAAGACAAAATTCACAACAGTTAGACATGCCCTTTTGCACTTGGGACTTCAGTGGAATCTGGAGCCTGATCATGAATGCTTCAAAGGCAATATGAAGTTAGGATACAGGTGATGGCTGGTTTTTAATATAGGAGCTGGCAATTGGAAGTAGTCACAACAGCTAGAATAACTGTAATTATCCCAGTTCTCCTACTCTTTAAGCTTGCTTTTTCTTTTTCCTCCTATTCCTTCAACTTTTGTAAATTCAGATTTTTGCCCATGCCAAGCCTAGACCCCTTTTTCTTCTTCTTGCTCTAATGTAGGCCCTGGGTGGACCCATCTATCCACGTCCTGATGATGCAAAATGTGAAGATAACCCAGCCTCATCTCCTTGGTGTGTTATCTCCAGTTCTCTTCCACCACCAGAGTCATTCAAAGATGTAGATCATGCTTCATATTCTGTAGATCACATGCAAGCTTGTATACAGCACACAGGCTAGTTATAGTCAACATTATGAGTCGGTGCTACTCTGACATTTTAGTGACCCACTGTCACAAATGGTTGGCCTCAGTCAATATCATTATGATCCATGTAGCTTTATGTTCCATATTGATATCCTGCATGTATGCTCTATATGTTCACTTATTTAAGTGAAATGAGAATGACAGTGTTTCTTCCAGCTTATGTCACTCATGTTGTTGTTGATAGTGTGGATAATGATAATGATAATAAGTGTCAGACCATCTCAAAAGGGTTATGAGCTTGTTTCTGGGATAGAGTGTGATGAAGACCTTCATGATCGTATTCCACTCTACAGTAGGCTAGGCCAAGTGGAAAGGCCTCCTGAGCAAAGGAAGTACAAATATCCAAGCTTGTGTCTGCAGGCTTCACAGAACAGATGATAGAGTGGAGCATCTGTCTTGATCTCCTTGAGATACTTTCTCTTTAATGCAACCTCTAAGTGAGCTACGCCCAATAACAACAAAAAAAGGAACTTTCATGTTGATAAACTTTTTGGCAATGTCTGTGTGTTTGAGAGAGAGAGTGACAGAGAATATGAATGAATTAATATTAGATATGGATGAAGGAGAAGTTTGTGTTCTTGACAGCCTAGTGAGAAACTCAGGGCATATTTTCCTAAAGAATCACTGTCAGAGAGCAGTGTGATTTAGGTATGTTATTTGTTAAAGGATATGAGAAACTGCATTTCACCTTCTAAGATTGTATTAGAAGTGATCAAATCTTTGGACCTTGGCTTTTTGGAGAATTAGGGTCCTCTGTCTTTGGGGATTCTCCAGGCAAGAATACTGGAGTGGGTTCTATGTCCTCTTCCAGGGGATCTTCCCAACCCAGGGATGGAACCCAGGTCTCCTGCATTGCAGGTGGATTCTTTACCATCTGAGCCACTGGGGAAGCCCAACAAAAATATAAAGTGTACATATACTATGGAATCCTCTAGGCCACAATACTGGAGTGGGTAGCTGTTCCCTTCTCCAGGGGATCTTCCCAGCCCAGGGATGGAACCAAGGTTTCCCTCATTGCAGGCGGGTTCTTTACCAGCTGAGCCACCAGGGAAGCCCTGGAGAGCAGTGTGATTTAGGTATATTATTTGTTAAAGGATGATTTTATGAGAAACTGCATCCTACCTTCCAAGATTGTATTAGAAGTGACCAAATCTTTGTAACATGGTATATTGGAGAGTTAGGTTCTGCAAAATACTTCTTTTTTTATTTTAATTTTTTATTTTAACTTTAGTTTACTTTACTGTATTGGTTTTGCCAAACATTGACATGAATTCATGAGTGTACATGCGTTCCCAAACATGAATCCCCTCCCACCTCCCACCCCATAACATCTCTCTGGGTCCTCTCCTTGCACCAGTCCCAAGCATCCTGCATCCTGCATCGGACATCGACTGGCGATTCGTTTCTTACGTGATAGTATACATGTTTCAATGCCATTCTCCCATCTCATCCCACCCTCTCCCTCTCTCTCTCCCCCAGAGTCCAAAAGTTCACTCTATAGATCTGA
>SJYQ01004125.1:679342-694144 GCA_006410935.1 Redunca redunca
CCCCCACCCGGTACTCTTTATCTAATTCCCCAATGTCATCATTTACATTTAATAAAGAAATTACAAATCGTAGGATAAGAAAAGGTTTGTTTTTTAAGCCGCTTGATGTAAAGCAATGGGGATTTTTCAGTAAAGAAATAATATAGAAAGATGGGAAATTTTGGTACATTTAGTAGCTCAGTGTATTTCTGAATGTCTGTGGAACATAGAAGACCTAGTGAATGAGAGTTTCCTGAAAACATTATTTTTCATTAATAGTATACAGTACGGAGAAGGCAATGGCAACCCACTCCAGTACTCTTGCCTGGAAAATCCCATGGACGGAGGAGCCTGGTGGGCTGCAGTCCATGGGGTCGCACAGAGTCGGACACAACTGAAGCGACTTAGCAGCAGCAGTATACAGTACAGCATTTTAGCTGTTGTGTGAAGTAGCTTTTAGGCACTCATTTAACTGTGATAATAATATGTAATCACGTGTTCTTTTTCTTACAGCTGCACCTTTTACACGTCTACCTGTCCAGGAAGAAATGATGACAAAATACTCTAATCTTTCTTTGGGGAGTCATAACATATCAGTGACTGGTAAATGCATCAAGTTTCTAATAATTTAATAACCAGATAATTTTTTATATTTAATTAAGCCACTGTATTTTCCTTATGGAGTACTAATCTCTACTCATAGTCTGGAGAAAGAAACACACGAGTACCTAATACAGTTATAATATAGTGAGATGGGAGTCGAATGTGATGAGGACAGTGTGCCCCGGTGCAGGGAGGAGGCGGCCAGTCCAAAAGGGAGGGTTAAGGAAGGCTGTCTAGAAGGAGGACAGCTGAGGAAAGGGGAGGGTCCATTTTAATTTGCAGATGCTCTTCTGCTGTCCTCAGGCCTTGCTGGTACAGCCGTTCAAGTCCCCCTGCCTTGAGAGGAGAATTCATGTATCTACTGCAAGACCTTTAGGCAAAGAAATTAAAGATGTCATCTATGAGCCAGGGACAGTGGTATGGAAAAACAAGTAACGAATCCTGAAATAAAATGCAGGCCTGCTTTCTCCTCACAGTTTTGGATTCCAGTGTTTTAAAAAGCAATCTCAGAGCCTTTTAAATGTTATCTGTTTTAGTAACCATATTAGAAGTATAATTAGAATTCTAATCCTGTTTATTAAGTCACTGATAAGTTTTATCCAATCCTATGTCCAGTCTTTAACTGTCCTCTAGTCTTAAGAAAGGTTTCCCTGTTTGTTTAATGTGAGTAAAAGGTGTGCCCTCCCTGAAATCTGATACCATTGGAATGTTTGCAGTGAGTTTTCTGACAGAAGAACATCTTTATGACTTTGTGCCACTCCTGTTTCTTTCCAGATGTCCCTACTCTAGTATTTGGAGTGTATTCCTTCTTGTAAAAAGGAATCATCACACTCCTGTGTTGCTGCCTGTTGGTTTACTTTTCACAAGTTTTAATGGTTGGTTTCCTTTGTTAGGACGGAGTGTTCTTTAAGAGAGATTTATATAAGGACATAAGTTTGCAAATCTATTCATTAACCTGGTAATGCTGGCAGGGGCACATCCCTCATTTATCCTGTATAGCTGGAGCTCAGGTGCAAAAAGGATCAGGTGCCCACAGAAAGAGTAAAAATGGGACTTTCAGTTGATGTCAGGCTGATTATTACTTGACCTGTTTGGAGGGTTTCACTCCTAGCCACTCTTTTGTTCTGATAACTGCTATTAAAACCAGTGTTCATACAGTATCCAAGAGAGCAGGTGTTCACAGCTGTCCTTTACTCACTGTCTGCCTTGGCCTGATCAAATTCGAATCAGGCTTTTCTTTTCCTCTCAGACCCCTGACCTTCGGCTTGCCCCCAGTCTGAGCAAGCAATATCGCATGACCGCAGTCCAGTGCTGCCGTCTGCTTTTCCCCACTAGGTTGCCCCATTGCTTCTTAAAAGTTCTTTCCAGTCCTCTTACCCCTCTGTATATAACAAAAGTGTTCTTTTTTCTGTTTGACACTGAGATGCCTGTAGATCCAAAGCTTGTAGCATTGCAGTAGAATTTTTGGAATAAAGACTCTCCTTATTTGGGCTCTCCTGGTGGTTCAGTGGTAAAAAAAAACCTGCCTGCCAATGCAGGAGATGCGGGTTCTATCCCTGGGTCAGGAAGATCCCCTGGAGAAGGAAATGGCCACCCACTCTAGTATTCTGGCCTGGGAAATCCCATGGACAGAGGATCCTGGCGGGCTACAGCTGATGGGGTCAGCAAAGAGTTGGACACGACTTAACAACTAAAAACAAAAACAGACAAGGCTGTACTGTCCCCTTAGCTGGAAAACAGCAGCACGGACTTTCCTGTGCATGTATTGTATGCTGTCTGTCCTCCAGCACCCGGTACATTCTCTCTGTCTTCACTTTTTATGTCCTTTATTATGATCTGTCCTTTTTTGTCCTCTCATCTTCTCTCTGCCTTTCAATGTCTTTTATTTTCTGGCACTCTTTATCTAATTTCTCAAAGTCTTCATTCATATTTTAGAAAGAAATGACAAGTTGTAGGATAAGGAAAGTTTTTTTCTTTTTAAGTCAACTGGTACAAGTCAGGAGGGATTTTTCAGGAAAAAAATATAGAAAGACTGGAAATTTTGTTACATTCATTAGCCCAGTGTATTTCTAAATGTCTATGGAGCATATAAAACATGATGAATCAGAGATTCCTGAAAACATTTTTCGTTAATATTGTATTTACGCAATACAGTATTTTAGCTGGTGTGAAATAGCTTTTATGCAGTCATTTAACCTTGATAATAATATGTAATCATATGTTCTTTTTCTTATAGCTGCACCTATTACAAGTCTACCTGTCCAGGAAGAAATGATGACAAAGGCTGCACCTATTACAAGTCTACCTGTTCAGGGAGAAATAATAACAAAGGCTGCACCTATTACAAGTCTACCTGTCCAGGAAGAAATAATGACAAAGTACTCTAACCTTACTTTGGAGAGTCATAGCATATCAATGACTGGTAAATGTATTAAGTTTCATGTTTCAAATAATAATACCCAGATAACTTTTATTTTTAATTAAGCCACTGTATTTTGCCTTATGAAGTACTAAATTCTGCTCACAGTCTGGTGGGAGAAACACACCAGTATCTCATACAACTAAAACACTGTGAGGTAGTCCAGTGCAGGGGGGAGGCGGCCAGTCTAGCTGGGAGGGTTAAGAAAAGTTCTCTAGAAGAAAGACAGCTGAGTAGAGGGGAGGGTTCATTTTAATTTGCAGATGCTCTTCTGCTGTCCTCAGGCCTTGCTGGTACAGCCATTCAAGTCCCTTTGCCTTGAGAGGAGAATTCATATATCTACTGGAAGACCTTTAGGCAAAGAAATTAAAGATGTTAACTATAAGTCAGGGACGGTGCTATGGATAAACAAGTAAAGAATCCTGAAATAAAATGCAGGCTGGCTTTCTCCTCACAGTTTTGGATTCCAGTGTTTTAAAAGTAATCTCAGAGCCCTTTAAATGACTCAGAGTAGTTATCTGTTTTAGTAACCATATTAGAAGTATAATTAGAATTCTAATCCTGTTTATTAAGTCACTGATAAGTTTTATCCAATCCTATGTCCAGTCTTGAACTGTCCTCTAGTCTTAAGAATGCTTTCCCTGTTTCTGTTTAATATGAGTAAATGGTGTGCCCTCCCTGAAATCTGATACCACTGGAATGTTTGCAGTGAGTTTTTTGACAGAAGAACATCTTTATGACTTTGTGCCACTCCTGTTTCTTTCCAGATGTCCCTACTCTAGTATTTGGAGTGTATTCCTTCTTGTAAAAAGGAATCATCACACTCCTGTGTTGCTGCCTGTTGGTTTACTTTTCACAAGTTTTAATGGTTGGTTTCCTTTGTTAGGTCGGAGTGTTCTTTAAGAGAGATTTAGATAAGGACATAAGTTTGCAAATCTATTCATTAACCTGGTAATGCTGGCAGGAGCACATCCCTCATTTATCCTGTATAGCTGGAGCTCAGGTGCAAAAAGGATCAGGTGCCCACAGAAAGAGTAAAAATGGGACTTTCAGTTGATGTCAGGCTGATTATTTACTTACTTAACCTGTTTGGAGGGTTTCACTCCTAGCCACTCTTTTGTTCTGATAACTGCTATTAAAACCAGTGTTCATACAGTATCCAAGAGAGCAGGTGTTCACAGTTATCCATTACTCACTGTCTGCCTTAGGGCTTCCCTGGTGGCTCAGATGGTAAAGAATCTGCCTGCAATGCAGGAGACCCAGGTTCGATCTCTGGGTTAGGAAGATCCCCTGGAGAAGGAATGGCATCCCACTCCAATATTCTTGCCTGAGTTTTCCATGGACAGAGGAGCCTGGTGGTCTATAGTCCATGGGGTCACAAAAGAGTCTCACATGACTGAGCAAGTAACAGAATACCCTGTCTACCTTGGCCTGATCGAACTTGAGTCATACTTTTCTCTTCCTCTCACAGCCCTGGACTTTGGCTTGCCCCCAGTCTGTGCAATGCATTACCCCAGTCCAATGGTGCTGTCTGCTTTTACCACTGAGTAAAAGCTTCATTTCTTCTCAAGAGTTCCTTCCAGCCCTCTTATCCCTTCTTATAAAATTGTTTTATTCTATTTGACATTGAGATGCCTGTAGATCCAAAGCTTGTAGCATTTCCCCTATTGCATAGATGTTTGGAATACAATTGTTCCTTATTTAAGTCTGGATTTGATTTTACTCAAAAAAAAAAAAAATAATGACATTAACTTTGGGCTTCCCTTGTGGCTCAGCTGGTAAAGAATCCACCTGTAATGCAGAAGACCTGGGTTTGATCCCTGGGTCGGGAAGATCCCCTGGAGAAGGGAAAGGCTACCCACTCCATTATTCTGGCCTGGAGAATTCCTTGGACTCTATAGTCCATGGGGTCGCAAAGAGTTGGACAAGACTGATCGACCTTCACTTTTACTTTTCTTTGAAACACAGCGTCTCTGAGCTGTGACCCTTTTCATGGTA
The DNA here is from genome assembly GCA_006410935.1 of Redunca redunca. NCBI lineage: Eukaryota > Metazoa > Chordata > Mammalia > Artiodactyla > Bovidae > Redunca > Redunca redunca. Next base: position 684,342 of record SJYQ01004125.1, read on the forward strand.
GCCTGTTGTTTTGGTTGCCTTTCCATCAAAAAGTTTGGTTTTAGGAACTGCCTTTATTGAAATGTAGAATTTAAATCTGAAGGTGTACTTAAGTTTATTAGGAACCATCGGCTTTCTTCTTATTGTTATCACTAGGATTTTAAAGGTACTTCATAAAGAGAATGTTTTCATATACTTTCACCTTGTTTATTTGAATTGTGCCTAACAACATTTCTGTTTTGTTGCTTATTATTTTTTCTTTTCCTGTGGCCTTTTTAAAAGTTCATCTCTTTTGGGACAAAATGTCTCTTTTAGAGAGATCTAAATGTGGACATTGGTGGCAGAGTTGACTCTAGTTCAGAGCATACTGACTCAAAGATGCTTGAGACTGAGAAACAGGTCCTGTGCCTTGCAGAGTGAACAGCATGACCTTTGAGTCATGATAGCAAATTGTTTACTGGTTTTATGTTTTAAAAATATTGCTAGTAGTTTACCTAACAGATACAAGGTAATGTCTAGGTACCAGGTGTGTATTTGTACACATAACTGAGTTTAAACCTCATAAGAACCCTAAACAATAGATACTGCTACTATTTGCAACTTGCTCATGAGGAAAAAGAAGGCCTGAGAGACGAAGTGAACTGACCACAGTCACAGGTGGTAAGCTGGGAATTTGATTTTTAAACCAGACTCTCTGGCACCAGGGGCTATGCTATTAACCATTATACTATGTACACAGCCTTTCTTAATGGCCAGTTACTCATTTCTTTCAACAGTGTTCCTAATATAATTATACCTATTTTAAGGAAACTTAGCTTTGTTTTTGAGACTATGGAAAAAGTTTCAAAAACAATGAAAAGGAGGGTATTTTAATTGTTCCTTGCTAAATAGTTTTGTCTTGGAAATTGCACTTGCTAAGATAGTGGATATATTTGTAAAAGTGTAACTTACCTTACTAAGAATAAGGTATGCTTTTTTTCCAGTTGTCTGATACCACTGGGTTTCAAAATTGATCTTTTAATAATGGACTATTTTTACATCACTCTGCTAGGTTTCCCAGTGTCAATATTTGGAAGTCATTGTTTGTATTGCAGCAATCAGAGTGTTTCTTTATTGTTTTATTTTTTTCTTTCTCTGCGTATGTTATGGTGATTGGTGTCTCCATCAGTGAATTACAGTTTAACCAAAGAGGTTATAATCAAAACATCTGCTGGCAGTTTTCTTGACTACCCTGGTAATGTTGGCATAGGCTGTTCCCACTGGCACATTTTATTTACCATTTTAAGATGTGATTAGCTGTCCTGGCAAAGACCTGATGAGACAGGGAGGTAGACAAAGCAGGCATTAGAGGTACAGATGAGTATATTAAAGCACAGAGTAAAATTTGGGAAGATTAGTCCAGGTAGGGAAAGGCAGCCATGTTGTTTAGACCAGCTAGGCAGGAAGTCTAGGGTTAGGATTCAGATTCCAGGCTCAAGTGACTGGTCAGTGAGTTTGAGAAAATGTAAAGAACTGATGTTGAAGCTGAAACTCCAATACTTTGGCCACCTGATGCGAAGAGCTGACTCATTTGAAAAGACCCTGATGCTGGGAAAGATTGAGGGCAGGAGGAGAAGAGAACGACAGAGGATGAGATGGTTGGATGGCATCACCAACACAATGGACATGGGTTTGGGTGGACTGCGGGAGTTGGTGATCAGGGAGGCCTGGCGTGCTGCATGGGGTCACAAGGAGTCAGACACAACTGAGCGACTGAACTGAACTGAACTGAAAGAAATGAATGTCCCTTACATTTGGCTGCTCAGACACTTTGTTGCTGAGAAGATCTGAGGATGATTCCAGTGAGGTGTACTTGTTTAGGATGTTTCTCAGAAGCAGATCACCAGTTATCAAGTCTTATGTAGACTGTTGATGTAGAGAGGAAAAGGAATGTGAATCCTAATATACACAGAGAGTGAAAAAGAAGGTGGAAGAGGGATCCGTCATAGTAACACAATTGACAGTCGCTGTCAGCAGCTTTTGTTTTATGCTAGAGTTTCTCATTATCATAAACATTAACGTTTTGGGCTGGATAATTCTCGGTTGCTGGGGTCAGGGGGTGCATGTTTAGGGGCACTGTAGGATGTTTAGCATCATCCTTGGCCTCTATCCACTAGATTTGAGTAAAACCTACCAAGTTGTGACAACCAAAAATGTCTCCAGATATTGTCACATATCCCCTAGTAGACAAAAATATCCTCAATTGTAAACCACTGCTTGGCACATAAAAAAGAATAGCTGTATTACTGTTCCCTGTCCCCTCAGCATGGGGAGACAGATGATTTAATAATCACATGGTTGTTAACATTTAATAAAAAATTTCACCAAAAAGTTAGATGATGGTGCTGAGCATAAGTGGGACAGGGAACCTGATCAATTAAAAGCCTTTTCCCTGCCCTTTTGCTGATTTCAGATCCTCCCCATCTTTGAGAATTAAGTTAAAAGCTATGTCCCCAATAAAGCGCAAATAGAGAAGTACTGTTTCTGTTTCTCTGATATGTATCCAGCATCTTTTACTTAATTTTAAATTACATAAATAAAAATGAATTCATTTTAAGAAATACTAAAATGTTATTTCTAGCCNCTATTTCTCTTTCTCTGATATGTATCCAGCATCTTTTACTTAATTTTAAATTACATAAATAAAAATGAATTCATTTTAAGAAATACTAAAATGTTATTTCTAGCCCACAATAAATTAGAGAATCTGACAGTTCTCTTGACACATCTAGAAAATCTAAACTAAGGCAAACATTCATTCTTTTAAATATAAAATCTTTTAAGTATATAGCTAAGTATTGCCAAAAGATATAATCAATAAACCAGTCTATAATAGGAATGGAAAAGAGTGTTATTTGAGCCAAATGGAAGACGATAGCCCAGGAGACAGATTCAGGAAGCACTTGAATTGTGTTCTACTGGACTACAAAGTGGGAAAGTTTATAAAGGCAAACACTGCAAAATTAAATTGTTTGTCAAGAATTATAATTAGACCAGGGATCCAATTGTGAATTGATGTCATATTAGGTTTCCTTGTGTTTGTTGCCAAGGCACTTGAGTTCTCATAGCCACAGACTTAGAACAAGGCCTTGAATTTAGGCAAGGAGGGGAGTTGGAACTGAAAAGCCCCAGAAAGCTGGAGCTGAAAACCCTCAGAATTCTATAAACACAGAGAAAGGATTCACATAGTGTAAAAAACATCTGATTAGCACAAGGAGGTGCTCAGCTGGCTTCTTGGTTTTAGGCTTGTTCTGCACCAAAACAAAAGACTTCCATGAGTTTTCTAAGACAAGAGCCTGTTCTCCCTGAGGCTGGAATTCAGATTTACATTACTTGCATGATACAGGAGCTTCCAACCTGAGAAATAACACCAAAAATGACCCTGACAGGTGATACTTCTGCAGGCAAGCAAATGAAAAACATTTGTGGAAGGAGGAATCCTTCTCCTTGGCTGTACAGTTCATGTTTGGACCTGCTTGCAAGACCAATGTGAAGTGCAATGAAGCAGTTCTAACACTGAGCATCTGCTAAGGAACAGTAGGATTACACCTTCCAGAACTTCAGACTCTAGAATAGTGGGGAAGGACGTGAAGGAAGAAATACTTGAACCATGAGAAAAGAACACTATGCTATTAAAAAAAAATCTGTTGGGGGGTATCTGTATAAGGTGATTGATAATCATTTTCCAATATATGTAGGTCTAGTCATTATGATGTACACACTGAACTTACACAGGGCTGTATGTCAAGCATATCTCAGTAAAACTGAAAGGGGAAAAAAATCACTTCTGAAAAATAGCTGAATAGAACTTCTGGGGATAAAAACAAAACTTGTCAGACTTGACTATTCACTGCTTCCATTCTCAGATCTCTCTCTTTTTGCCAGTGGTAACCTCTGTTCAATGCATGTGTTTACGTATGTAGTAACCATAGAAGCTATATAGTATTTTTGGCTATTCTTTAATATTAATAGTATAAACCCATATGTATCCATCTGAAAATTGCTTTTTTGGGGGTCATCATTCAACATTAATTCTGGGGGTTCTAGCCATATCATCTACACATGCAGCATGTTCTTTTACCTGTGTGCACTGTTTAGATACACAGGCTTGGGTATTTTTCTCTTAAGAGAGCTTAGTTTGCTTACATTTTTTTCTAATGTAAACCACAGAGCAACAGACACTTCTACGTATCTCTTTCTGGGCATGGCTGTTTGTGTTCTTCTAGGATAAATAGCACAAAATAGAATTGCTGAATTAGAAACTATGCACATTTTAACACATACTTGCAAACTACCCTCCAAAGTATCGTGATAATGTACTTCTTCCCCCCATTTGCATATTTGAGTATAATTTTCTCTAGATCCTGACCAACCTTGCTATTATTAAACTCTTTATATTATGAGCATGAAAAGGTCTACCTGTTGTTTTAATTTGCATTCTGGAGTTAGACAGACATATTTATGTGTGCATTTATGTTAATATCATTTATTCACTTGTCTATTTGGCTTATGAAAAAAGTAAAAGTGTTAGTTGCTCAGTCATGTCTGACTCTTTGCGACCCAAGAGATGGTAGCCTGCCAGGCTCCTCTGTCTATGGAATTCTCCAGGCAAGAATACTAAAGTGGATAGCCATTCCCTTCTCCAGGGGATCTTTCAGACTCAGGGATGGAACGCAGGTCTCCTGCACTGTGGGAAGATTCTTTACTGTCTGAATCACCAGGGAAGCCATTGGGCTTATATGGTTTTCAATTTATACAAATGAGACAGCTATAAATTTTGAGTAGTAATTTTTACTTTTTATAAAAATTGCAAATATTCTTTCTTTAATTTTTTACATGGTTTTTTATTGTGTATTAATTTTTATTTACACATTTCTGTTAATATTTTCATAGGAGTTTTTTAACCTTCCATTTTTAAACCATTTAAAACATGTTTTTTTCATACTGTGTGTGATAGAACACTAATGTTATTATATAGATATATTATTTTATATAGACATATTATTTTATATATGTCCCCAAATCCTTGCCTGAATAGTTCATTTTTCCCCTACTATTTTGAAATACCACCCTGATCATATTACAAATTCCTGTATGCTATTTTGTTTCTCTACTGTTTCAATGGTTTTCAAACTTTTAATAGTGCTCTACAAAGTAAGGAGTGACTTACCTGTTGAACTGATGTACTACCATACATGCATGCACATGTCAAGCAACACCCACATGGAATAGATGTGTTACACTTTGATGATTTCTATCTTGCTGCTACTGCTGCTAAGTCACTTCAGTCGTGTCCGACTCTGTGTGACCCCATAGACGGCAGCGCACCAGGCTTTCCCGTCCCTGGGATTCTGCAGGCAAGAACACTGGAGTGGGTTGCTATTTCCTTCTCCAGTGCATGAAAGTGAAAAGTGAAAGTAAAGTCGCTCAATCGTGTCTGACTCTTAGCGACCCCATGGACTGCAGCCTACCAGGCTCCTCCATCCATGGGATTTGCCAGGCAAGAGTACTGGAGTGGGGTGCCATCACCTTCTCCGGATTTCTATCTTACAACCCATTAAAAAACAAATCCGATGGTAACTAAGTTGATTTTCTGGTCTACTATTTCCAACTCACAATCTGAAAAATTCTGCTTATTTTATATCATTAATTTTCTTGGTGTTTTCCAGCATCACTAACAAATTAATATGACTTCTTGAAACATTATACTTTTGTTACTTTGTTTCAAAAAAATAGCTTTTTCTAATTCCTTTTCCTTTTACTCTTTCAAGTGGATTTTTTGTTTGGAACCAAGTTCCATAAAAAATGCTTTTTGGATCTGACTGACTTTTAACTGAATCTATGGATTATTTTTTGGGGGGAGAATTAGTATTTTTATAATCCCCCTATGGTTTTTCCAGTAGTCATGTATGGATGTGAGAGTCGGACTGTGAAAAAAGCTGAGCGCCAAAGAATTGATCCTTTTGAACTGTGGTGTTGGAGAAGACTCTTGAGAGTCCCTTGGATTGCAAGGCGATCCAACCAGTGTATTCTAAAGGAGATTAGCCGTGGGTGTTCTTTGGAAGGAATGCTGCTAGAGCTGAAACTCCAGTACTTTGGCCACCTCATGCGAAGAGTTGACTCATTGGAAAAGACTGATGCTGGGAGGGATTGGGGGCAGGAGGAGAAGGGGACGACAGAGGATGAGATGGCTGGATGGCATCACCAACTCGATGGACATGAGTTTGAGTGAACTCCGGGAGTTGGTGATGGACAGGGAGGCCAGGCGTGCTGCGATTCATGGGGTCACAGAGTTGGACACGACTGAGCGACTGAACTGAACTGAACTGAATACTCTGTTGTCACCTGTGATTTAGATATCATTTGACTTGGAGTATCTATTTAGTTAAATTTTTCCACATATATATATATGTATAAAATCTGTACAGAGATATACAACATGACTATACACACACACACACACACACGTTGCTATAGTCAAGCTAATTAACATGTCATCTTCTCACATAGTTATCATTTTTTGTGTGTGAAGAATGCACCTGAAATCTACTGTCTTAGCATATTTCCAGTGTTCTATACAGAATTATTAATTATAGTCTTTATGCCTATATATTAGGCATAAAGTCTTAGACTGTCTAGTCTTACTCATTCTATGTAACTGCAACCTCATACATACCCTTTGATCGCCCCATCCCCACCCCTCTTCTGTCCCTGATAACATCAACATTCTGCCCTCTGCTTATTTGAATTTAACTTTCTTTTTTAGATTCCACATATTAGTGAAGGGACTTCCCTCATAGCTCAATTGGTAAAGAATTTGCCTGCAATGCAAGAGACCCTGGTTCGATTCCTGGATTGGGAAGATCTGCTGGAGAAGGGAAAGGCTACCCACTCCAATATTCTTAGGCTTCCCTTGTGGCTCAGCAGGTAAAGAATCTGCTTGCAATGAGGGAGACCTGGGTTTGATCCTTGGGTTGAGAAGATTCCTTGGAGAAGGAAAAGGCTACCCACTCCAGTATTCTGGCCTGGAGAATTCCATGGACTATACAGTCCATGGGGTTGCAAAGAGCTGGAGATGACTGAGCTACTTTTACTTTCATATTAGTGAAATCATACAGTATTTTTCTTTCTCTCTCTGGGTTATTTCACTTAGCATAGTGTCCTTAATGTACTTACCTTTTTTTATTAAGACTTTCTATTTTTAAAGCATATTTGGAAACACTGTCCTATGTGCAAAATTTTAATTTGCTTTTTCCATTTGTTTCTTTTTTTTAATGCAAGAACAAAGTAGATTTTTATTTCACATTATATGATTCCTAAACGAACCCAATAAGGTCTAACTGTTGTCATTTCTCTGAAGGTTACAAATGGCTTAAAGGTCCACATACTTTTTTCCCCCTCCCAGTTTTATTGAGATATCATTGACATATAGCACAGTTTAAGTTTAAGGTGTACATCATAGTGTGACTTATATACATCATGAAATTATTACCATATAAGTTTATTGAATATCCACCATCCTATGTAGATAAAAAAAATTAAAAGAGAGTTCCCTAGTAGCCTAGTGGTTAGAATTCCAGGCTTTCACTTCTGTGCCCCAGATTGAATTGCAGGTTAGAGAACTGAGATCCTGCAAGCCATGTGGTATGAGCAAAAAAATAAAAGTTTCATTATGATGAGAACTGTTAGGCTTTACTCTCTTAACAGCTTTCATATATAACATACAGCAGGTGTTAATCATATTTGTCCTGTTGTACAAGATAACATCCCTTTTTGTTGTTGTTGAGTCGCTAAGTTGTGTCTCTTTGCCCCCCGCATGGACTGCAGCACACCAGGCTTCCCTGTTGTTCACTATCTCTCAGAGTTTGCTCAAACTCATGTCCGTTGAGTCGGTGATGCCATCCAACCATCTCATCTTCTGTCATCCCCTTCTCTTGACCTCAATCTTTCCTTGCATGAGAGTCTTTTCCAATGAGTCTGCTCTTCACATCAAATGGCCAGAGTATTGGAGCTTCAGCTCTAGCATCAGTCCTTCCAATGAATATTCAGGGTTGATACTGTTTAGGATTGAGTGGTTTGATCTCCTTTCTGTCCCAAGGACTTTCAAGAGTCTTCTCTAGCACAATTCAAAAGCATCAATTGTTCGGCGCTCAGTGTTTCTTATGGTCCAACTCTCACATCTGTACATGAATTGGAGAAGTCATAGTTTTGACTATATGGACTTTGTTGGCAAAGTAATGTCTCTGCATTTTAATATGCTGTCTATGTTTGACATAGCTTTTTTTCCAAGGGCAAGTGTCTTTCAATTTTATGGCTTCAGTCACTGTTTGCAGTGATTTTGGAGCCCAAGAAAATGAAATCTGTCACTATCTCCACTTTTCCTCCATCTATTTGCTGTGATATGATGGGACCAGTTTCTGTGATCTTAGTTTTTTGAATGTTGAGTTTCAAACCTGCCTTTTCAGTCTCCTCTTTCACCCTCATCAGGAGGCTCTTTAGTTCTTCTTCACTTTCTGCTACTTGAATGGTATCATCTGCCTGTGTGAAGCTGTTGATAATTCTCTTGGAAATCTTGATTCCAGCTTGTGATTCATCCAACCTAGCATTTTGCATGATGTACTCTGCATTTAAGTCAAATAAGCTGGGTGACGATATATAGCCTTGACATACTCCTTTCCCAATTTTGAACCCAGTTCATTGTTCCATATCTACCTGTTGCTTTTTGATCTGCAGGATAGTAAGGGGGCACAATCACATTAAAGTCAAATCCCATACCTGCTGGGTAGGCAGATCACAAACTGGAGAACAGTAATGCCAGAGAATCTCTCACAATGTTATGAAGGTTCTAGGCTCCACATCAGACTTCCCAACCTGGGGATACAGCAAAGGGACTGGGAATCCCCAAAGAATCTGACTCTGAAGGCCAGCTAGATTTGATTATAGAACTTCTGTAGGATTCAGGGAAGCAGAAACTCTTTGAGGGCACAAACAAAACCTTGTGCTGGGGGCCCAGGAGAAAGGAGCAGTGACCCCATGGGAGACTGAACTAGACCTGCCTGTGTGTGCTTTAGGGTCTCTTGTGGAGTCATGGGTTAGTAGTGGCCTGCTGTGGGGACCGGGACACTGGCAGCACCAATCCTGGAAGGCACGTGTTGGCATACGTCCTCTTGGTGGTCAGCATTAGCTCTACCGTAGAGCCTGTAGACTCCAGGACTGGATTGTCTCAGGCCAAGCAACTAACAGCAAACAACTAACAGCGAGGGAGCACTGCTCTACCATTAAGCATACAATTGGATTAAAGATTTAATGAGCATGGCAGATGGTGACTGCAGCTATGAAATTAAAAGACGCTTACTCCTTGGAAGAAAAGTTATGATCAACCTAGATAGTATATTCAAAAGCAGAGACATTACTTTGCCGACTAAGGTCCGTCTAGTCAAGGCTATGGTTTTTCCTGTGGTCATGTATGGATGTGAGAGTTGGACTGTGAAGAAGGCTGAGCGCCGAAGAATTGATGCTTTTGAACTGTGGTGTTGGAGAAGACTCTTGAGAGTCCCTTGGACTGCAAGGAGATCCAACCAGTCCATTCTGAAGGAGATCAATCCTAGGATTTCTTTGGAAGGAATGATGGTGAAGCTGAAACTCCAGTACTTTGGCCATCCCATGCGAAGAGTTGACTCACTGGAAAAGACTCTGATGCTGGGAGGGATTGGGGGCAGGAGGAGAAGGGGACGACCGAGGATGAGATGGCTGGATGGCATCACTGACTCGATGGATGTGAGTGA
>SJYQ01004125.1:694517-712758 GCA_006410935.1 Redunca redunca
TTTGTTCAGTTGTTCTGCTTTTTATATCCCATATAGAAGTGAAATCATTTAGTAATTTTCTTTCTCTGACATGTTTTGATTTGCATAATACCCTCTAGGTCATTCATGTTGCAAATGGAACTGTCTTGTTCTAACTTACTTTGGTTTGCATAATACCCTCTAAGTCATTCATGTTTCAAAATGGCAAGACTTCATTATTTCTTTTTTATGGCTGAGTAATATTCCTGTGTGTGTGTGTGTGTACACTACGTCTTCTTTATCAGTCATCTCTTATTGAGCACTTAGGTTGCTTCCATAGCTTGGCCATTGTACATAATGCTACAGTGGCTGTAGGGGTGCATATATCTTTTAGAATTAATGCTTCTGTTTTTTTGAATAAATACCTAGGAATGGAGTTTCTGGATTGTATGGTGTTTCTATATTTAATTTTTTGATAAACCTCCATAGTGTTTTGCATAGTGGGTGCACCAATTCACATGTCCACCAGTAGTGCACAAGGGTTCCCTTTTTCCCACATTCTTATCAGTACTTGCTATTTGTTGTTTTTTGGGTAATAGCCATTTTGATAGGTGTGATATCTCACTGTACTGTTGATGTGCATCTCTTTTTATGATTAGTGATGTTGAACATCTCTTCATGTGCATGTTGACCATCTGTATGCCTTCTTTGGAAAACGTTGAGAAAGGTTCATATATGTTTAAAATTTTAAGACTGTATTGGGACAGAGATAAATTATGAATTAAAGAACATTCTTTTAAAAACTATAATTCAGGAACTGAGCAAATGAGTATGGTTTGAGAAAGGTAGATGTCATGGATGCTTTTATAACACAGTAAAACAGCAGAAATGCATTGCACTTGTGGAGTTTTGGGGAAGTTGAAACATTGTCCATTGAGTTAAAAAGACAGACTATTTTTTGGCTAACCAAAAATATTTTCATGTTAGAGATAAAACTTTTTACATGTTTTCAATGCTTATGATTTCCTCATGGGAAGGAAATCAGGCTGCAGAAACACTAGCATATATAAAAAGCAGTGAGATAACACTTAGGGCTTGGAGAGTGACTTGGCAAGAAGAAAGGCTACACTGAAGTTTTAATGGAAGCATTTAGTTGAAAGTATAAATGTTTAAAATATGTTGATCAAGGTAAAATATCTTTTCTTTCTCATTGATTTTCTATCTGTATAAGGTGATGGATGTGCCTTAAACTTCTATGGTAATCATTTCATAATGTACATAAATCAGAACATTATGCGGTAAAGTTATTATAGTGTTATATGGCAATTATGTCTCAAACTGGAGAAGAAAAGAATTTTTAATTAAATTTTTAATCACATCATTCATCTAGTAACACACTGCTGTATTGCTTTGTTGTTGTTGCTCAGTTGTGTCTGACTCTTTGCTACCCCATGGACTGCAGCATGCCAGGCTTCCCTCTCCTTCGCTATCTCCTGGAGTTTGCTCAAACTCTTGTCCATTGAGTCAGTGATGCCATCCAACCATCTTGTCCTCTGTTGCCCTCTTCTCCTCCTGCCCTCGTCTTTCCCATCAGCAGTGTCTTTCCCAATGACTTGGCTCTTCCCATCAGGTGGCCAAAGTATTGGAGCTTCAGCTTTAGCATCAGTCCTTTCAGTGAATATTGAAGGTTCATTTCTTTTAGGATTGGCTGGTTTGATCCTTACTGTACAAGGGACGCTCAAGAGTCTTCTCTAGCACAATTCAAAAGCATCAATTCTTTGGTGCTCAGCCTTCTTTATGGTCCAGTTCTCACATCTGTACATGACTACTGGAAAAAACTATAGCTTTTACTATATGGACCTTTGTTGGCAAAGTGATGTCTCTGCTTTTTAATACACTGTCTAGGTTTGTCATAGCTTTTCTTCTGAGGAGCAAGCAGAGGAAATATATTGCTATGTTATAAATTTGTTTCATCTTCTATTAATGTTTTCTTTCATTTAAAATCTTGGTTCAGTAGTTTGAAAGTGATGAAGTTATTTCCATTGTCATGAGCATTTCACATCTTTGAGAGCTGGGATATACTGTTTATTGGTTATGAGAATCTGGACTCAGCCACACCTAAGTTTGAGATTCTCTGCTATTATTATATTTATGCTTGATTTTGGCCAAGATAGTCAAACTCTGCTTGCTTTAGCTTCCTCATCCATGAAATAGTGAGAGAATAATGGTACTTAACACTGTAGAACTGCTGTGAAGATTAAATGATATAATTAATATATAACTTTTAGCAACATACATGATAACTTTGCTATATCCCCCAGTGAGATAAATGGTGAGAGGAAAGAAGTGGGTAATTATTCAGCAATTACTATATTATATGACTACTACTTTTCTCATGATAGCTCATTTAATCCTTTCTCCTGTCTCATAAAATATATATTGTCCCATTTTATAAATGAGGGAATTGAAGTGTCCAATAAACTTTGTTTTGCCCTGTAAGTAACTCCTTACAAGAGCCCCTGACATCAGGCCGCTCTTTTGTGAAATGAGGGAATGATTCATATTCTAACTTCCTGCTATGTTGGGAGGCTCTAGTTAACCACATCACCAAGAAGAGCAGGGTGCCCTGGAACTACCTTCTGTAACATGAATCTCTACACTGCTTCCTGCCAGGAGTGATAATGGCACTGCATCTCCCTGCCAGTTCTCCCCAGGAAAGTTTGTCATCAGCCTTATGAGGGGCCAGAGATATAATGCAAGAGTCAAATAGCCTTTTCTGGGTTCTCTGACCTTGAGCATCTCTTGCCCTGCAGCGAGGCCCAGCTCTCCTCACTCTGAACAGGGGCACCCTGCAGGAGGTAACACTTGGGCTGAGCAGCATTCAGCATTCAGCAGGAATAAACTCAACTCAGACCTGGGAAAGAGATTCACAGATGTCTACAAAGACTTTATCCCTAAAGCAGAGCTTTGTCAGATATGAAAGGGTGTTTGGGAGATTTGAGTGATGGTGCATCTCTCTACCACATGTCCTAGACATTGACTTCCTGAGACTTTCTTTACAAACTAAGCTTTCCTTTCAAAAATGAAGGAGGGGAATAAACCAAATAAGTTCAGTCTTCTGAGGAGCCATGCAGTACCAGCAAAGGCTGTGATTGCTATGAGCAGAGACTGCAGAGATGCAGACCTCTCCATATGTGTGGAATTGTGTAGTGTTTGTCCTGTGGCTGCCTTATTTCTAAAGGTGTGGTGTCCATGGGCATGGTATCTTTGGAGTTCATCAATATATATTGTATGTTGCTGAATGAATTACCTTCTTTTTTAAGGCTGAGTGATGTTTCACTGTTTGTATATACCCCATTGTTTTTGTCTGTTCATCATTGGTAGATGGATGGGGTGTTTCTATATCTTGGCTCTTGTGATATGAGGTATCCAAAATAGTCAAATTCAAAGTAGCAAGGGCTTTCCTTGTGGCTCAGATGGTAAAGAATCCACCTGTAATGCAGGAGACCCAGGTTTGAGCCCTAAGTTGAGAAGATCCCCTGGAAAAGAGAATGGCTACCCACCTCCATATTTTTGCCTGGAGAGTTCCATGGACAGAGGAGCATGGTGGGCTTCAATCCATGGGATCACAAAGAGTCAGACACAAGTGAGTGACTGACACTTTCATGGAAGCAAAGAATATAGTGGTAGTTGCCAGGGGCTAGTGGGAGGGGGAAATGGGGAGGTATTAGTCAAATGTACTGAGTTTCATTTATGCAAGATGAGTCAGTTGTACTATACAACAGTGTGCCTACAGATGAGATGGTAGGTCTCATGGTAAGTGTCCCTTCTATGATTAAAAGAAAAAGAATACTCCCCCCCCTTTTATGGCAGATGAAAGGTATCTAATCAGAGAAGATAAATAATCCAAGTTTTGCTTTAGAAGGACAACTTTGTTGTTGTTATAGAGAACAAGTAGAAGAGGAACTCTAGTCAAGAGAAGTTAGGAAGTCATTTTTCTGGTCCTGGTGAAAGATAATGAAAGTGTAGGGGAGGAAAAAGTTTTCCTGGACCCTCTTACGGGATCCCTGACTGGGTCTGAAAATTAAACTGAAAAAATAGATTAATAGGAGAAGAGCATGAAATTAATTTAATGTAAGTTTTATATGACACACATCCTTCATAAAGAAATGAAGACCCAAGGAAACAGTTAAATCTGCAAATTTTTATGCTAGGCTTAATGAAAAGTGAATAGTTGTAGGAGAATATGATAGAGAGTATGAGATACATGTAATAAACTGGGAGAAATTTAGAAAATTCTGTTGTTAGAATTCTTCTATGTGTCCCTTTGTCTTTGGAGATAAAGATGCTCCTTTCCCCCAGGTACAGAGAGGGCACCTTTGCATCAGGGTTTTATGAGCTGTTTCAAGAGACGTGGGCAAGGGGAATGCCAGTGACCTTCCTGCTTCTGCTGTTTTCACAAACTCCTTCAGCTTAATATAGTTAGTATACCAAGGTGCCATATTTTGGGGACAGCGTGTTCTCAATCTCATCAAAGCCCCTAAGTAAGGGGGGTTAGAGACAACTGGGCAAATCTGACATTTCAGAGATAAAAATCAACTGAATTCTGCTGGATGTGATTTTCTTAGAGGTCAGGAGAAGAGGAGCTAACGCATCTCCCTTTGCCCTTTTGAGTTTGAAAAACATTCGGGATATCTAGATTTAGATGCTCAGTAGACAGCTGGAGCTGTGGGCCTAGAGGTCAGGAAGAAAGTCTTGAATGGAGCCAATAGTTTTACAAATAAAGGATGTTAGAAATAATAGTTGAGTCCAACATGGGAAGGTCAAATTGAAAAGTAAAAAGACTAGAGACCAATATTTAGGGGTAGTTGGAAGAATTAATGTACACATTAATTAATGTACACATTTTTACAATGTTAGGATTATGAAACAGGAGCAAAGTTAAGGGAATTTTGGGTTTCCCAGATGGCTCAATGGTAAAGTATCCTCCTGCCAATGCAGGAGATACAGGAGATACTGGTTCGATCCCTGGGTCAGGAAGATCCCATGGAGAAGGAAATAACAACTCATTCCAGTATTCTTGCCTGGAGAATCCCATGGACAGAGGAGCCTGGTGGGCTACAGACCATGAGGTCCCAAAGAGTTGGACATGACTTAGCTACTGAGCACACAGAGGGAATTTTGAGGAGTGGGCTTCCCTGGTGGTTCAGATGGTAAAGAACCTGCCTGCAATGTGGGAGACTTGGTTTCGATCCCTGAGTTGGGAAGATCCTCTGGAGGAGGGCATGGCAGTCCACTCCAGTATTCTTGCTTGGAGAATCCCCATGGACAGAGGAGCCTGGTGGGCTACAGTCCATAGGGTCACAGAGTTGGATATGACTGAGAGAGTAAGCACATAGAGGTAGTCTGTGGCAACATCTGATATTTCAAAGATTATCAGACAAAACATGAGCTTGGAAAAGAAGTCATCAGGTTAAATAGGCCATTTTTAACCCAAGAGAAAGCACTTTCTGTAATGTGGTAAGATAGAATATTGAATGAGGGTGTGGGTGAAGACAGAGACTCTTAGGAAGAAGCAGATTTCTTTGACAGACAGGACTAAGATTTATGGCTTCCTAGAGCAAGGAAAATTTACAGAAAACAGAAGCTCAGGACCAAATACAGCAGATCTAGAAACATTTTCTCCTGTTATTAGTACCTAGTATAATTTGTGCATGTACATCTGCTGAAATGTATAAATCCCTTCAGTTTTACCTGACTCATATTTTTTTCTCCTGTATAATTGGATTTTGTTAAGATCTTTCTATACCTAGGAGTTTTGTTTTGTTTTGCTTTTGGGGCATAAAATTCAGTTTGGCAGTTTTGGAATTACATGGGTAGTCATTTCAAGCATGAGCTTTCTCATAAAGTACTTCACACTAGCTGTACTTCACTGTCTGAAAAACTTTGCACTTAGCCCTTGCTTAAGGAAGCATTTTTGCAAAGTTTTAAATGTAATTAAAAGTGATGTTATGCTGTTTTAAATTCAGTTTTTTTTCTTTCTACATTATGGCTCTGCATTATGCTTTTAATGATACTATACTATTGAACATGAGATGGAAAAATGTGTTTCTGTAAAGCAATGTCCTCTCCCAAACCCAGCCCTTTCCTTCCCAGTAGAAGTAAGCATCAGTGTTCTGATTTTTGTAGTCTTTTCCTTGCTTTTTAAAATTGTTTTATCACTTAGGTATACATCCCTAAACATTATAATTTATTTTACTTTTTAACACATGCATGTTTTAAAATGTTTTCCTATTCTCTGTATTTCCCAAAAACTAGTAATTGGATTGAGAGACTTAGTTTTAGGGCTCCCTTCCACTTTACTTTTTTTTTTTTTTGGACAAACTTAATTCATAGGTAGTATGGTGTTCTTCCTCAGCAGACACACAATTCTGTTTTTGAGATGATTGTAGTGGTTGATGCAAAATGCTTGTTCCTATGATTTCTGCATTTATTTGTTGGAATTCTATAAAGAGAAAGTTTATCCTTCTTTATAATTTTGTTACCAGTGGTACAATTAGTATAGAAAGAGCAGTGTGCCTACTTGATTTTTTTTTTATTTACCACTGTTCAAAATTTTAATAAGTTGGCTCTACATATCTTCCTAAAGTTTGAGATATACATATATACATATATATATATATATATGTATATGTATATATGTTTGCTGCTGCTGCTGCTAAGTTGCTTCAGTCGTGTCCGACTCTGTCCAACCCCATAGATGGCAACCCACCAGGCTCCCCAGTCCCTGGGATTCTCCAGGCAAGAACACTGGAGTGGGTTGCCATTTCCTTCTCCAATGCATGAAAGTGAAAAGTGAAAGTGAAGTTGCTCAGTCGTGTCTGACTCTCAGTGACCCCATGGACTGCAGCCCACCAGGCTCCTCCATCCATGAGGTTTTCCAGGCAAGAGTACTGGAGTGGGGTGCCATTGCCTTCTCCAATATATGTTTACATCTTCCTATTTATATATAGATATATCACCTAATGGCTCTGTACTGGTATTTCAAATGCAGTGAAAACTCAGAATTGCAGGATGTTTGTTTAAATTCTTCTGTCTCACAACGTACCTTTATCCCATTCCTACAAGTTCTTAAGGATTTAAGAAAGCTGAGAATGAGAGAATTAGTATATCATACAAAGTATATTCATAAAATATTCCTGTAGTAACTACCAGTAACATGATTAGTAAAAGGAATTGAAACAGTCACTCCTTTCTGTTCCCACTAGTTTTTGCTTTTACAGTTGTACTGTTTCTACCCCATCAAGAGCATATGGCACTTCTTTAAATAGAACTCTTCCCCCTATATCCTTGTCAGCTAGCAAGAGTTTGAGTAGATTAAGATCTTAGAATTAGGCTTTTGTGATTCTATTACTGTTGCAACAAACCTTTTTTTTTCAGCTATGCCTATGAAAGAAAATAATAAAGGGAACCAAATCTGTGTTGACAGAGGAATAATGCTTCAAAAGAATGTTACATTAGGTAACTGTAGATATAGCACTATTGTTGATTATTTAAATTTTTTATATGTTGAATTTTCCCTAAATCTAACTTTCACATCCTTTTTTGTTTGTTTTATTTTGTGGCTAGTAGAACGCTCCAATATGCCAATAGAAAAAAACATCACTTTAGAAAGACCTTCTAATGTAGAACTCACATGCCAGTTCACACCATCTGGAGATTCGAATTCAGTAAATGTGACTTGGAAAAAAGGTGATAAACTACTTGAGGATAATTATCTCGTAAACGCAACGGGAAGTATCCTGTATACCCAATATAGGTGAGTATACAAAATTTTAACCTGTATGGCTAAATGAAATCAGTTAAGTTCTAGATACTTTTGCTAACTGAGCATTCTTTCCTTTGCTGTCACTTGAATGTTATGCTAATACTCTAATTTGCACATTTATAGAATTGTTTCTTTTTTAAAATTTTGATTATTGGCTGAGTCTTTCCGTTTTCATTAAGAAGCATTTTTGAGAACTAAGCCTGTATTAATAACATAAATTATCTTTAGGGTCGCCGTCATTAACAGCAAACAGATGGGAAGCTATTCTTGTTTCTTTGGTGAGAAAAAGCAACAAAGGGGCACATTTAATTTGAAAGGTCAGTACTAATCATTTATAGAGTAATAACTTTAAGTAATCTAGCATTATACTCAGAGAATTCTGAATCCTCACATTTTAAAATGATCATTACAATACGAAGGCACTCATCATATGCTTTCCATGGAATTATAAGTGGTGATGTTGAAAATGGAGTTTTCCAGTGCCTTCCCGGTTGAAAATACAGGTTTTAGTTTGAAAGACCAGGCTGCCAGGTTATTTCTACATTTCTTGTAGCACTCTTTTGAATTTATTTATTTATTTAGCTCTCTAAACTCAGAGCTTTTATAATATTCTTCTGGGTGTCTGAGTTATTGCACTCCTAACCTGTAAGATTACACTTTTGTTGTTCTGTATCAGTGGCTCTAGGACTTGAGATTTTAGGGACCTATAAAATTTAAAAATAATACGGGGATGCATAAAGGTTGCCTGCTTTTGATTTAATCAAATAAGGCCAAACCCTAGAATGTAATCCACAGCTCTCCTCCATGGGGAAAAAAAAAAGTCAAAAGTATTTTACTCTTACCACCATTAAACCAAAACTTTAAAGGTCTTAATCTCATAATATAGACTAGTTGTTCAAATTGGGTAATTATTTCACAAAAAAATCATATTTTATGATATTAACAGCTTAGTGAATGTCACTGTCCCTGATGGTAATTGGGAAATGCAGTCTGTTGCCATGTTTTGGGCTTTGTTTCATGTTAATTTCCCAGGGCACACGAGAAATTTTTTTTGTGTTTCCTAAAGATTGTGAAATCTGGCTAGCTGCTCTGACAAAATATACTGTCCCCAGAGTCCCATCAATAGCAGGATGGCCTGCTCCATCATTGCCATGATTTCAGATCATTCCCTCGTTCATGCCTCCCTGTAGTCCCTCTGCACGCAGACTCATTTCCTTCAGGTGGTTTTGTATATGTTCCTACTGAATAAGTATAATAAACCCTGTATTTATGCACTTTGGTCTTTGCAAAGGCAGAATCTGTTATCATCTTTTGATTATTTTGATCATGGATGTTCTCTTTTTACCATCTTTCCTCCATTTGCCTAATTTAACCTAGTGAATGTTAGATACGTCGTATAAATTTCCTTCCCTTATTTCTTTTCTTCCCGTCTCTTTTCCTTTTCCTTTCTTTCCCCAGTCTTTTTCTCTGCCCCCTGCAAACATTCTAATGAGCTAACAGATACTAAACATGTGGTCACACACACAACCCTCAGTTCAGTTCAGTCGTTCAGTCGTGTCCGACTCTTTGTGACCCCATGAATCGCAGCACGCCAGGCCTCCCTGTTCATCATCATCTCCCGGAGTTCACTCAGACTCACGTCTATCGAGTCCGTGATGCCATCCAGCCATCTCATCCTCGGTCGTCCCCTTCTCCTCCTGCCCCCAATCCCTCCCAGCATCAGAGTCTTTTCCAGTGAGTCAACTCTTCGCATGAGGTGGCCAAAGTACTGGAGCTTCAGCTTTAGCATCATTCCTTCCAAAGAAATCCCAGGGCTGATCTCCTTCAGAATGGACTGGTTGGATCTCCTTACAGTCCAAGGGACTCTCAAGAGTCTTCTCCAACACCACAGTTCAAAAGCATCAATTCTTGGGCACTCAGCCTTCTTCACAGTCCAACTCTCACATCCATACATGACNTCCAGTTCTAACTGTTGCTTCCTGACCTGCATACAGATTTCTCAAGAGGCAGGTCAGGTGCTCTGGTATTCCCATCTCTTTCAGAATTTTCCACAGTTGATTGTGATCCACACAGTCAAAGGCTTTGGCATAGTCAATAAAGCACACAACCCTAGTCAACAATTTATTGTGTCTCCTTTAAATGCATAAAGAAAGGCCAGAGGTCTTGAGGAAATGCCTATCAAATCTTGCAGCTCAAAGTGCTTCCAGGAGATTCAACTTAAAAAATTGCTTTTTCTCTTCTTCTAAATAGTACTGTTTTCTAGAAGTATGTACTGTCATACCTGTTCAAAGTGTAAATATTAAATTCATTTTTTCTTCTTAGTACTCATAATAAATTACTTACATTACTACTTGGAACTGATCGTTCTGGCCTCTAATGTGAAGAGAAGCATTTTCATTTTCAATGTACCATGTTTTGGGGACTTCCCTGGTGGCTCAGACAGTAAAGAATATGCCTGCAATGCAGAAGACCCTGGTTTGATCCCAGGGTTGGGAAGATCCCCTGGAGAAGAGAATGGCTACCCACTCCAGTATTCTTGCCTGGAGAATTCCACGCACAGAGGAGCCTGGTAGGTTACAGTCCATGGGGTCGCAAAGAGTCAGACACGACTGAGTGACTAACACTTTAATAAAGTTAATGCCAGTCTTAAAGAAGGCCTCTTGATTTATATCTATTTTAAGTAACTAGGTTGATGCTGGCTTTTGTTAGAAGCACTTACACAAGGTATAGGTTTGAAATCAAGTGCTTGAGGAATACAAAGAGCCACTGAATACTTAGTTTTTTGCCTTTGATAGTTTTCTTGGAACAGTTTATTTTCAGTTTATTAGTTTTAAGTGTGTCCTATATCTTAAAGATTTTATATAATTAATAATTTGGGCCCTTCCAGATTCTTGTTGATAAAATAATTCTGTTTATTTAAGGTGACTATTACTTGTAGGAATTATTTGAGTATAATTTAACGGCATTTGCAGAATAATTCATATTATAGTTGTTTAGATCTTATAAGACTTCTAGACTAGAGTATATTTTTACAAATATCCTATATTACTGTTTTTCCATGTGGATTGCTTATGAGTTTTCCTAAGAAAGGTTATCTGTTCAATTGAGTATAGATGAAAAGCCCGTTTTATCCTCTATTTGAACCTATTTTATCTTCTAATTGAATACACCCCCCAAATTCTGCTATTGACTACATGAGTCAACTGGAGTGCGTGCGCCTGAGACCTCCAAACAGTTTATCAGCAAAGTCCTTCTTTCTCCTTTTACGGGAATTGGCTGATTTATTAACTGTTGTTTTTCAATCAGTAAGTCATGTCCAACTCTTTGTGACCCCACAGACTGCAGCATACCAGGCTCCTTTGTCCTCCATTGTCTTCTGGAGTTTGGTCAGATTCACGTACATTGATTTGGTGATGCCATCTCACCATCTCACCTTCCGCTGCTTCCTTCTCCTTTGCCTTCAGTCTTTCTAAGCATCAAGGTCTTTTCCAATTAAAATTAGTAATTTCTGCTAAGGCCCACTTGACTTCAGACTCCAGGGTGTCAGGCTCTAGGTGAATGACTATACCATCCTGGTTATCTGGGTCATTAAGACCTTATCTGTATAGTTTTTTGTGCATTCTTACCACCTGTTCTTAATCTTTTTTGCTTTGTTACTGTTTCTGTCCTTTATCATGCCCATCCTTGCATGAAATGTTCCCTTGAGATCTCTGATGCTCTTGAAGAGAGATCTCCCATCTTTCCCATTCTATTGTTTTCCTCTGTTTCTTTGCATTGTTCATTTAAGAAGGCCTTCTTATTTTTCCTTGCTGTTCTTTGGAACTCTGCATTCAGATGGATATGTCTTTCACCTTACTCCTTTGCCTTTTACTTCTCTTCTTTCCTCAGCTATTTGTCAGGCCTCCTCAGACAGCCATCTTGCCTTTTTGCATTTCTTTTTCTTTGGGATGGTTTTGGTCACTGCCTCCTGTACAGTGTTACAAACCTCCATCCATAGTTCTTCAGGCTCTCTGTCTACCAGATCTAATCCCTTGAACCTATTTGTCACCTCCACTGTATAGTCATAGGGATTTGATTTAGCTCATCCCTGAATGGCCTAGTGTTTTCCCCTACTTTCTTCAATTTAAGCCTGAATTTTTCAATAAGGAGCTCATGATCTGAGCCACAGTCAGCTCCAAGTCTTGTTTTTACTAACTCTATAGATCTTTTCCATCTTTGATTGTACTATAAGATTATAAAAAACCTGAACATTCCTGATTAGTATGTTGTGAAAAAAACCTGCTGATTTTGTGTGTTTGTCTGTTGGTGACAGTACAGGGAGAAAGCAAAGGTCACACCTGAAGCTTGCAACTGCTAATATGTCAGTGATTACCTTGCAACTGCTAATATGTCAGTGATGGTCTACCATGTTTTTCAGTAGAAGGTGAAATATTCTAAAGTGGATACTGAAAATTTCTATAATAACAATCAGTGGTAAAATATCTTAGTACCAAGATGCAGAAATTTTGCTGGTAAAGAATAAGTAATAGGACAAAGAACTTAGAAGACACAGTGAGATTTTGATAGTACCAAGAAACCTCTCTTCTCCCAGCCATCTGTCCTCACC
Organism: Redunca redunca; assembly: GCA_006410935.1. Lineage (NCBI taxonomy): Eukaryota > Metazoa > Chordata > Mammalia > Artiodactyla > Bovidae > Redunca > Redunca redunca. The sequence goes on from SJYQ01004125.1 coordinate 706,910, forward strand.
TGGGAGCATCCAACAAGTCAAAGTAGGGAAGAACAGAATAATAGAAACAGTTGGAACTTCAGCTTCAAAACAGTTGGAACTTCAGCTTCAAAGTGTATTGATAGAAGTGTATAGTGTATTAATAGAATGCTAGTTAGCTGGCCTTGACTACATGGGAGAATCTTTTTCTAATTCAATAACACCTAAACATCCTTGAGTCAAAAGTGACACAGGCTGATGTTTTATAGTTCACAAATATGCAAATTGAAATCTCTAAGCTTACAACTCCATAGGGCTTTCTCTTCCACTAAGTAGTTCCTAGACCTTACCTTCCTTGACACATCTGAATCAGCAAATTTACTGTCTTAAAACTTGAATTCTTTCAGTCCAAAGAGTGTGTGTCCTACTTTATCCAGAACTCCATAAAGCCAACAGGATACATTAGCATGCTCTAACACTGCCCTTCTATTCGTAAATATTTCTAAACATAAGCAGAAACCCAGAACCAGCTGTTTCCTCTAGAGAAGTTTGAACAAATCAGTGTTCCCTGAGTATAGTGCCTTTTCTAATTTGGATGCACATCACTCTTATCAGCCAAAGAAAGCATTCCAGAGCAGCGGTTAATGTCATTTGGCTTCTAGTTTAGGGTATCATCAAGGAAACAGAAGAGATGCAAAGAATACAGAATGTGAGTTTTGTTTCCCTGTGGTATCCCTCAGTCACTGTCAGTTATCTGCAGTTATCATTTAACTTTGGAGAAGGCGATGGCACCCCACTCCAGTACTCTTGCCTGGAAAATCCCATGGTCGGAGGAGCCTGGTAGGCTGCAGTGCATGGCGTCGCGAAGAGTCGGATACAACTGAGCAACTTCACTTTCACTTTTCACTTTCATGCATTGGAGAAGGAAATGGCAACCCACTGCAGTGTTCTTGCCTGGGGAATCCCAGGGATGGGGGAGCCTGATGGGCTGCCGTCTATGGGGTTGCACAGAGTCGGACACGACTGAAGCGACTTAGCAGCAGCAGCAGCAACATTTAACCTGGGATGCTTTCATAGCATACCCATGTGTTCCTCACCCAAACCTCATAAAATACCCAAGATTTTCTTGAAAAGCACCCTTCAGCTACCAGTTGTGCCTCCCAAGCCTGTGCCTCTTAGAGGCTCACTGCAGACCAATGTATCTTCTGCCGTCTCAAATGTTACCTGTCTTCCACTTTTGATTCTTAGCTTGTTGGTGAATTTCAATATTTTGATCATATTTCAACACACATTCCCATGCTGAAGCATGGCCTGATTAATTTCCAAAAGGAAGCATGCTGAAACTGAGAAGCAGGATAGGTGTCTGAGAGATCCACAAGCTGGGAAAGCAGAAAAACTGCCCTTACCTGGTGCTCAACCAAACCAGTTTCACAGTCTGTCTTCAAAGCAGTGCTTGTTTTAAGGTGAGCCTAGCCTGGCTCTAGAAACAACTGTATCAGAGCTACACTATGAAAAAGCAGTGCCAAATATGTACATGCTGTACCTTTCAATGTGGAACTCAAGAAGGGTGGCTCTGTTCCATCTGAGGTTTGGAAGGAACCTTGTGGCTTCAGAAAAGAATCCCTATGTTAGCCAAGCTCAAAACTACTTAATCTGCAGGTATTTAGTTGCTTAGTCACTCAGTCGTGTCTGATTCTTCGCAATTCCATGGACTGTAGCCTGCCAGGTTCCTCTCCATGGAATTTTCCAGGCAACAAAACTGGAGTGGGTTGCCATTTTCTTCTCCAAGGAATCTTCCCGACCTAGGGATTGAACCCCTTTCTCCTGCATTGGCTGGCAGATTCTTTTACCCTCAGCCACCAGGGAAGCCAGTCTTTTAACTGAGGTCTCTCCGAAAGCAGAGTTGATCTTTCTAGGTAGGACTTTATCCCTCAAAATGCTTCTGTGTTCTCATACTCCATTTAGTAGTAAAACCACATCAGCTCTTCGGAATATTGGAACGGAGTCTGATTAGAAAGTGCTACTGAGCTGATAGTGTTTTGTCAGGAGATCCAAGAATAACTCCATTCTTACCTGGTGCAGTCATTCCTCTTCACAACAAAATCTCAAATATGGAAATACACACAGAAAAGACACACCAAAGAAAAATAACATCTCATTATCGGCCAGACTTGGCTACAAACTTTGCTGAAATCCTTGGGTGGCTTTTTTCTCACTTAGGTCTTACTAACCTTAAACCAAAGCAGAGTCACCTACTCTTTCACAGTCCAAGCTCAATTTGGGACTTATTTCCCCAGACAGGAGGAGAGACCCTCCCAAACCAGAAAAAAAACATGCTGAGTATGAGGCTGAGTTATTTATACCACCAGATTTCTAGCCCTAGAAAACAAGGCCCAATCTGTGCCCTGGAATATGACCCATCCAGGACTCACTGCCCCTTCTAGGACTGAAAAACTGGAGGGTTGAATGAGAGTAGGGAATTTAATACTGAGGTCACCAAGGAATTCAGTCCAGCCCCTCCCCAGACTTCTGTTGTCTTCTTCTCCAGTGCCTCCTGAGGAAACTGGCTCTACCATAGGAAAAATGAAACAAAATATGTTCTGTGGTTCAAGTCAGTACGTATAGTCAGTCTTCTCTTGGGTGCTAGCTTTGCCCCTGGTTTTCTTGTATGGGTTCTTCTATTAGAGTGCTGTCTGGATCTGCACATGGCCCTGAAGGGGTAGCCAAGGACCGAGGAAATTGAACTGGATAAAAAAAATAACTTGATCTAGTAAGAACACTTACGTGAGAGATACACCCTCTTTACTTTTATTATAAAAAGACAACGTGTATAGTATTTAAAAATTTAGCACATGGTATCAAAGTATTACTTGCTTTATTCTGCCTTGTTAAATTCAGTATGTGTTGAATGGGCCATTTCCTTTATATTCTTAGGTTTTATAATAATATGTAAAGTTATTATTCCATTTATTCTTTCTGCTTCATATACGACATAGTTCTGGAAACAATAATTTCTTTTTAACTTTTAACCAATTTCATTTCTTTTGATGGTAAGGAGATGTAATTAGGTCCCCTGATTTAAATTGTTCTAATTTATACTTAAATTGTAATTCTTAAACAAACAAACTCTTACTCATCTGTGTTAGCCAAGGACTTGAATGAGTTTTTCAAGGAGTAGAATTTGTTTTACAGCTTCATAGCAAACTTTTTAAATATATATATTATTAAAGGATGAATTGGTACCACCACCAGCATCTCAAAGCTACTATTTCTTCATTCTTATGGGCCTTGTCCCCTGTGAATTTTATTTTCCATCATTTTAATCCCTTTTAATCACCTTTCTCAGATGAGCTGGGTGTTCTGTAAGACTCAGTTTGGATGCTTTTCCTCATTCAGGTGTGTTTTTATACATTCTTAAAGTTCTGAAATGAATTCAGATGAATTTCCAGTTCTTTCATTCTATGTTTTATTTCTTCTGTCTTCCACATGGCCTAGAAATCATTCCTGCACATGACAATAATCTACGCCATTAAGCTGGCTAATGTAGGAAGGCCATGGGCATTATAAACTATAAGAAAGCTCTGTTAAGAACAGCAGTACCAGTACCTGGACACAAAAAAAGTTTGAATTTTGTGGTGTTCACTCTACACCAAGGGCTTTCCTGGTGGCTCAGCCGTAAAGAATCTGCCTGCCAGTGCAGGAGACGTGGATTTGATTCCTGGGTCAGCAAGATCCCTTGGAGAAGGAAATGGAAACCCACTCCAATTATTGTTGTCTGAGAAATCCCATGGACAGAGGAGTCTGGGGCGCTACATTCCATGGAATTGCAAAAGAGGTGGACACGACTTAGCAACTAAAGCGCAACAACTGCGCTACACCAAGCAATGTTATATATTGTGTTCCTGTACTTAGTTCTTTACAGTAACACTGTAGGGGAGGGTATAATCTACCTATGTCCTCAACACTAGTAACATTGAAACTATAATTCTACTCAGATATTTCCTGGACCTAAATCTTATGTTTGTCACATCACCGTCACATTGTGCTGACTAATTCAAACACTCATGATCTGATCTTTGAAATGGACAAATAATGACCACATTTCCCTTAAAGTCCCTCAGCCTCATGGTGACCAAAAGGGAACATGGGACACTAGGAGGCTCTCAGAAGAGTGCTCAGAATATTCTCTGGCCAGGTCAGCTCACCAGTTTCTTGTGACTGGGATGACCTCAGTCACCAGTCACATGGGTTTCACGTCTCTCCTTCCTCAGGAGCGCCCTAGTGGCACCTTACTAAGTGCTCATAAACTGTTAGTGGAGGTGATTATAAATTATGATTGGCAGTTCACACATGTGGTTAATATAAGATTGTACATCATTCCATCTTGTCAAAACAGGTTTCCTTGGTTATAATAGGTATAGTAATCATTGACTTACAGATTGCTCTGCCATCTTAAGATTTCTGGAACATTTGCACTGGTGATATATCTTTTTCATTTGCCTCTCTTTGTTTTTAGCAGTACCTCATTCAACACTATGCTGGGCAGATTTACTGATGAAGGAGAGGGTGATGTGTATAATTGTATTTAGCCCCATGTGAAACCATAAGGAAAATGGAAGACTTCCCACATTCATCACAATAATGTCAATCACGTAAAGACAACTGTGAAGAAATCCAACCCTATTTTTATCCCCTATACAAGTGGTTATGTGGAGGAGTGTGTGTGTGTGTGTGTGTGTGTGTGTGTGTGTGTGTTAGTCGTTCAGTTGTGTCTGACTTTTTGCAGCCCCATAGACTGTAGCCCTCCAGGCTTCTCTGTCCATGGAATTCTCTAGGCAAGAATACTGGAGTGGGTTGGCATTCCTTTCTCCTGGGGATTGTCCTGATTCAGGGATCGAACCCTGGTCTCCTGCACTGCAGGCAGATTCTTTACCATCTGAGCCACCAGGGAAGCCCATACAAGTGGATATAAAAGTCAGAATTTATTTTCTAGTTATGATTATTTTCCCCTTCCTCATCTTTATAATTCACATATCCATAAAATGCTCAGTTATCTTCAGTTCAGTTCAGTTCAGTCGCTCAGTCGTGTCCAACTCTTTGCGACCCCATGAATCGCAGCACGCCAGACCGCCCTGTTCATCACCATCTCCCGGAGTTCACCCAGACTCACGTCCATCGAGTCCGTGATGCCATCCAGCCATCTCATCCTCGGTCATCCCCTTCTCCTCCTGCCCCCAATACCTCCCGGCATCAGAGGCTTTTCCAATGAGTCAACTCTTCACATGAGGTGGCCAAAGTACTGGAGCTTCAGCTTTAGCATCATTCCCTCCAAAGAAATCCCAGGGTTGATCTCCTTCAGAATGGACTGGTTGGATCTCCTTGCAGTCCAAGGGTTAGACTCTCAAGAGTCTTCTCCAACACCACAGTTCAAAAGCATAAATTCTTCGGCGCTCAGCCTTCTTCATAGTCCAACTCTCACATCCATACATAACCACAGGAAAAACCATAGCCCTGACTAGACGGACCTTAGTTGGCAAAGGAATGTCTCTGCTTTTCAGTATGCTATCTAGGTTGGTCATAACTTTTCTTCAAAGGAGTAAGCGTCTTTTAATTTCATGGCTGCAGTCACCATCTGCAGTGATTTTGGAGCCCAAAAAAATAAAGTCTGACACTGTTTCCACTGTTTCCCCATCTATTTCCCATGAAGTGATGGGACCGGATGCCATGATCTTCATTTTCTGAATGTTGAGCTTTAAGCCAACTTTTCGCTCTCCTCTTTCACTTTCATCAAGAGGCTTTTTAGCTCCTCTTCACTTTCTGCCATAAGGGTGGTGTCATCTGCATATCTGAGGTTATTGATATTTCTCCTGGCAGTCTTGATTCCAGCTTGT
>SJYQ01004125.1:718716-729667 GCA_006410935.1 Redunca redunca
TTTATGTGCTGCTTTTCCGCTGGGGAAGTCACTGTTGGGCTTGTAATCTGTCGGTTTTAATTATTCATTTATGTATCGTTCCTGTTATGATGCCCTCTGTGCTTCCAGGGCTCGCCACAGTCTCGGCAGGGAGAGTGTTTCCTGGTGTTTGGAAACCTCTCTTCTTAGAGTTCCTTTCCCGGGTCGGGCTTCCCTACCCAGGACGAAGCTCCCTCCCCCCCTCCTTTGTCTCTCTTTTCGTCTTTTATATATTTTTTTTTCCCTACCTGTTTTTGAAGGCAGTGATCTGCTTTTCTGGGTGCTTGATGTCCTCTGCCAGCATTCAGAAGTTGTTTTGTGGAGTTTGCTCGGCGTTGAAATGTTTTTTTGAGGAATTTGTGAGGGAGAAAGTAATCTCCTGGTCCTATTCCTCCGCCATCTTCTCCCCCCCTCCTCCACCTCTTCTTAATATCTTCTGCTTCTGTTAGGTCCATACCATTTCTGTCCTTTATTGTGCCCATCTTTGCAAGAAATGTTCTCTTGGCATCTCTAATTTTCTTGAAGAGATCTCTTGTCTTTCCCATTCTGTTGTTTCCCTCTGTTTCTTTGCATTGATCGCTGAGGAAGGCTTTCTTATCCTTCCGTGCTATTTGGAACTCTGCATTCCCATGGATATATGTTTCCTTTTCTCCTTTGCTTCTAACTTCTCTTCTTTTTACAGCTATTTTAAGGCCTCCTCAGGCAACCATTTTGCCTTTTTGCATTTCTTATTCTTGGGGATGGTCTTGACCACTGCCTCCTGTACAATGTCATGAACCTCCATCCATAGTTCTTCAGGCACTCTGTCTTATCAGATCTAATCCCTTAAATCTATTTGTCACTTCCACTGTATAATTGTAAGGGATTTGATTCAGGTCATACCAGAATGGTCTAGTGGTTTTCCCTGCTTTCTTCAATTTAAGTCTGAATTTGGCAATAAGGAGTTCATAATCTGAGTCATAGTCAGCTCCCAGTCTTGTTTTTGCTGACTGTGTAGAGCTTCTCCATCTTTTGCTGCAGATAATATAGTCAATCTGATTTCAATATTGACCATCTGGCGATGTACACGTGTAGAGTCTTCTCTTGTGTTGTTGGAAGAGGGTGTTTGCTATGACAGTGTGTTCTTTGGCAAAACTCTGTTAACCTTTGACCTGCTTCATTTTGTACTCCAAGGCCAAATTTGCCTGTTACTTCAGGTATTTTCATACTGTTCATGGGGTTCTCAAGGCAAGAATACCGAAGTGTTTTGCCATTCCCTTCTCCAGTGGACCATGTTTTGTCAGAACTCCACAGCATGACTCGTCCTTGGATGGTCCTACACAGCATGGCTCATAGTTTCATTGAGTTAGACAAGGCTGTTATGTATAACTTCTCACAAATTTCAATATGCCCTTTTGCTCCTAAGCTGTTTTCTTGGTACTGTCTTGTAGCTTTCACTCAAAACTAGATCACTCGGGACATATATTTTTTATGGATTATAACAGGGATGGATTTTAATGTCTCCTTATATTAGGTTCCTATTGGTGTTCCAGTGAATGATAAGTATGTGATCAGTGGAAAACATGCTAATGAAACAAGGCTCAAGATAACGCAACTTTCAGAGGACGATCAGGGAACTTACTGGTGCCACGCAATATTCGAGTTAGGGGAGAGTGAAGGATACATTAAACTCGTCGTGCTCAGCTATTTGGTACCCCTTAAAGCATTTTGTGCAATAGCTGCTGAGGTTGTTCTCTTAGTGGCTGTTATTCTGCTTTTTGAAATGTATACTCAAAAGAAAAAGAAGCCCTCAGGTAAGATTTCTTTTTTTAGATAACATTCTCATGTTATGACTTACTACATTACAGTGGCTTTAGAGTTTTGGGGGAAAAAACCTAACTTTTGTTATTTGTAGTGGTATTTACGTTAGTATCAGTGATGACTGTGAGCTAGAAGCTTATATTGATGGACTTCTTTTTTCAACTCCCTAAGAAGCTTTAGTGCTAAAATATGCCTTTTATCCCCCTTTCTTTGGGTTACTGGTACCAACACACCAATTAAGTGATAACATGCTTTGGTACTAGAATATTAGAAAATTCTGTGGTAACTTAATAGAAAAGATCTCAAAGATAAGCAGTAAAGATCTCAAAGATAAGCAGTTATCCTTTCACTTAGATAACTCATTTTTTAAAATGTTTTATCAAACATTTTTGAATTCTCATAAAAGAGACATTGCCTGCCAGATCTGGTTTCATAGCCTGTTCCTGATGGATTACAGATTGAGAAACCCCTGGCCCCCTAGGAAAATTTATCTTGCATTCTGTATTTTTTCCTATTTTGTGCTGCTTAGTAACTTTAATAATTACAAGTCAGTCAGTCCTGTTTTTGATGATCCCAGGCACTAGACGAGTCTTGATCAATTTTTGTCAGTTATACCTCAGCATGTGCCTTGTGTTTAGTCATGTCTGACGCTTTGCGACCCCATGGCCTGTAACCAGCCAGGTGCCTCTGTCGATGGGATTTTCCAGGCAAGAATACTGGAGCAGATTGCCATTTCCTTCTCCAGGGGATCTTCCCCACCCAGGGACTGAACCCGTGTCTTCCGTGTCTCCTGCAATGCAGGTGGATTCCTTATGTGCCGAGCCGTCAGGGAAGCCAGTGTTTTGCTTGATCAAAGCTGCAAGTCAGGAGAGCAGGGAAGGAGTGGACATGACAGACGTGCAGCTGTCGCCTCCCATTGCAGAGCAGGAAGACAGCGTGCGCAGTCAGGGATGTAGAATTCAGGGGAAAGTAGAATTGAGCATATATGTTCCACAAGAATAATAAACCAGCCTTACAGTTAAGTTCTTCTTTTGTTACACAGATGATGGAAAAGAAGTTGAACAAGGTGAACAGCTGTAAGTATTATTTTTTATAGAATAATTTTCCCTTGAATAAACTATAGATAAATATGAAATTAAATAAAATGTTTGCAGTTAGAGAAACAAAGGTACAAGAGTATATTGTGTGTTATTTTCTGCACATGTCCATTTGTGGTGAAGAGTGGCATTTACCTGTCTGCAACACCTCACTGTACTTCCGTTTTCTCTTCAACAAAATGGGTTTAATGACATTACCACAGAAAGTTTTGGGATTAAACGACTTACTCTGTGTAAAAGTGCTTAGCATAAGCTTCGGTTATTGAATACCTTCTATGCCTGAGTATCTGTATTTCTTTAAAGTCTCCATCACTGATTCTGATTCTCTGTCATGTTGAAAATGACTGACCTAGGATTCTATTTGTTATTATTTTTCTGAGAACACAAATTGTGTCACTATTTCTTTTACAGTCCCCTTTGTTTAGAGTTGAGCTGAGCCGGAGGAGAATTAGAAAGAAAATGACCAGTGATGTCATTTGGTTTGGTGACAGTGGGCGTTGTTGGTTCCACCATGCCAGGGAACTGAGAGTGGTGCCCAGCTCCACTGGGCTGAAGGAGTTGCCCAAAACTGGATTTGAAGTTTAAGTAATAGAGCCAGAGTCTGGAAAATGAGATCAGAGTAAAGGAGCCAAAGGAAACCCAGGAAGAGGGAAGCCTGAGCAACTACCAAATGGACACTTGAAATTTCTCTTTGTCAGTCAAGACGAGCTCTGAGGTGTGAGCGCTATCCCCACAGTTAAATAGCAAGACTAGAGTGGATAGTTGTCGTGTGTATATTCATAGATATTATTCAAATAGTTATTTTTACTCAGGTCACTCAAATCAACAGGACAAAGCTTCTAAAGTAAGAGATAAAATAATTATATCAGGAGTTCCATAACCCCAGATAAGGAAAAAAAAAAAATGTTAATCTTAGAATCAGACTCTTATGATTGAAAAGGATGTGAACCTCTTTCTGGAGAACTTGTTCATATTAATTTGAACATTTTATGTTTCTGGTTTGCATGTGCTGATTACCTTTCTTACGCTTGGAATCATGAAAAACATGACGATTATTCAGATATTTGAAACAATTATACCCTTGCCTGGATTCTTTTGTTCTCCCAGCTCAGCCTCCACAGTGTTCCCCTCCATTTCCCTGCAGTCACATTTCTCATCTTTAGGTTCTGTTAGTATCTTTAGATTTAATACAAGTATGAAGGGCACTTGGACTCATTTAGAGAAGCCTGTCACTAATGCTTTTTTTAGAATTTTTAGTTTAGGAGATAAATTTGTCTTTAAAGAGAATATTGTTTATCAATATATTTTATATTTGATGCTTATATATGTGTTTAGATACCAGCCATTCACAGAATGAATGACTTTTAAAATGACTTAAAAAAATAGTACTAAGAGTATGACAAGCTAATCATTTCAAGAGTATAACAAGCTAGTCAGTTCAATGAAGAGCTCATTCATTTATCTGATCCACCAAGATATTTAATCCACACAATTTTACCTACAACTCCTTCTTCCAGTTTTGATGTAACTGATTATATGGTTCAATTTATTATCTGGTGAGACTAGTTTAATAAGCTCAAGCTTGCCCATAAGATCTAGAAGGGTATTAATTATGTACCCTTGTAACCTAGTTTAGTCTTTCTTAAGACTCTGGAGCCCATGTTGTGGTCTAATTCTGATGCACTTTGAGGAGACAAAGAGCCACGCTTAACCTCTAATTCAGTTTATAAACTTGTTGGATTATAGCACCTTTATCTACGTACTGGCTGACCTCCAGACTGGCTATTATCTTGATGGGTCAAAGCAATGTATGTTAGGCCATATACTGAAGCCTTCACTCACTCTTGGGGAAAAGCAATTCTCTCTTTATAAAATAAACAGGACTTTGTCACTCATCTGTGGCAATGGTTCCTCTCCAAGCAATGGCATGCAAATAAAATCAACATTATGAGTAAAACACCATTTTTAGCAAGAATAAATCCTATCTCTATTGACTTCATATTTTAACTTGATGGCCATGATATAGATCATGTACTGACTTAGTCTGATGCAGTGTAAACATATAGTAATTTTCTTTTTTGTTTTCTATACAGGAAATTGGACGATAGCAATGGTATAGAAAATAGTGGCCCTAGGCACAGGAAAAATGTAAGTTGCTTCCAAATGCTTACCTTCTAAATAAAACATAAAATTCAATATGCACAGCCTGTTAATCCATCTCCTTTATTCGCTATGTGCTTGGATATTATAGGAGAATGTACTCGTTACACAATAAATAAATGGCATCTGTTTTCCACCAGAGAACATGTAACAACCAATCTAAAAGTGCATTGGTTGCACTGTAGATGTATGTTTTTTCTTCTGTCACCGCAGGCCAAGTTATTTTATAACTTTTTATGTAATCTTATTTTTTTTCTCTGTTTTTTGGGATTCTCCTATTTTATTTTCATATATTCCTATACATCTAGTCTGTGAATGGATCAATATTAGTTTATTTTCTTTACTGATGAGGATCAAAATTTCCATATTTCATCATATTTCTCTTGACTATTTAGGAACTGTTTGGTTTAGCAATTTTGGATCACCTTCTTCCAGAAATTTTTGCTTTGCTAAAATGATAATAAGTTGTTACAGAATAACCAGGGTGTACTAATTATGTTTCATTATGCTTTATGTAACTCAGGAATCCGTGGGCCAGTGAGTGATAAACATCATGTCAAGAGTCACAGGAAGACGTACAAAGAGTTTGCATTTCAGCTTTATTTCTGCTTCTTGCTAAGAACGTGTGATTTTTTTACTTTTAAAAGGATGAAAAGTTTATGTAAAATGCTCAGTAGTAGCTCTGTAAATAATATATGCAATTTCAGATCTACAGATATATTTTCATTCTATATTTTACACTAAAGCAAGGTAAATTGTATTAAGTATGTGCTATGAGCTATAACCCAGGGTAATTAATTTCATTCCAGTCCTTAAGGGACACACAAAACAGACACCAGCAAAACCAAATAGTACACAGAGTGAATGTCATTCAAGACCTGTTTATAACCAAAGAATTCACTAAAAACAAAGCTTTGCCGTTTGATTTAAAAAGGTTTTTTCCCCAGTCATGTTTACTAGGTGTAGAAGTGTTTGTAATAATTTCATGTAACGTTCATTCTTCAGTCATATTGAAAAGACGTGTCATCAAGGGGGAAATTAGCACTTTCTACCTTTGTTAATGATGGTTACTGTGCAGTTACCACAAGGAAAACATACTTTTCCTATGAAAACATTGGTTGAAGGCAAAGAAATAAAACCATACACTTGCCCATCTCCATCTCCACAGAAGCAAATTTCTCAGTCTCATTCCACTCATCTCCACTGTTTTCCCACATTAAGCTAAAGTGATTCTTAGACTTCCTAGAGAGCATTTTTTATTTTAAGCTGTGGGTTTTGGATTTCTTAAGTTACAGCTGTTGTTGATGCTGTAGGATTAAGGTTCACATAGACATGATGTCTCACTGCTATAGGCATGCTTCTGTGTTTCACGGTGATAGCCATGGCTGGCTAAATATCTCAAAAAGCATCATTAGTGGTTGATAATACTAATGCCTTTGTCTGAAATCAAGAAGTATTAAAGTTGTTCTATGTTGTTGCTAGTGCCTTAGGCTTTCTATTGCGTGTATAACTATTTTATAAAACTCACTTTAACTAAGTCGAATGAAATCTGACTAGACATGAAAAGTTGTCAGTGGCTTTGAATGGAATATTGGTATCATTCAGCAGGATACTACGTTAGGTTGAAGACAATATGTGAAACCCACTGGGGGATCCTTGGTGCTTATGAGTCCACTGTTCCCCAGCTCACAGTGCAGCAGGGATCAGAACAATTACAGGCAAAGAGGGAGGGTGTGGGATGGTGGTGAAGAACCCACAGTCTTGGTGACCTACGGGATTAATGCTTGAAAAAGAGAAGTTCAATTATTTGAAAAAATACTTTATTGAAATTTGTATGATATTCTGGGTGAAAAATTATAATAAAATTGAGATAGTGAAAAATTATGCTTTATATGGCATTTTAACTAATGTTAAAATATTACTAGTATGAATAATACACATGAAGTGTGACTTGGAAGCTTCTCTGTTGCAGCACTGTTTTGCATAAAATGTGTGAACTATCCACAAAAGTTTTACTGAATAGACTACATCATTTCAGTAGTGGCAGGTTTCATCATATTCTTGTCTCAGAACCACGAGCCAGGCATTTGTTTTGGTTTAGTTAATTATTAATTTGACAAAATGATCTTGGGTGGTATCTGTATGACTGCAACCAAGCAGTTCACTTAGTTAGTCTGAACAATTTGAATTCAATGAAAAATTAGTCAGACCCGCTTTTTGACTAAATCCAATTCAAATGCATTTGTGACTAGATATATACAAATCCCCATATAATTTGTAGCTCATATGCAGTATGTATTCTTCTATTTTGCCACCATTATTTAGACTAAAATGGTTCTCAGGCAGAAAAATTGCTGTCCCAATGTAAAATAATCTGAAATATTTATGTAGTAAATTGAAATTTTAAGTGTCAGTGTTTGCTATTTTTCCTAGCAAAGAAAATTAAGTTCAGTAACTTTAAGCAGAAAAGGTACTCAGGAAATTAAAGTTGAATTTTGACTTTTCAGAGTCTCTCTGGGGAACCTCCAGAAAATTATTTCACCACTGTTAGGTTAAAAAATGGAATGCTTCCATTAAGTAGCCTCATGGAAATGAATGGATTAACTAAAAATGACCAATTGTAAATTGACTAAAAATACAAAGCAAGCAGAAAAGCTGAAGTAGGAAAATTACGCCACGTTGATATATTAGACACCTTGGGAAATTCTGTTCATCTTTCCAGCTAACAGAGTTCTGCTGCATATTAAGTAGATTTAATGATGTCTTAAAATTCCCGGATATTTTCATATTCAGTTTATGCTCTAATGTAAATCTTCACTTTGTAGTCTTTTTCTCTTTTTTTTTCTTAGCATCTAGTTACCCAGGCCAAAACTTAAAGTTCACTGTGCCATTTTCTTTTCCTCTATTAACTAATATTTATTAGTCATGAATCTCTGTTCCTTTGTCCTCTGTAATAGCTCATCAATCCACTCATTACCTCCCCTACCACCATGCTCACCAGCTGCAACAGCTAAGGTCTTGATTTTCCTACATGAGCCTCATCTATGTTAATCCTCAAATATGTTAATCCATATTTTGCATTGCTTTGTTTGTGTCTGTGCACTTAATTGCTCGGTCATGTCGCAACGCCATGGACTGTAGCCTACCAGGCTCCTCCTCCGATGTCTATGGAATTTTTCTAGCCAGAATACTGGAGTGGGTTGCCATTTCCTTCTCCAGAGATCTTTCCACCTCAGGGATCAAATCCACATCTCCTGCATTGGCAGGCAGGTTTTTTACCACTGAACCTCCTGAGATGCCCCTTTAGCATTGCTGCTGGGCCATATTTCTAAAACACAAATCTCACTATGGAGCATAATGTACTAATTCTCATGACAGACCTGTATAGGCTCCCCTTTGCCATATCTTAATGCTACAGTTTTCCAAATCGCTAATCTTTTTTCACTGTCTTGATTTAGCCTTGACCAAGAGTGAATCTATCCAGAATGCTGCCCCCTGTGCGCCTCCCCTTTGATGAACTCAAGTTTAGCCTTCAAGACTTGAATCTGATGTTACTTCCTGGCATATCCCTCATTCCCAGTTGACTATGTATCATCATATGTGCTCAAATAACTCCACATTTTTTGTGCTTATTTACCTGTATTATACATATGCTTTTATATGTCTCCTTCCTGGATTCTGATTTTATTTGCTTGTCCCATGCCTACCACAGAGAAGGTACATTGTAGATGTCATGAAGTGTGTAGTGAATGGATAAATGTATAGGTGAAAATAAAATTTTATAAATTTATACTTATTTTTAGGAGAACAATCTAAATTGTGACATCAGAAGTGAAACAAAATATTTTAACAGAGATAAACCAATATTTATAACTTCGGTGATTGCTTCCGCTTCTTTGAAAAACAGTAGCAATATAATAAAAACTTCTGTTGAATTTTAATAATGTGTGATAATCTAATGAGCAAAGAGAGTTCTGATTCCTAAACTATTATACAGGGTATGTTGCTTTGAACTTATCTAAATTCCCATTGTCCTTTATTTTTTATTGGCAGTACAAATGTTAACCTATTTTTCTCCTTTATTTCAGTAAGGTAATGTGTTGACTTTATATATATGTAAAGCATTTTAGCAATTGTAGTTCTCTGCATGGCATTGCAGATATTAGTGTCCACTCCACTAACTTTCTCATTCCTCCTCCCTGCCAGTACCTCATAGTACCTTGAATATCTCAGAATCCAATTCAAAAATTTATCTTAAATATATTTTTTAGAAAGCTTTCATTGTTTAGTTTTGGTCCCTGTAAGTTTGTCCTTACTTTGGTCTCTGTAAGTTTGTATCTGATAATCAAATACATAAAAAAAGAAATGGCAGTTCTGCTCACATACTCCCTGGATTTTCATCTTTGAGGCATTTAAGTAGATTTATGCAAAATTATTTACTGAATCTACTTCTTTATAGAAAATGAATCTTCTCTAATGGAACAAGTTTTGCAATGAATTAGGTACTTCCGATTAACATTTTTAGGTGGGAGCAAGTTCAAAAGTATGTGTTCTAGTATTAATTAAAAGGCACACTGACCTATTATAGCTTTCTCTGAGTTAATATTTATTGAATGAATGAAAAATAGATGAATGACTGAATTATTTTGGAACATTAAATTATATATATGTATGTTATCTACTTTGATTTTGATTAATTAACTGAATTTATCTTCTCTAGCAGAGATAATAAAGAAAACTGGAACTCTATATGTATTTCTTTCACATGATATTTAGGAATGTATTTGCAGAATATCTGGAAGGTCAGTTACATGTACAGCTTATCAACTGATTTCTTTATTGATGGTATATCATATTGTTAAATAGTAATGACTCACATTTGTTGAGTGCTTAGCATGTGACAGGTACAGCACTAAGTACTTTGAAATGTTTTATCTCATTTAATTTCTGACTCATCTTATGCTATAGAAACTATTACATACTGTGTTATACATGAGGAAACAAGCTTGAGAGATTAAGTATTTGGAGCTGGGAATTGAAATCCAAGTTCTCCTTAAGAGTCTAGGTTAAACAACTATGGTGAACAGCTTTGGGCTTCTACTAAGGAGAGTCTTAGAAAAATCAGTCTATTATCTATAAACTGTCTTTTTTTTTAAAAAAAAAATTGACTCCTTTAGATGGTTAGTTAAATAATAAATTCCATAATTTTATTCTTAAGGCTTATAGAACCTATGCTGTGGCATATTTATGCTATCCCTGCAGTGGTGCTAAGGAATCAATATATTTTTGCTTGTTTGGAGAGTCTTTATTTTTTTCCCTAATTTTACTTCTCAATAACTAGTGTGACCATAAAATTTATCATCCAAACAATGAGAATGAAAGAAGATGCTATTTATAATTTTATCAGGACAAATGGAAAACAGATGGTAAGTCACATTTTTACCTGTAGGTAGGAGCAAAGAATTAAATGGATAATCTAGTGTGAGGGAAGCCCTAGGCACAGCAGCAACATCTTAAATCTGAATAATAAACAACTTGAAATTCACCTTCAGGGAAAGAACTATCCTTAGTAAATGCCAGGTGAGATGCCTATGAGACAATTTAGTAAGCTTAAAGATTTATTACTTTTTAGCAGTACTATAAATGTATCAGCATTCAAAAATGTGATTCATAAGTTGTAAGAGAAGCTAGGAAGCAAAGTTGTATTTTTGATGGCCTGTGAAATGAACTGGACAATTCTTTGAATTTGCTTATCTTCATGATTAATGTGTCATAATGATAATATCTGTATGATTCTCAATAAGTCAGGAATGCCTGGTTATGCCTTTATAATAAAATTTATTTGTAAAATCAGTGAAGCTCACTCATGACTAATA
>SJYQ01004125.1:731283-750395 GCA_006410935.1 Redunca redunca
TTTTCCTCCATTTCTTTGCATTGATCACTGAAGAAGGCTTTCTTATCTCTTCTTGCTACTCTTTGGAACTCTGCATTCAGATGCTTGTATCTTTCCTTTTCTCCTTTGCTTTTTGCTTCTCTTCTTTTCACAGCTATTTGTAAGGCCTCCCCAGACAGCCATTTTGCTTTTTTGCATTTCTTTTCAATGGGGATGGTCTTGATCCCTGTCTCCTATACAATGTCACGGACCTCATTCCATAGTTCATCAGGCACTCTATCTATCAGATCTAGACCCTTAAATCTATTTCTCACTTCCACTGTATAATCATAAGGGGTTTGATTTAGGTCATATCTGAATGGTCTAGTGGTCCCCCACTAAAGTGTCTCACAATACCTAAAGAATCCAAATTTCAATAAAAATCTCAGTTGTTATTATATAAATCATGAACATCTCTCTTTGAATAAGAAGAAACAATCAACAGAGGCTAATATCAAGATGAAAATAGAATTATATGATGATAATTTTAAAGCAGCCATCATCAAAACACTTCAGTGAACATTTATGAACAAATGTGAGAATAATGAACAGAAAGCATCAGAAAATAAATAGAAGATATAAGGAAAATCCAGATAGAAATTTCATAACTGAAAAATGCAATAACTGAAATTTTAAAAGAAACTTGGTGGATGGGGAGGGCAGTGGGAGGGGGGTTCAGGATTGGGAACATGTATACCCCTGGCAGATTCATGTTGATGTATGGCAAGACCAATACAATATTGTAAAGTAATTAGCCTCCAATAAGAAAAAAAAAAGACATAAGGGATAGCTAACAGGTACATGAAAATTCTACCGCCATAGAAAAAAAATTTGCCATTTGTAGCAACATGAATGGACTCAGAGAGTATTATGCTTAGTGAAATACGTCAGAGAAAGACAAATGCTGTATGATATCACTTACATGTGAAATCTAAAAAATAGCAAACTAGTGAATGTAACAAAAAAGAAGCCGATTCTCAGATATAGAGAACAAATAGTGGTTACCAGTTCGGAGAGGGAAGTGAGGAGGGCAGGACGGGTAGGGGATTGACAGGAACAACTGTTAAATATAAAACAAGCTACAAGGATATGTTATACAATAAGGGGATATAGTTAATATTTTATTGTAACTTTAAGTGGAATATAATCTATAAAAAATTTTCTAAATATTTTGGATCACTGTTGTATACCTGAAACTAATATAATATTGTACATCAACTCTCCCTCAGTAAAATGTTTTAATAAAAAAAAAAAATAATGGTGGAAAAAAAAAAAAAGAAACTTCGTGGATAAGCTCAACAGCAGGATGGAGGTGACCGAAGAACAAATCAGTGATACTGAAGACAACAACAGAAATTGCCCAATCTACAACACAGATAATGTAGACTAAAAAACATGGACAGAGCCTTAGGGAACTGTGGGGTGACAACAAAAGACAAATATTTGTGTCATTTGAGTGCAGAAGGAAAAGGGGACTAGCAGCACTGGAAAAGTACTCCAATAAATAAATAATGGCGGAAACTTCCACCCAATTTGGCAAGTGACATAAACCAACAGATTCAAGAAGCTGTGCAAATAAAAACCTGAAGAAATCTATGCCAAGACCCACTGTAATCAATGCTGTGAAAATTAAGAATAAAAAAATAATATCAAAAGCAGCAATACGGAAACATTTTTATCTACTGAGGAAAAAAATGAATGACGGCAGATTTTTTTATCGAAAACCATGAAGGAGAGACAGAAGTGTCACAGCATTTTTCAAATGCTCAAAATTCTGTAAATCTCCTGCTCTACGTCTGGTGAAATGATCCTTCAATAATGAAGTAGAAATCAAGAGGCATGTTCTCAATGAGGCATAACTAAAAAACTTTGTCACCAGAAGACCGACCCTAAAAGAATGATTAGAAAGGAAATTCTCTGAAGAGACAGGAATTGTAAAACAAGAAATTCTGGAATATTATAAACAGAGAATAAAAGGAAGAGTTAAAATATCAGTGAATACAGTAGACTTTCTTTTCCTTTTGACTTTTCTCTATTGTTTTTGATTATTAAAGCAAAAATCACAACATTTCCTGATCTGGTTGTCAGTGTCATATAAATATAAAGAAAATATTTAATATCCTTACATTATAAACAGGAGTATAAAGGGACATAAGAGAAGATAAAGTTTCTACACTTCACTCAAACTGGTGAAATGTCTATATCAAAAAACTGTAAGAAATTATATATTATAATATGATACCTAGAGCAACCACTAACAAAGATATAAAAAGCCATTATAGATAAATCAAAATGGAGTGTAAAGCACTATTCTAGTAACCCACAGGAATGTGAGAAAAAGAAAATGGAATGATGAAACAGTAAAGTAAAAGAATGGAAAGATATGCCACATAAAAGAAAGTAGGAGTGCCCGTTCTCCCTAGAGTGATATACAAATTTACTCATTATAATCCAATAAGATTTTATCCTGAAGATATTTACCAAACAATAAGTAAATAAAGCAAAATTATTCTAAAATTTGGAAAGGGAAAAAGAAAAGCTGAATTAATATTTAAAAATCAGGATAAAGTTGGAGGAATTGCTTCATTCAATTTTAAGATTTATTACACAACTGTTAACACAAGACTGTGTGGTACTGACAGAAGGACAGATACACAGAAAAATGGAACAGAATAAAGAAATCAGAAATAGCCCCATAAAAGTACTGCCAAAGAGTCAACAAATGTTGCTGGAGGAAGTGATTATACAAATGATGAACCTCATCGTAAACCACACACGTTTTGCAAAAATATCTCAAAATGGATCACAAATTTCATTATAAGGCTTACACCTAAATCTTCCACATCCATGTTCATACAGCAAGCACATTCACAATAGCCAAGAGGTAGAAGCAAAGCAAAAATCTGTTAACTGGATGAATTGGATAAACAAGGTATAGTATAGCCATACTTTTGTTGCTGTTCAGTTGCCAAGTTGTGTCTGACTCTTTGCAGTCCCATGGACTGCAGCACGCCAGGTTTCCCTGTCCATCACCATCTCCTGGAATTTGTCCAAGTTCATGTCCAATGAATCAGTGACGCCATCCAACCATCTCATCCTCTGGTCATCCCCTTCTCCTCCTGCCTTCAGTCTTTCTCAGCATTAGGGTCTTTTCCAATGAGTCAGCTCTTTGCATCAGGTGGCCAAAGTATTGCAGTTTCAGTTTCAGCATCAGTCCTTCTGAAGAATATTCAGGGTTGATTTCCTTTAAGATTAACTGGTTTGATCTCCTTACTTTTCAAGGGACTCTCAAAAGTCTTCTTCAGGACCACAGTTTGAAAGCATCAATTCTTTGGCACTCTGCCTTACTGTTCAGCTCTCACATCCATACGTGACCACTGGAAAGACCATAGCTTTGACTATACAGACTTTTGTTGGCAAAGTGGTGTCCTTGCTTTTTAACACATTGTCTAGGTTTCTCATAACTTTTCTTTCAAGAAGAAATTGTCAACTAATTTCATGGCTGCAATCACCATCCACAGTGATTTTAGAGCCTAAGAAGAGGAAATCTCTCACTGCTTTCACCTTTTCCTCTTCTATTTGCCATGAAGTGATGGGACTGGATGCCATGATCTTAGTTTTTTAAATATTGAGCTTTAAGCTAGTTTATTCACCTCTCCTCCTTCACCCTCATCAAGAGACTCTTTACTTCTTCTTCACTTTCTGCCGTTAGAATGGTATCATCTACATATCTGAGGTTGTTGTTATTTCTCCTGGCAATCTTGATTCCAGCTTGTAATTCATCCAGTTTCTCATTTCACATGATGTGCTCTATGTATAAGTTAAATAAACAGGGTGACGATAAAAAGCATTGCTGTACTCCTTTCTCAATCCTGAACCAGTTGTTTCATACAGGGTTCTAACTGTTGCTTCTTGACCAGTATACTAACTGTGAGAACCCCACGAATTGTATAAAAAGCATAACCATACAATGTGATTTATTCAACTTTAAAAGAGAAGGAAATCCTGTTTCTGCTACAACATGGATGAGCCTTGAGGACATTATGCTAAGTGAAATAAGCCAGTCACAAACACTATATGATTTAACTTCTGTGAGGTGTCTAAAATTGTCAAATCCATAGAAAAAAAAAAGGGAGAATCATGGTTACCAGGGGCTGGGGAGGAGGGGGGAAAGAAGGTTTATTTGAGAGTACAGAGTTTTAGCCTTGCAAGATGAAAAAGTTCAGACCTTTTTAACAATGTGAATATACCTAATACTACTAAACTGTACTCTTAAAAAGGGATAAGGTGGCAAATTTTATGTACTTTTAAAAAAATCCAGTGAAAAAACTTATAGGTGAAAAAATAACCTATGAATCCTTTAGTAGAAAAATAGGAGAAAATCTTTGGAACCTAGGGCTTGGTAAAGAGTACACAGAAATGATATCAAAAGAACAATCTGTAAAAAATAGTTAATTATGATCCATCAAAATTATAAACCTTACTCTGCAAAAGATGTTTTTAAGAAGATGAAAAGACAAACTACTCACTGGGTGAAAATATTTGCAAGTCACATATCTGGCAAAGAACTCATATTTAGAAAATATAAAGAACTCTCAAAACTCAATACTAACAACAAAACAAGCAATCCAAGTAGAAAATGAGCAAAAGGCACGAATAAGCATTTTGCAAAAGGCATGAAGAAACATTTCACAAAAGAGTATATATAAATGGTAAATAGGTACATACAAAGGTGTTCAACATCACTAGTTATTATGGAAATAAAGATCACAAAGAGCTATCACTACATACATATGAGAATAGCTAAAATAATATTGACAATACAGATGCTGACACGGATGCACAGAGTGAGATCTAATATATTGTTTGTAGGAATGTACAGACACTGAAAGATGGTGCAGCAGTCTCTTTAAAATAATAAAACATGACACAGCAACCACATTCCTAGGCATTTATCTCAGAGGAATGAAAACATAGGTTGACACTAAAAACCAGTACATGACTGTACACAGCAGCTTTAATTATCGTGGCCTGAAACTGGAAACAACTAAATTGTTTTGCAAGGGTAACTATTGATATTTAAGCAATCTGCACTACATCCACACCATGGAATATCACTTAGAAATAAAAAGGAACAAATACGCAACAACTTAGATGGATTTCAAGGTTTGCAGTTAATTATGTAACTAATTATGCTGAGTGAAGAAGCCCATCTCAAAAGGTATGATTCCATTTCTATGAAATTCTTGAAATGAGAAGATGATAAAGATGGAAAACAAACTAATGTTTGCAATGACAGTAAAGAGGTAGAATTAAGATACTTGTAATGATGTCTTATTTTTGTATTTCAGTGTTTACATGAACCTTGTCGTTGTTCAGTTCCTAAGTCTTTTCCAAATCTGCTATCCCATGAACTGTAGCAAACTCAGGGAGACAGCAAACTCTGGGAGACCGCACAATTGCACTCATCTCACATGCTAGTAAAGTAATGCTCAAAATTCTCCAAGCCAGGCTTCAGCAATATGTGAACCGTGAACTTCCAGATGTTCAAGCTGGTTTTAGAAAAGGCAGAGGAACCAGAGATCAAATTGCCAACACCCACTGGATCATCAAAAAAGCAAGAGAGTTCCAGAAGAACATCTATTTCTGCTTTATTGACTATGCCAAAGCCTTTGACTCTGTGAATCACATTAAACTGGAAGATTCTTCAAGAAATGGGAATACCAGACCATCTGACCTGCTTCTTGAGAAATCTGTATGCAGGTCAGGAAGCAACAGTTAGAACAGATTTCTCAAGAGGCAGGTCAGGTGGTCTGGTACGCCCATCTCTTGAAGAATTTTCCACAGTTTATTGTGTTCCACACAGTCAAAGGCTTTGGCATGGTCAATAAAGCAGAAATAGATGTTTTTCTGGAACTCTCTTGTTTTCTCAATGATCCAGTGGATGTTGGCAATTTGATCTCTGGTTCCTCTGCCTTTTCTAAAACAAGCTTGAACATCTGGAAGTTCATGGTTCAGGTACTGCTGAAGCCTAGCTGGAGAATTTTGAGCATTACTTTACTAGCCTGTGAGATGAGTGCAACTGTGCAGTAGTTTGAGCATTCTTTGGCATTGCCTTTCTTTGTGATTGGAATGAAAACTGACCTTTTCCAGTCCTGTGGCCACTGCTGATTTTCCAAATGTGCTGGCATATTGAGTGCAGCACTTTCACAGCATCATCTTTCAGGATTTGAAATAGCTTACCTGGAATTCCATCACCTCCACTAGCTTTGTTCGTAGTGATGCTTCCTAAGGCCGACTTGACTTCACATTCCAGGATGTCTGGCTCTAGGTGAGTAATCATACTGTCTTGATGAACTGTGGTGTTGGAGAAGACTTTTGAGAGTCCCTTGGATTGCAGGGAGATCCAACCAGTCCATCCTAAAGGAGATCAGGCCTGGGTGTTCATTGGAAGGACTGATGTTGAAGCTGAAACTCCAATACTTTGGCCACCTCATGCGAAGAGCTGACTTATTTGAAAAAACCCTGATGCTGGGAAAGATTGAGGGCAGGAGGAGAAGGGGACAACAGATGATGATATGGTTGGGTGGTATCACCGACTTAATACATGGGTTTGGGTGGACTCCGGGAGTTGGTGATGGACAGGGCAGCCTGGTGTGCTGTGGTTCATAAGGTCGCAAGGAGTCGGACATGACAGCAACTAAACTAAAATTACTTTAAAATATTGTAGTGGTTTTGGCATACATTGACATGAATCAGCCATGGGTGTACATGTGTTCTCCATCCTGAACCCCTCTCCCACCTCCCTACCGATCCCTCCCTCAGGGTCATCCCAGTGCACCAGCCTTGAGCACCCTGTCTCATGCACCGAACCTGGACTAGCGATCTATTTCACATGTGGTAATACACGTGTTTCAATGCTATTCTCTCAAATCGTCTCACCCTTGCCTTCTCCCATAGAGTCCAAAAGTCTGTTCTTACATCTGTGTCTCTTTTGCTGTCTTGCATGTAGGGTCACTGTTACCATCTTTCTAAATTCCATATATACGCATTAATATACTGTTCTGGTGTTTTTCTTTCTGACTTACTTCACTCTGTATAATAGGCTCCAGGTTCATCCACCTCATTAGAACTGATTCAAATGCATTCTTTTTAATGGTTGAGTAAAATTGTGTATATGTACCACAGCTTTCTTATCCATTCATCTGCTGATGGACATCTACGTTGCTTCCATGTCCTGGCTATTGTAAACAGTGCTGCAATGAACACTGGGGGTACATGTGTCTCTTTCAATTCTGGTTTCCTAGGTGTTTATGCCCAGAAGTGGGATTGCTGGGTCATATGGCAGTTCTATTTCCAGTTTTTTAAGGAATCGCCACACTCTTCTCCATAGTGGCTGTACTAGTTTGCATTCCCACCAACAGTGTAAGAGGGTTCCCTTTTCTTCAGACCCTCTCCAGAATTTATTGCTTGTAGACTTTTGGATCACAGCCATTCTGACTGGTGTGAGATGTTACCTCATTGTGTTTTTGATTTGCATTTCTCTGATAATGAGTGATGTTGAGCATCTTTTAATGTGTTTGTTAGCCATCTGTATGTCTTCTTTGGAGAAATGTCTGTTTAGTTCTTTGGCCCATTTTTTGATTGGGTCATTTATTTTCCTGGAATTGAGCTGCATGAGCTCTATGTATATTTTTGAGATTAATTATTTGTCATTTGCTTCATTTGCTATTATATTCTCCCAATCTGAAGGCTGTCTTTTTACCTTGCTTATAGTCTCCTTCATTGTGCAAAAGCTTTTTAGTTTAATTAGGTTCCATTTGTTTATTTTTGCGTTTATTTCCATTACTCTGGTGTGGGTCATAGAGGTTCCTGCTGTGATTTATGTCAGAGAGTGTTTTGCCTATGTTTTCCTCTAACTCACAACTTTTAAGTGTGCTTTTTTTCTTCAGTTTACAGCAGTTATACAAAAGGTGGAAATTATTTATAAATAATATATATAATATAATTTGCATGGGCTTCCTTTGTGGCTCAGCTGGTAAAGAATCCGCCCGCAATGCGGGAGACCTGGGTTCGATCCCTGGGTTGGGAAGGTCCCCTGGAGAAGGGAAAGGCTACCCACTCCAGTATTCTGGCCTAGAGAATTCTGTGGATTCTATAGTCCATGGGGTCTCAAAGAGTCAGACATGACTGAGCGACTTTCATTATTAATATAATTTGCATATATAAATTATATATAAATAATTTATATTAAATCTCTCATTGTTCCCCATCAGAGCTATAAGAGCCACTTTAGCTTTATGCTGACAAGAAAAAAAAGTTGTTTTATTTGGAAATAAATCCATAATCAAGGTTCAATCAAAACGTTGCCCATTTATAAAAATATATCTGCACACACAAAATACCAGAGTGTGTGTGTGTATGTGTGTGATAAAACCATTCATGTCACCTCCCTATCCTAATTACATTCACTCATATATTTGTTTCTTTGAGTAGGGGTTCTGGGGCCATTCTAGTAGCTATCATGTGGAGCATGAGATAAGGGTGATCAGCCAGTGTTCACAGTGATTATAGTGGCAGGAGAGAGTTTGTGGCTAAGACAGTAGTCAGCACTATAAGTTTGCAAGTGAGACAGACACCAGTCTCTTGATGACACTCTTCTAGGTCAGGTAGCTCAGAAAGCATTAAAATTCTGAGTTAAGAAATATTCTGTTTTAAAAACATCTCCTGAAATTCTGAAAACAATGATCAAATTATAGTCTAATTTTGCCTTTAGTGATGCACTGAAGGTTCCTTAGCTGGTACAAAGAAAAATCTTTAGTTAAATTAAAAAAAAAAAAAGAGTTAAAGCTCTATAAAATATGTATATTTTGTCTAAAGAGAAATCAAAGTTTTGTGCTCTTTTAAAATATTATGAAAGTATATGAAGAAATGACAGAAATAATACAAATTTATATGGGGAAAACCACAATTTACACAATTGGTTCTTATTTATGGATATTAGATTTCTGGTTTCACACCTATTAAGTGGTGCCTTGTTATTTTCTATGGTATTGTTTGGATTTAATTCATGGTGAAAGTACAGTCTGAGTTTATGATGCAAAAATGTGTACATTAAAGTCAGTTATAGAAAGAAATGATACTCCTTTGTTAAATGGCAGCAGACATTGTATTATTTGGGGCACTTAACCTGACTTTAAACCATGTGAAATATATCTACTATTCTTACTTTCCTGTTTTAATCATAGAAATTTGCCAAAGTCCTAATTATTTTGTATCTCTGCCCCTACCACTGTGCACTAAACTAAATGGGCCCCATTACATAATATGTTTCAGGAAAGAAGTCAGTATCCATAGGATTGAGTTTAGGCTGGAAACTTCTCAACCCAAATGAGACATTAAAAGACAGGCGCCCTTATACTGGAGAGACTTGAGGAAGAATGTTGCCAAATGGATGGTCACAGCTGAACTGCAAAATCAGTGATCTTTGGCAAACAGTTGACTTCTATGAGTTTTGAACCACTGAGAATCAAACAAAAACTTAACATGTTCATTTTCTACCTGGCTTTCCTCTTACACCACATAGAATTCAGTAGAGTTTACTCATTTATACCTAGCAAAACTGTTGCAAACTAGTTATCCAGTGAGGGAGAAAGCTGGGCATCAGCCAGTCCTTTAGCCTCAGAAACCTCAAGGATTTACCTTTGGGAAAGGAAATTAAGGTATTTAAGAGAGATCATAATTTGAAGCTGGGTTGTTTTCTTAGAAATAGGTCACAGCTGGGCGGAGAGAAAGGCATCCATGTATTCCTATGTTTCTTCCCAGGCTCCATGCTTATGTGCTTAGTTTCTAAGTCCTGTCTGACTCTGCGACCCCAAGGACTGTAGCCCACCAGGGTCCTCTGTCCATGGGACTTATTCTGGCAAGAGTAGTGGAGTGGGTTGACATCCTACTTCAGAGGATCTTCTCAATCCACGGAACAAAGCCAGCATCGTCTCCTGCTTTGCAGGCGAATTCTTTACTGCTGAGCCACCAGGGAAGTCCCAGGCTCTCTCCCATTCCAAATTCTAGTTTTGTGTGTCTTGAAAAACAGGATAGAATAGCAAGAATGTGGGAATTAAATTCTTGAATTTAAGTGATACAGAGCATTCTTTTCACTTCACTTCATACCCTCTTCTGTGACAATACCAAGAGCATTTTTGCAATAAGTGTTACTGAAATTTTCTTTGCTCATTTTTCAGTGTGTGTTTATAAAAGGCCCTCCGCACCACTTAAGATTCAATTAACATTGTTATGACAAATATTTTACGTACATGATTTCATTCAAATCATGGGAATGACTGTAAATGATCTGAGAAAGCTTTGTTTATGCTTTCCACAAGCAATTATTGAGGATTTACTTTGCTCAGTAGGGTGCTAGCCACTGGGAATACATAGATGAAAGAAGCAGGTCCTAAAGAATTTACAGGCTAGAGCTGGGGGCGGGGGAGGAATTAAGCAGCAGTTTTCAGTACAATGTGAAAAATGCTTTCTTCTTTGCTGAAAACTTTCTGGACAAGAAAAGAAAAGAAAATACAGAAGAGATCTTATCTAGGTAGCCTTCATTAAAATGGAATTACCCTCCCAAAGGCTTCAGTGCAAAAATGAATACTTTCTCAAAAATTCTCAACTTTAACAATTTGTGACAATTTTTCAGAGTTCAGGCTCTGGTTTGTCCCTCCAACTTCCTTTTTAGGCTATGATGATGCTGCCTCAGCTGAACTGCCTGGGTTAATTGCCACTATTTTGGGGACAGACCAGGCACCATGAATCTTGGAAGAGGCTTCTGCTTTCTTTCTGATTCATTCTAAGATATGGAATAGTTTCCTTTTTCTTTATTCATCATGACATAGAAAATATTTATCCAGATGTTATTGAAGGCTTGACCATACTGGAAGGGAAATGTCACATAGAAAATAATTTATAATTACTCAATGATAAGCCCTATACTACAGAGTTCTTACCTAACTTCATTCCTGTTTAAATCCAGCCTACCTCTACCAATAGCACTCCCAGTGTCTCTCTTAGAGCCCAGGCTGCATGTCCAAAATGTTTAGAGAAGATGAAAGCTTTTCAAACTTTTCTGCCTGTGGCACACCACTGCAGGCTGATTTTCTTCCCCAGAATTAACACCTTACCAGTATGACTGACTGTACAATAATTCATTGAGAGAAAATTCCACTGTTGCTCATAAAACAATACAGCCAAACAATCCCATAGTAGTATGAGATCAGTATATTTCCTGAATTCTGAATTGTAATAATGTGAGATTATACCTTGTCAAAAACAGTCAAATTCAGGATGGGATACATGGAATTCACTGCATTTCCATTTTGGTCTCTTCCCATCAAAAACAAACAAAACTAAATTTAGGGTCTTATTTCACCAAGATTCTTCCTGTTTCCTGTGTGTAAAAATGAAAACAACAACACAAAAATGAACAAAATGGAGCTTTGAAGGATCTAAGGGAAATTTAACAAACTCATCATCAAAAACGATGAGCATCATATTAGTTTACCAGCCTAAACTATCCAGGGTATAACAGGTAGGATAATAATATAAGAAGAATAAATGGGTATGTACATGAATAATTAACTATTCACATGCTCATACATTCAAGAATGCACACTGGAATGTGCATTCTTGGTCTTGGGATGGACCAAATGCCTGGAATGGTTCTTGGTCTGGGAGACAGAGGTGTTAGGGGAAGCACACTGATTGAAACCGCCCACCCTGGCCAGGCACCATAGTAACCATTTGCATGAGTTGTTTTATGACAGGAGATAAGGAATACAGAACTAATAAGCCACCACCAACCAGAAGAGTTCGAGAAAGGTCTAAAGGAGACACCACAGGTCCGTCCACTTCCCAGAATCCCTCTTGCTAGCATCCATCTTGGCTGAGCGATGCGTGTGCCACCAGGAAAAACTCTGAATTAGAATGATTGGCCAAAGACCACCCGGAAACTAATCCCATCACCATAAAACCCGAGACTGCGAGCCATGTGGCAGAGCAGTTCTCCTGGGTTTCCTTACTCTACTGGTCTCCACCCGGGTGCCCTTTCCCAATAAAATCTCTTGCTTTGTCAGCAGATGTGTCTCCTCAGACAGTTCATTTCCGAGTGTTAGGCAAGAGCCCAGTTTCGGGCCCTGGAAGGGGTCCGCCTTCCTACAACAGAGGGGCAATTAAATGTGTACCTCATGGAATTTAGCTTCTAGGGGGAAGATAGATAAACTAAGAGGCAAATAAAAAATACATCAACTGGGATTAATACATGCTATAAAAATAAAGTAGATGATGAAAGATTAACTTGTGCTTTTATTTAAAATATACTGGTTAGAAGTCTGTTCTAGAGGAAGTCCAAACAGAGACCAGACATGCACAGGTGTCCTGTGCTCCAGGACAGAATGACAGACTGAAGGATAAAAAGCACCTAGACCCAAAGACAATAATGTGCTTGATGTGTCCAGTACAAGAAGTTCAGTGTAGCTCGAATAGACTGA
Organism: Redunca redunca; assembly: GCA_006410935.1. Taxonomy (NCBI): domain Eukaryota; kingdom Metazoa; phylum Chordata; class Mammalia; order Artiodactyla; family Bovidae; genus Redunca; species Redunca redunca. The sequence goes on from SJYQ01004125.1 coordinate 743,844, forward strand.
ATGTGGATGAAGGGTAGGGAATAAGGGATAAAATTAGCCAAGGAACACATAGGGCATAGAGAGAATTTTAATTTTATTCTCAGTCACGTGAAAGTTAGAATTAGGTACAGCTGCAAATGATGAAAAATTTATATTTAGACTAGCTTCTGAAAGACAGAAGATTGCTTGTCTTTCATATAAAGACATCAATATACAGACATCAAAAATTTCAAAAAATTGGCAGGGTCATAGCTCCTTCTATCTTTCTTTTCAGTTATGCTCAGAATGGCTTTTAGCCCCAGGAACTGAGATGACTGAAGGAGCTCCAGCTATCAACCCTGCATTTCAATAATCAGAAAGTACAAGGGAACAAAGAAAATGCTTCTACAGTTAAGTCCCCTACATACAAATGTTGCAAAATTTCAGACATGAACGTTTGTTCAAATGTCCAATAAGTTAGTTCACACATCTAGTGTACATTGTCACGTGCATTCATCCTCTACAAGTAGTTGCGCTTTTGTGTATTTTATTAGAGTGGGGCTTCCCTCGTGGCACAGATGGTAAAGAATCTGCCTGCAGTGTGGGAGATCTAGGTTCGATCTCTGGGCTGGGACGATCCCCTGGAGAAGGGAATAGCTACCTACTCCAGTATTCCTGCCTAGAGAATTCCATAGACAGAGGAGCCTGGCAGGAAATAGTCAGTGGTGTTGCAAAGAGTCAGACATGACTGAGCAACTAACACACACACACTATTGTATAGAGTACAGTAGTACCATATCTTTATTTCAAGCCCAGGAGGTCCAGAAGCAAGGGTAAAAGCAGCAGTGATGGAGCTGGTGCTGCTAAGAAGCATCAGCAGTTGTTCTGTACTACCACATTCTTCAAGGTACTGCACTGTAAGATTAAAAATGTTTTAGTTTTGTTTGCTTTTTAATGTATTATTTGTGTAAAAATGTTGTAAACCTATTACAGTACAGTACTAAATAGCCAATTGTGCTAGGTGGGTACCTAGGCTAACTGTGGGATGAACAAATTGGACTTAACGAAAGGGCTCTTAGAATGGAACTCATTCCTATGAAAGGGACTTACTCTATTTATAAAGTTATATCCCCAAAAGTGTTCAAGGTATTTTTAAATTAATAATACACTTGACTTAAATGCTGTTTTAGTTTCTGGTGTACAGCAAAGTCATTCAGTTATAAATACATACACATTTCCTTTTTCCATGATGGTTTATTTCAGGCTATTGAATACAGTTTCTTGGGCTATTCAGTAGTAGGTCCTATGGTTTATCTATTTCATATATAATAGCTTGTATCTGTTAATTCCAAACTCCTAATTTATCCCTGTCCCATGCACTTTTCCCCTTGGTAACCATAAGTTTGTTTTCTACGTCTGTGAGTCTGTTTCTATGTCATAAATAAGTTCATCTGTGTCATGTTTCCGATTCCACACACAAGTGCTATCATATAGCATTTGCCTTTCTCTTTCTGACTCAGTATGCTAATCTCTAGGTCTATGTATGTTGCTGCAAATGGCATTATTTCATTATTTTTTAAGGCCAAGTAGTAGTATTCTTTTTGTATATTATACCACATCCTCTTTATCCATTCATCTGTAGGAGGACATTTAGGTTGCTACTATGTCTCAGCTATTATAAATAGTGCTATGAACACTAGGGTACCTATGTTTTTTTTCCAGATATATGCCCAGGAGTAGGACTGGTGGATCATATGGTAACTTTATTTTTAGTTGTTTTAAGGAACTTCCATACTGTTTTCCACAGTGACTGCAACAATTTATGTTCCCATCAACACTGTAGGAAGGTGCTTTCTCCACACTCTCTCCAGAATTTGTTATTTGTATATTTTTTAATGATGGCCATTCTGATTAGTATGTGGTGGTACCTCATTGTAGTTTGATCTGCATTTCTCTAATAATTAGTGACAGCCATCTGTATGTCTTCTTAAGAGAAACGTCTCTTTAGGTCTTCTGCCCATTTTTGATTCGACTGTGTTTTTTTCTGCTACTGAGTTGTATGAGCTATTTGTATATTTTGGAAATTAAACCTTTGTAGGTTGCATGGTTTGCAAATGTTTTCTCCTAGTCTGTAGGTTGTCTTTTTGCTTTGCTTATGGTTTCCTTTGTTGTACAAAAGCTTGTAAGTTTTGATAAGTTTCTACTGTTTATGTTTGCCTTTATTTTTAGTCTTGGAGACTGACGTAAAAAACATTTCTATGATTTATGCCAGAGAATGTTTTGCCTATGTTCTCATCTAGGAGTGTTATGGCATCAAGGCATAATTACATTCCATTGAATAAAACTTTGTCTTATGGCCACACCTATCTCTGAGAGAAAGTAGAACACGTAGTGTTCATTCTAGACATTTGTGAATATACCAAAGGTTAAACTCTCAGAGAAGAATGGCAAATAGGTACTGGTAAATAGGTATTACATTATGTCAGAAACATTCAGGCTCTGACATAAGAGTCACAGGATGATGACTCTTGAGCAGAAGCATGAGATGACCTAATTTACATTATTAAAGGTTTGCTTTGACTGCTGTGTGGAGAATGGAGGATAGCAAATGTTGAAGCAGGGAGACAGCTGAAAGTGTACAGTAGTAATCTAAATTCTTTAAGGTCACCTTAGTTACCGTTTGACTTCCCTGGTAGCTCAGATGGTAAAGAATCTGCCTGCAATGCAGGAGACCTGGGTTTGATTCCTGGGTCAGGAAGATCCCCTGGAGAAGGGAATGGCAATCCACTCCAGTACTCTTGCCTGGAGAATTCGAATTCCATGGACTGAGGAGTCTGGCAGGATACAGTGCATAGGGTCACAAAGAGACACGACTGAGAGACTAACACTTTCCCTAGTTATGGTTTAATAGATACATATATTCAATCTTTGTAGAGTTTACTTTGGAACAAGCCAAATACCAGTTGTTGGCGTTAATTCCCCAAGTTTATCTTTCCTTAATTATTCACTTAATACTTGCTTTGAAAACAAGGTAAAGTCAATTGACAATACAGAAGTCTTTTTCTGAACCCTATTCCAATGAGGTGCACATCAAATCTCATTGACAGGAAATTCTATCTGTATATTAAATGTATAAACTAGCACAAAAATTATAAAACAAATTAATATATGTTTGGTGATATTAGCAGTCTTTAGAGAAATCACTGAAATCAATCTGAAACACTGCAGAGTATAATCTTGGTACAAAGCATTTTGCCATCATTCTCCTGCCAGTCTATTTCCACTTAGTACAAATCTCTTTCCAGTTCTCCTATTCTAATCTATTCTCCTGCATGAAAATGTAGGCAATGGTTGAGAGTGAGATAAAGACAGAGAGAAGGAAGGAAGGAAGAGAAAGAAAGAAAAGATGACAGTCATCCTTCTGGAAGGAAGGTCATGGCTAAAAGGCAGCAAAGAAGATAATCTGGCAAGGTTACTAACAGTTTTGACTGTTTTCCTACTATTTTTCATATTAATAATTCTTACCAAATTTTTAAAATAACCTGTCTTTTTTTGTTTGACTGAGGAGAGAAAAATCATGCTCTGCTTCTGAGCAGACACATCTTCCAGCTTGGCCGGAAAAAATGCAGTTCGTGTGTATGCTTGAGGGCAAGGTAGAAGGAGAGAAAAATAGAAAGTTAGAAAAGTAGCCATTATTTTTTCATCAGCTAAAGAGCATTAAACTTGATTTCTGAAAAGGCTTGTGTTTGGTGTCTTGATATCAAGGCCAGCTGTCTGTGCAGTGGTCTGATTTGAGGAGTATTAGGAAAATTCCACTAATTATAAAAATTTCCTCCACTCCTTCAGTGAAATGATTGATTTGGCAAAGCACCATTTAGAAAGTTAGGGGCATATAAAGAAGACACCAAAAATCAATTTTCTAAGGGGCACTTTGGTAGATGATGTGGTGTGTGTCTATATATAGGCTAGGAAGAATAATGTTTCAATATTTTTATACTTCGTTTTAGTATACTTTGGGGTTTATCAGAATTATATCAAGAAGCTCTTCAATAAACAAAATAAAAAAAAATCAGTATCAAACTTATGCCATAAAGTTGGAACTATAAGGACCAGGTAAATTTAAGTTGACAAGAACAATCCCCACAGTCTAAGAATGGTTAGGAACTGAACTGCAGTGGTTGCTTTAAAAACTTGATAGAGTCATAATGGATTGTCAGAGAATTAGACTTCCCCAAAGTTTTACTTCCTTCTTATTCTACTGTAAATGTTTGTATATAATGCAAAGAACACCCAAGTTCATGAATCCAGGGACAGTATAGGTCAATTACCTCACAGTTATAAATTAGACAATATCAAAGTGGCCTATTTTAACAAAAGCATGGCTTTCTAAAAAAAAAAAAACTGAAAAGGGCGTTCAAGCTCCTGATTATGTTTCATGTAGCAGTTAGACAGCAGTAGAAAATATTCATGCTAGGAATAAAAATCCAGGTATTTAATAATATAATTTTTCTGTGTCTTTAAAATGTCTCTTTGGAAGAATATGAAATATTACAGGAACTGAAAGTTGATAATTATAATGTTTATCAAGGAAAAGTTCACCATATGTTATCAAAATGCTAAGTGGGAATTCAACTTTAATGAGTCATAGATGATTGATTTACTTGAATTTACTCATTTTGTAGAGAAAGAGAAAAATACTCTCTTGTATGCTACTTCTAGTCATCCCATGCTGAGGTACCAATATAAAGAGTGGAAAACAACTCCTAATTTGAGTTCTTTTTACATGATCATAGAGTAAGCATTTGATTACAACTAAAGGAAAGAAAAGATAGAAACTCAATGAATAAATAGTATTTTTAAATACTGAATAATTAATGGAGACATTCGTCAAGGAGAAGAAAGCATAAACAAATGTACAGAGTTAAGAAATACAAGGCAAAATCAAGGAATGTTAAAAATTGTGACACCAGTTACTAAAAGGAAGGCCAGAAAGAGGAGACTGGGAGTTAAGCGTTGGTTAATAAACCTACAAAAGTAAATTAGATCCATAATGTGAAAATCTTAAAATCTTAAGGAGTTAATTAAGAGCTTACTGATAGAACACATTACTATTCTTTAAATTATGTACCTTAATTTGGGATAGTCAAAGTAATGAGAGCCATCTGAATTAATATATCCCAACATATCTTTCAAAACTGTACAAATCAACAAGGATAACATAGAAAACCACAGAAATCCCAAGCCTTCGGTGTATGTGGAAAACAGAGGACATTACAACTTCAACTTGCCTGTAAGAAAAATAAGCACCACTTTGAGATGAGCTGTTTCTTGAGTTCCTACCAAATGGAAAATAGGAGAAGGAAATAGAGGACCTAATGTTGAACTAAAATCACCACCATAAAAAAGGAAGTCTATACTAAGTGCTAAAATACTGCCCCAAAACCCTTGTATATCAGAGCACTGGCTATAGATAAAGTACTCAAAAGTATGCAGTTTAGAAAGTTATTTCTTCTGTGAAAAATAGGATAGAAAGGAAGAGAGGACCAGACTCTGGAAATTGTACACAGGAAGAGAAAAAGGAGCAAGTATGGAGAAATTTTGAAAGACACAACAGAAACAATAAACTCAAAACACAAATATTGCCCCCAAAGTGCCATACTATTAAAAATACTGCATTATCCTATGCTGACAAATGGGCAAAGAAGAGTCATTTTTTGACTAAGAATATTCTAGACCACCATAAACCAGTAGCTTTGTTCATGAAATGCAATGCAAATGAATTTTTTGATCTCTACAAAGCTATTATAAGACCACAGTTCAGTTCAGGTCAGTTGCTCAGTCATGTCTGACTCCTTGTGACCCCATGAACTGCAGCATGCCAAGCCTCCCTGTCCATCACCAACTACTGGAGTCTATCCAAACCCATGTCCATTGAGTCAGTGATGCCATCCAACCATCTCATCCTCTGTTGTCCCCTTCTCCTGCCCTCAATCTTTCCCAGCATCAGGGTCTTTTCAAATGAGTCAGCTATTCACATCAGGTGGCCAAAGTATTGGAGTTTCGCTTCAACATCAGTCCTTCCAATGAACACCCAGAACTGATCTCCTTTAGGATGGACTGGTTGGATCTCCTCACAGTCCAAGGGACTCCCAAGAGTCTTCTCCAACACCACAGTTCAAAAGCATCAATTCTTCAGTGCTCAGCTTTTTTTATAGTCCAACTCACACACCCATACATGACTACTGGATAAACCATAGCCTCGACTAGACAGACTTTTGTTGACAAAGTAATGTCTCTGCTTTTCAATATGCTATTTAGGTTGGTCATAACATTCCTTGCAAGCAGTAAGTGCCTTTTAATTTCATTGCTGCAATCACCATCTGCAGTGATTTTGGAGCCCCCCAAAATAAAGTCAGCCACTGTGTCCACTGTTTCCCCATCTATTTGCCATGAAGTGATAAGACCACAAATGAGAATTAAACTGTTATAGCTAGTGAAAGTTTCCAATACACACACGAGTATGTACACACACACACACACACACCACAGAAGGAAACTAGCCAATATTTTGAAATAAAATATTCCCAAACATTT
>SJYQ01004125.1:751235-770208 GCA_006410935.1 Redunca redunca
AAAAAAAAAAAATAAACATGTTAAGAAAGCATATCTATTAGAGAAAGTAAATATAATAGACATAGTAATTGTAACAGAAATACTTGGTCAGATAAGAGACTAAACATATTAGACTTAAAAAAATATATACATGGGCATAACTCATCTATTGAAAGAAAAAGATTTTAAGTTTAACTGACAAAGTGGAATTCAACTCTGTAATGCATTCAAGAGCACACCCAAACAAAAGATTTATGAAGATTAAAAACAAAAGGATGGACAAAGGTATACCAGGCAAATGGAAACAGTAAGAAAGCATGGGTTGCAATTCTGATATTAGACAAGAAGAACTTTAGTCAACATGCATTAAACATGGGAAAAAAAAGTTACATCTTATTTCAAAGCCAAAATTTAAATAGAAAATGTAATCATTATGAATATCTATGTACCAAATAACTATATAAAGTGGACATCACACACAATGTAAGGAAGACACTGATAGAAACATACTCTTAAAAATAAGAGACTTTTTACATACTTTTCTAAGATTAAAATCATCTCTGGTGACTCAGATGGTAAAGAATCTGCTTGTAATGCAGGAGACCTGGGTTGGGAAGATCCCCTAGAGGAGGGCATGGCAACCCACTCCAGTATTTTTGCCTGGAGAATTCCCATGGAAAGAGGTGCCTGGTGGGCTACAGTCCATGGGGCCACAAAGAGAACAAACAGTAAGTATATAAAAGATCTGTATAATGAAATTAACTGGGTAGACCTTATAGTTAGATTCTGTTTTCTACACACTGATAAAACAGAAAAGATTGATTTTTTAACAATGCAATAAATCTAGAAATCAGTTACAAGGCACAAAAATCAAAAGAGTCTTTCCACCAGAAATAAAAGACTTCTATTAAACAACTCTTTGGTTATTTTAAAATATGGGTTTTATTATTATTTACATATAACAACACCAACAGATTGGGAGACAATTGCCATTGAAAACATAGTTTGTTATACTCACAGATCCCAAGAAAAAGGGGCATACCTTGCTTTGGGGGTCCACAGAGAAGCCCCAGGGCTGGTCAGAAAGCAGACAGAGTTTTTAAAAAAATGTACGTATATGTAGGCAAGAACTTTTATTGTGGTTTCTGCTGGAAGGAACAGGCAAGGCTGTTCCAGGATAAACAGGTTTTGGCTTGGCTTGTTGTTGTTCAGTTGCTCAGTCATGTCCAATTTTTTGTGACCCCGTGGACTGCAGCATCAGGCTTCTCTGTCCTTCACTATCTCCTGGAGCTTGCTCAAACACATGTCCATTGAGTCAGTGATGCTATCAAACCAGCTCATCCTCTGTCATCCCCTTCTCCTTCTGCCCTCAATCTTTCCCAGCATCAGGGTCTTTTCCAGTGAGTCGGCTCTGTGCATCAGGTGGCCAAAGTATTGGAGTTTTCAGCTTCAGCATTAGTCATTCCAATGAATATTCACGAGTGATTTCCTTTAGGATTGACTGGTTTGATCCCCTTGCAGTCCAAGGGACTTTCAAGAATCTTCTCCAACACCACAGTTCAAAAGCATTGATCCTTCGGCATTCATTCTTCTTTATGTTCCAGTTCTCACATCCATACACGACTACTGGAGAAACCATAACTTTGACGATACAACAGATCTTGGTTGGCAAGTAATGTCTCTGGTTTTTAACATGTTGTCTATGCATTGACTAGTGAAAAGAATTTTAGCAGACTCTAGAGCAAAGGGGCTGTCCCTAGTTGTCTGATACCAGGCTTTGGGGCATTTAGGACCGGAAGACAGTGGCCCAGATTGCAAAAACCTGATAAAGGAAGTAGTTGGGAGTATGGGCTTTGAATTGTTTGATTTTCATATGAAGGACGTGCTCCAGGTAAGTTGTTTACCACCTATAGGAATTAGGTTGCCTTGAGAGGGCAGTCTCTCCTGAGTCAGTAAGTCTCCAAGATGTCAAAGGATGAAAAGTACATAAAAGACAACTTACATTTTGGTGAAAGAGAAAACACAATTTAAAATGAAAAACCTTCAAAAAATAATGATAAAAACTATAGCCAGTGCAATAAGGTAAGAAAAATAATAAAAATGCTTACAGGTGGAAAGAAAGAAAGAAATGGTTTATATTTACTGTGGCAAGAACACGCCTGCCAATGAAGGAGATATAAGAGATGTGAGTTTGATCCATGGGTGGGGAAGATCCCCTGGAGAAGGAAAAGAAAACCCACTCTATTATTCTTAATTAGAGAAACCCATGGACAGAGCAGACTGCCAGGCTACAGTCCATAGGGTTCCAAAGAATCAGACATGACAAAAACAACTTAGCATAGCATAGCACACAGAAAAAGAAATTTCTCAAACTAAAAAAGTGAACTCGGGTTACAGGATACAAGGTTAACAGACAAAAATTAATTCATGTAGTAAGAATGAAATCAAACCAAAAAACACAATATCAAGTTGCTCCAGAGAAAATGAAATACTTAAGTAATACATGTGCAAAAATATAAAATGCATGTATGGTTAAAATTACAAAATATTGATGAAGAAATATAAAAAGATCTAAATAAATGAAGGGGCAAACTATGTTTATTTACTGAAGCCTCAGATGGTAAAGAATCTGCCTGCAATGCAAGAGACCTGGGTTGCTTCTCTGAGTTCGGAAGATCTCCTGGAGAAGGGAATGGCTACCCACTCCAACATTCTTGCTTGGAGAACTCCATGGAGAGAGGAGCCTGGTGAGCTACAGTCCATGAAACCATAAAGAGATGGACATGACTGAACAACTTAACACTTTCACTTCTCACTTTCAGTATAACAAAAAAGTCAGTTATCCCCAAATTGACCTATAGTTATAATGAAATGTCTATTAAAAAAAAATCCAGTAAGTTTCTTTTGTAGACATAGATAAGCATATCCTAAAATTTACATGGAAAATCACTGGACCTAGAATAGTGAAAATACTTTAGGAAAAAATAAAAAAAAGGAGGAATGAGTTTATCTGATATTAAAGCTTTCTATATAGCTATAGGAATCAGGACTATGTGGTATTGGTAGAAGAATAGCTATATTTTTGAAAACATAGTTTGGGCAAAGATGTAATAGCAATGCAATGGTGGAAGGATAGACTTTTCAACAAACAATGCTGCAGCAACTGGGCATAGCAGAAAAAATAAACCTTAATCTAAATCTCATACCTGTTACAAAAATTAACCAAAATGGATTATGAACTTAAGTATAAAGTACAACTCTATCAGATTTTAGAAAAAAATATAGAAGAAAATCTTCAAGATAAAGGACTAGGTGAAAAATTCTTAGATTTGATATAGGAAGCATAACCCGTAGGAGTAAAAACTGATAAAATGGATCTCATCAAAGTTATAAATCTTTGCTCTACAATACCTTTGCTCTATCCTGTAAAGAGGATGAAATGGCAAGCTAGCAGTTGGGAGAAAATATTTGTAAACTGAATATGTGAAAGAGAACTTGTAGCTAGAATATGTAAAACAAAACTCTTAAATTCAACTCTAAAATAATAAAAATATCCAATTAGAAAACTGGTGAAAGGCATGAGAAGACATTTCACTGAAGAGAATATACAGATGACAAATAAGCATGTGAAAAGAGGTACAACATTATTTACCAGTAGGAAAATGCAAATTCAAACCAAATTGAGATAGTCCTATACATGTGTCAGAATGGCTAAAATAAAAAAGTAGTTATAACACCAAATGCTAATGAGGATGTCGAGAAACCAGACCACTCATATATTGCTAATGGGGATGTAAAATGATACAATCACTCTGGACAAAAATATGGCAGGTTTTTCATAAAACTAAACTTGTTTACTATATAAGATAATCATTAAACTCTTGGACATGATTTCAAGGGAAACAAAAATGTATGTCCATGCAAAATCCTGTACATGAATGTTTGTGAGAAGTTTTATTCATAACAGCTAAACCTTGGAAACAATTCAGATGTCCTACCATAGGCGGCATCCTACATGTTAAGTGTTAAGTTGTTCAGTCATGATCCTAAGATCATGGCATCCGGTCCCATCCCTTCATGGCAAATAGATGGGGAAATAATGGAAATAGTGAGAGACCTTATTTTGGGGGGCTCTGAAATCACTGCAGCCATGAAATTAAAAGATGGTTGCTCCTTGGAAGGAAAGCTATGACCAACCTAGACAGCATATTAAAAAGCAGAGACGTTACTTTGCCAACAAAAGTCTGTCTAGTCAAAGCTATGGTTCTTCCAGTAGTCATGTATGCATGTGGGAGTTGGACTATAAAGAAAGCTGAGTGCTAAATAATAGATGCTTTTGAACTGTGGTGTTGGAGAAGACTCTTGAGAGTCCCTTGGACTGCAAGGAAATCCAACCAGTCAATCCTAAAGGAAATCAGTCCTGAATATTCATTGGAAGGACTGATGCTGAAGCTGAAACTCCAATACTTTGGCCACCTGATTCGAAGAACTGACTCATTGGAAAAGACTCTGATGCTGAGAAAGATTGAGGGCAGGAAGAGAAGGGGATGACAGAGGGTGAGATGGTTGGATGGCATCAACAACTCGATGGACATGGGTTTGAGTAAACTCAGGGAGTTGGTGATGGACAGGGAATCCTGGCATGCTGCAGTCCATGGGGTCACCAAGAGTTGGACACGACTGAGTGACTGAACTGAACTGAACTATAGGCAAATGGTGCAACAAAGTGTCCTACATACATGTCATGGAATACTACTATGCAATAATAAAAAGGAATGATCTATAGATGTACACCACTTGGATGGATCTTAAAGTGAAACCAATCTGAAAAGACTATATACTGTTTCCTTCCATTTATACAGGATTCTTGAAATTACAAAATTATAGAAATGAGGACCAGATTTACTTGTTGCTAAGGGTCAGACTGGCAACACAAGGGGTCTTTGTTATAAAACTGCTCAGTATCTTGATTGTGATGGGTAGTCACACAGATCTATACAAGTGATAAAACTGCATAGAATTAAATACACACAAACACATGAAAAACTGGTGAAATGTGAATAAGGTTGATAGGCAAATTGTTATCACTGGGGGAAGGTGAATGAAGGATACACCGGATCTTTGTATCACTTTTATAAAGTGCATGTAAATCTACAATTACCTTAAAATAAAATGTTAAATAATTACTATATCTCAGAATTTATGAAGGATCAAGGAAAAATGTATATATAACCCTAAACATTTGTATTAATAAAAATGAAAAAATAAAAATTAATATAATCCCCAACTCAAAAATCTAATAAAAGAACACCAAATAAAGCAACAATACATATCAAACACTCACAAGGAACTAACAAATATAAAAAATGGAAATTAAATGAGGTAGGAATGTAAAAATATTGTATCTAATTTATAACTCAAATTCTTGTTTTTTTTTGAAAAGAATAAACCACTAACAGATTTAATTAGAAAAATGGAAAGAAACACCAAAAATGGAAGAAAAATGGAACAAAACAGAAAATTTAACATGACAATGAGTAAAATAAGATATTGAGAATAAATTTTAAGCATATGAAACTGCTGACATTTCCTATGAGTAATATAAAAGCCTAGATTAAAAAGAAACTGTTTCTGGAAGACATAACAAGTTCTGTAGAAGAAATAGAGAAAAATTTCTAGGAAATACTCTACAGAAAAGCACCAATGTCAGATGTTTTTACAGGAAAATTCTACAAACCTTTAAAAATAAAATTTTCCCAATGCGTTGTGAAAGTTCTTAATTCTTTTTTAGATGAAAGTGTAACAATGATGCCTATACTTGATGAGGTCAGTACAACAATATAAAATTACTGTCTAATTACACTTATAAATGTTATTGCAAAAATATGAAATAAAATATTGGTGAACAGGATCTATTACCACGGTAATGAAGTAATGCATTATACATAAATGGAATTTACTTCAGGAGTTCAAGGGTTCAATATTTAAAATGTAATAATATAAAACACTTAGCAATCCCTACTTTTATGAATTAACTCTGAAGATACAGCTCCAAAAAGAGAAAAACTTGTTTGCTTAAACTGAATTGCAACATTATTTGTTAGTGTGAGACTGGTTACTTACAGTGAAAGTGTGGGATCACAGTGGGAGAATTAGCATTATGAATGAGGGAAAGGGATGTGGAGAGCATTGCTAGATCTCTGAGTGTATGTTTTGTATAGGTTTGACTTGTGGAACCATGTTATGTTTCTCAAACCAGACTGAAGGAGTGAACGAATGAATAAAATGAAAAGAGACTGAAGAAAAAAATCCTAAAATGAAATACAAACAGAAACCAACCAATCTAAGTATATTTCAAATAAATACCAAAAGCACACTGAAGGGAAGAAAAAAAGAACACTAGTAACCTCTGAACATAGTGATTGAATCACATACCTTAAGATGAGGAAAACAGCTAAACCAATGTTGAACTCTAGTTACTAATCTTCCTCCTTCAAACCCTCAATGAGATAGGTTGGCAGTTTTGAAAATATTTTTGGTATATTCTAACATTGAACAATGGAGAAAGAAATGGCAACCCACTCCAGTGTTCTTGCCTGGAGAATCCCAGGGATGGCAGAGCCTGGTGGGCTGCCATCTATGGGGTCGCACAGAGTCGGACATGACTGAAGTGAGTTAGCAGCATTGAACAAATAAGTAAATATATATTGATAGCAATCAGATTTGGATACGTTAAAATGAGGATCATAGTGAAAACTGTGTGTCCCCAAATCCCCTTTTTGGACTAAAGGAATTTTTCTCAAAAATTGCTGGGAATGCTGCAGGCAGACAGCCCTCAGCTGTCAGCAATCCAGGAGAATTACCCTTGGCTAAATGGAACTGCGTAGCCAATTATGGAATGTCGGATCCAAAAATACAACTTACTACTTAGAGAACTCTTTGATTCTTATTTTAAATAATGTGCATGAAAAATAATGTTAATCAGGGATTGGCAATCTATGACCCATGAGCCAAATCCAGACTATTATATGTCTTATACTTAAAATGTTACTGAGCTATAGGCATGTCCCATTGTTTATACATTGCCCATGGTTGCTTCCTTCTGTATCTTCAGAGCTGAGTAGCTGCAACAGAGACATGGCTCACAAAGCCTGAAATATTTGCTATCTGGTTTCTTCCAAAAAAGCTGACTTCTGGTCTAAATTACAATATTATAAATTTAGTTGCTATAAAATATGAATCAAGGTAAAAAGACTTATAGGACTTAAGTTAACTACATTTTATCATCTCTATAATTAACAACAACAAGAAGGAACACACTCAATGTATATTTTATTGATCGGTGAAGTCAAAATTTTCTAACATTTCTTGTGGGAAATATTGGTCTCTGAGGATATTCTTTTTTTAAAAAGTTCTGCAGTTAAATAATTTTGAAACATTGCATACATCTTCCTCTCCTGCAAAGTCCCCCCACTCATAGCCATGATTAAGGCCCTAAGCAGCCAGACTTCCAATTTTCTTTGCTAAAACATGTAGCTATGACTTATGATTCTTTTTAAAAAAGCACATAATAGTCTAGAAAGGAAAAGATTAGATTAGCCTCTAATCTCACTTTACACATAACATTAGTGGTATTAAAAGCAATTAGAAACAATAGTAAAAACTATAGACACACAAAGATAGATAACTAAGCAGTACGGAAAGTTACAGGATTAAAAAATAAAAATTTCTTCTCCTATTTTCCCTCATTCCACCTCCCAAAGGCAGTTATCATTAAACTTTTTATTTTTTTTCTGAGTTCTTCCAGTTTTTTCAAAAAGAAGGAAAAAGAAAATTGAGGTGTGTCTTCTCATATATTCTTTTTGTTGTTGTTTCATACAAAAAGGAGATCATATAATACATCACATTTTGCACCTTGAATTTTACATTTGACTATGCACTTTGAAGAGCTTTAACTATTAGCAGTCATTTTTGTTTTCCATTTTGGTAAGTAAGTATCTCCAAACACATTAATCTCCTGTAGACAAAACAGATTTTGCTCTTTTGTACTTGGTGTTTTGTTGATGTTGTTTATTTGCAAATACAAAGATGCTGAAATTACATGCTTGACCATATATTTTGATACAATTTGTGGATCTATCTATAAAAACAAAATCCTGACTCTGGATTTCTAGCTGAAATTTTTAAATATAATTAAATCATCATTAATAAATATATAGGGGTAAGCACTGGGCTGTTATATACTCAACAGTGAATGTGGTTTTCTTTCTTTGTACTCCTACAAGCAATAAAAATCTTTTCATTTGAGAAACACCTTTGTCTTATATTTAAAGGTAAATACTGAGGAAATATAATGCTCTATTATAATTAATTTTTTTCTGAAATAATGCACATGAATAGTGACATGAATAAGTCAATAAATATGAATTAAGTAAACACATTACACTTATTATTTATAAGGATATTATCTATTCCTTATATGATACTTAGGAATTTTAAATTTATAAAGATGTTATCATTGAGTTCAAGAAACTTAAGTAGCATTATTTAAGAAAGATTTCAGCTGACTAGGAAAATTAATATTATGTGATTATTAAGTTTTAAACTTATCAGTATAATTCCTAAGAATTCCTTCCTAAAATTAGATGGCTCAAATACTAGAGAAAGTGTATTGGTGTGCTGTAGATGTTATTTTTACATTGTTTACATTTGTTTGCTAGAGTCAAATGGCCAGGGATTTGAAACATAACTCATGACCTCCATCTGTTTTCCTGTTTGTCCTTATTGTTAGGTAATAATCCTGTTGGGTATTTTATATTTCTCTCAGGAATATCACGTTTACATTAACCACACACCAACGAGAGGCTATAGCCATGGAAAGAATCAGGTGTAGAGCTAAGGCTTGTGTTAGAGAGACTCAGGTTTCCTCCTGTGTTTCTCTCCAGCCTGTCTCCTTTACTCACATAGAACACCTCATTTCTGACATTTCAGGTCACCAAATGTGTGACATTTTCCCCCCTACACTAAGCAATTTTCTGTAACACCAGTTGGGTATCCTACAACTTAACTTATAATACTCTGAGACTAGAGAGAGTGTCAGATGCCACAGAGAAGGGCTCAGTGCCACAAGACAGCGTCCATCCTACTTCAGACACTAACAGCAAGTAGAAGGTCCCAGAGTGTCCATGCTGCTGCTAAGTTGCTTCAGTCGTGTCCGACTCTGTGCAACCCCAGAGACGGCAGCCCACCAGGCTCCCCTGTCCCTGGGATTCTCCAGGCAAGAACACTGGAGTGGGTTGCCATTTCCTTCTCCAATGCATGAAAGTGAAAGTGAAGTCGCTCAGTCGTGTCCAACCCTCAGGGACCCCATGGACTGCAGCCTTCCAGGCTCCTCTGTCCATGGAATTTTCCAGGCAAGAGTTCTGGAGTGGGGTGCCATTGCCTTAACTTCTACAAATCAAAGATTCTCCATGACACTCTCCTGAGGTTTGATTAATTTGCTAGAGTAGCTTACAGAACACAAGGAAATACCTACATTTACCAGTTTATTAAAGAAAATGATAAAGGATACAGGTGAAAAGATATATAGGGCAAAGTCTGGGAGTGCTGTGTGGGAGCTTCTGTCCCATGGATTTGGGGGAGGGGGTGTTACCCTCCTGGCAGGTGGAGATGTTATCTCACTTGGAAGCTCCCATACTATTGGGATTTTTATAGTGTCTTCTGTATATTGTTGTTGTTTGGCTGTTAAGTCTTGACCTCATGATTCTTTTGTGACCTCCTGGACTATAGCCCGCCAGTCTCCTCTGGCCATGGGATTTTCTAGGCAAGAATACTGGAGTGAGTTGCCAGCCATTCCTTCTCCAGGGGATCTTCCTGACCCAGGGATTGAACCCAAGTCTCCAGCATTTCAGACAGATTCTTTCCTGCCTAAGCCACCAGGGAATGGGCATGATCAGTTATTAACTACATTTTCAGCCTCTTTCCATTCTCTGGAGAAGTGGGGGTTGGGGGAGGTTGAAAATTCCAAGCTTCTTGTCATGGCTTGTTCTTTGTGGTGACAAGTCCCTATCAAAGAGTGCCCCCACAGTCACCTCATTAGAAGAAAAGATGTTCCTAGGTGTTTTCATTTCAGAGACGGAAATGGCAACCTACTCCAGTGTTCTTGCTTGGAGAATTCCAGGGACAGAGGAGCCTGGTGGGCTGCCATCTATGGGGTCACACAAAGTTGGACACAACTGAAGTGACTTAGCAGCAGCAGCAGCAGCAGTGTTTTCATTACTTAGGGAATTACAAGGGTTTTAGGAGCACTATGCAAGGAACTAGGGGCAGAGAATAGCACATATATCTTTTGTAACTAAGCAGGACCCTATGTGGCCTTCCTGGAACAGACCTTGCCCCCATGTCCTTTGATCTAGTTCCTTTCTAACTACTTAGATAACAGTATCTCATGCATATTTCCTGAGTTGCTTTACAGATGCTAAAATGCCCATTGAACAGAAGAAGTTAAGCACTTGATGATCATGAGTACGTAGCCCCAAGACCCACAGGAGCTTTAGGATTAATAACATTAACTTCTGTCATACTGCCCAGTTACTTCACCATCAACCAATCAGAGGATCATGCCTGAGCTGATTTGATCACAAACCCTGTGATCACCTTGCCTTTAAAAATGCCTCCCTGAAAACCCATTGGGGAACTTGGGCTTTTTGAACGTTAGTTGCCCCAGGCTCCTTGTCTAGCACATTGCAGTAATCTCTGTCTTCTCCTTCACCACAACCCAGTGTCAGTAGACGACTTTACTGCTTTGGGCTAGCAGATTCAAGTTTGGCTCAGTAGCATTTTCTGAGGACTCACAGGACTATAGCTGTTTTCACAAAGAACTTCTTTCTGGTAGCCTTTCTGTAGCTTTCTGTTTGGCAGACAGTCTGACTCTTCACAATGAAGGCTTTTGGACACTGATACCATTTTGGCATTTGGCACTAAATGCATTTATATGTGTATTATGATGAATGTAATGATACAGTAAGAATTTAACATTTAAAGGAGATTGTGAAAGCTTGTCATATGTAAGTTGGTCTCTTGTCTGATTTAGAAAGTTAAGATGTTCTCTTAACTAAAGTGGTAAGAAACAGATAGTTTCTTACTGTTCCTTCCCTTTCTGTGATTTTCACTCCTGACATCTCATGGAGTCAGAGTTGAGAATCACTTAAAACACTGGAAAATCCCACACTTCCAACTGTCAAGAGTCACAACAAAAGTCTTCTTTTTTCCAATCACATTTGACAGGAATGAGTGTAGGTTAGGCTGTTTTTCTTCTGGTTCAAGGAAAATGTTACATTACTTCTTGAACTTTTGGCCCTCCTCCCTTCCCCCAGCTGGAACATTTTTTTTTTTTTTTTCCAGCTCCTCATTCTAAGGGTATTCACACTTAAAATCTCAGCTATTCTCTCCTCTTACAAGTGTTCCCTAAAAACTTCAGAATCTGTTGCCAGATTCTTCTCTGAATTTCTATATGAATATCTTTACTTTGGAAAATACTTCATTCTAATTGATTCCACAGTTGAATGTGAGATAGGCACAGCATATAGAAACTTGCTTATTTTATAGACTGTGTAACAGAGAAGAACAAGCCTGAGTCTCTGTTGAATCTGTTCCTCTAACTCTAACCTTTGTGCTCTGTTGCCTGGGCTTTCTCCTGTTGGCTCAGTCCCTCTGTAAAGAATGTTGCCTATGGACTGAATTATAAATGACAGCCCATTTTCAAGGGACTGCCTCCCAGGCTTAACTTTTAAAGGTATAATGAACAGTCTCAGAAAACAAAATAACAATTGTCTTGCTGGAGTTTTATAGGAACACTGTAACCAGACCTAGGACTGCTGCAAGAACAAAGGATTCCAGAACCGAAAAGTTTTCAATAACCAGCCACATCCTCTCCTCTTTTAGCATAAAAGCAGTTTGAATTCTAACTCGGGTAAGATGGTTCTTTGGGGCACTACACTAGTTCACCATCTTCTCAGTCTGCTGACCTTCCAGATAAAGTTGCTATTTCTTGCCCCAACACCTCATCTCTTGTTTGACTTGCCTGTCATGTGATGAGCAGTATGAGCTTGGACTCAGTAACAATAGTAATAATGAGGCTTGTAGGTGAAATAACGTGCAAAATTGGCCATTGAGTAAGAGATAGGGCTGATACTAAAGGCACAAGTCTATCTTCAACTTCATTGCTCTTTGCCTCAAAATGTTGCCTATTTGACGATAATAGGATTCTCCTGCAATTGTTTATTGAGTGCAAATTATGTGCTTCATAATCTATTTGATACTGAAGGCAGATATGAAAGATGTTAAACATATCCTGAGCTTCTAATGTATGTATAATCTCATTGGATTGAAAGAAACATAGATAATTGAATAAAGTAAATTAAAGGAATATTGAGAGGGGGAAGAAAATGTGATTCAGAAAAGTTAAAGGTCAATTGTGAGTAAGACCCAAAACATGAGTAGAGAATGAGTTACTAGGGTGAAAGACAAAGGGAAGGTTCTTGAGATGCCATTTTGAGGAATATCCTACTTGGAGTTGAGGACAATAAAAATTAGAAAACTGGAACTGAATGTAGTAGACATTTGTTCATTTCTTCCCTGACATTTATTCCACCTTTATGATGTTCAAAGTAGTCTTTCCTGTTTTCAGCTATTGGGATTAAATTGTTTAAGCTAATAAATTTGTACAACTTCTATCCTCAGTAATTAGTACAGGATTGGGCAAATTAAAGTCATTTATATGTGGTATCTAAAAAAAATAAAGCTAGCAGTTACTAGGGGTAGAGGAGACAGGGGAGGGGCAATACTGGGGTAGGAGATTAAGAGGTACAAACTATTACATATAAAATAAGCTACAAAGACATATTGTACACAGAGAATATAGCCAATATTTTGCACTAAGTATAAATGGAGTATATGTATGTGCGCTCAGTCATGTCTGACTCTTTGCAACCCTATGGACTGTAGCCCACCAGGCTCCTCTGTCCGTGGAATTTTCCAGGCAAGAATACTAGAGTGGGTTGCCATTTCCTCTTTCCCACCCAGGGATCAAACTTGTGTCTCTTCATTGGCAGGCTGATTCTTTACTACTGCACCACCTGGGAAGCACCCCCCCCCTCCCCCACAACCCCTGCCCCTCAAATGGAGCATAACCTTTAAAAGTTTTGAATCATTATATAGTTTACTTGTAATGTATAATATTGTACATCAATTATACCTTTTATATGACTGAACTGAACTGATATGTTTATGTATATAAAGTATATATAAGTTATATAAAGTATATAACTCAACAATATACTTATAAAAAGTATAATAAAAATACTCAGTTACACACAAAAAGTAAAGTCAGTGAGATATGAGAGATGTTTATGGGACTATGGGAAATGGGAAATATCTCTTTCTTTTCTAGGAAGTAAGGTCTACATCTTTGATAGCCACTTTCCCTCCATAAGGGAAGGGCTCAGATATTCCAGAGAAAACTAAGTTAAGTCTAAGGATCAACAGAGGACCTCAGAAGACAAGAGGAAGAAAAGGTTAAAAAAAAAGTTATTGGTGATAAAAGGCTGAGCAGGACCAAGTCTTGCCTGAAGATGTCCTTACTCTTTTCTAGATAACAGATCTCACTTTTGGTTTAAATCATGAGGGAGGGAGGGAAGGGGGAAGGGGAGAGAGAAAATGAATTGGATACATAAGTTTGAAAATCAAATGTGTGGCAGGTTTAATTAAAGTCATAAATTGGATTTGTTCATGAATGCCAAAACTGAGCTTTATAGAATATCCATTGTTTGAAGGCAAGAGGTATAAGTGAAAGTTGCTCAGTNCATACCTTTTCTTCCAAGGAGTAAGCGTCTCTTAAATTCATTGCTGCAGTTACCACTGGCAGTGATTTTGGGGCCCCCCAAAATAAAGTCAGCCACTGTTTCCATTGTTTCCCCATCTATTTGCCATGAAATGATGGAACTGGATGCCATGATCTTAGTTTTCTGAATATTGAGCTTTAAGTCAACTTTTTCAGTCTCCACTTTCACTTTCATCAAGAAGTTCTTTAAGTTCTTCGTTGCTTTCTGCCATAAGGGTAGTGTCATCTGCATATCTGAGGTTATTGATATTTCTCCCAGCAATCTTGATTCCAGCCTGTGCTTCATCTAGCCCAGCATTTCTCATGATGTTCTCTGCATATAAGTTAAATAAGCAGGGTGACAATATACAGCCTTGACGTACTTCTTTCCGATTTGGAAGCAGTCTGTTGTTCCATGTCCAGTTCTAACTGTTGCTTCCTGACCTGCATACAGGTTTCACAGGAGGCAGGTCAGGTGGTCTGCTACTCCCATCTCTTTCAAAATTTTCCACAGTTTGTGGTGATCCACACAGTCAAGGGCTTTGACATAGTCAATAAAGCAGAAATAGGTGTTTTTCTGCTGCTGCTAAGTCACTTCAGTTGTGTCCAACTCTGTGCAACCCCATAGACGGCAGCCCACCAGGCTCCCTCGTCTCTGGGATTCTCCAGGCAAGAACACTGGAGTGGGTTGCCATTTCCTTCTCCAATTTCTTCTCCATTTCTTTCACTTTAGACAAAGATAAATCAGGTATATCATAGTACAGATGGATTGTAACCAAAAATAATTATTTCAAATATTATTTTCAAAGCATAAATTTAATTTAGTCTTCATTTGTTCAATAATTAATTAATTCTTTCAACAATATTTTCTGAAAATAGACTATTCTAGTCATTGTTCTAGATTCTAAGCATACAACAGTAAACAAAATAGACAACGTTTCTTGCTCTCTTATGGCTTACATTTCAGTTGGGGAAGCAGAAGAGAAATATAAAAATGTATTAATTGTATGGAATGTTAGAAAGTGATGAGTGTTATGGAAAATTATACTGCTGATAAGAAAGGTGGTACAGAAGTGCTAGGATGTTTGTCATTTAAATGGGATGATTATATAGGCATCAATGAAAAAGTGCTATTTGAGTAAAAACTTGAAGGAGGTGAAGATCAGTATAAAGATTTTTCCCAGCATAGAAAACAGCATAATTTTCTGAGGTTGGAGTATACTTGGAATACTCAGAAAAACAGCCAACAAATCAGTGTGGCTATATAACAGTGAGCAGAAGAAGCAGACAGAGATGAAAGTAAAGATGTTACATAATAAAATTGTGAAAAATCACTGATATAGAGATAAATATTAAAAGTCCTCTCCTTCTTCCAGGCAGATTGGGGACCAAGTTACATTTGAAGAAATAAAAATAAAGGTGACAGCATATTTTTCTTAGGAAACAAAAGAAGTGAAAATATCAAATATTTAAGGAAGAAAAAAGTGCTTACAGAAAACAGGAGTAGAGGGGTTGCTTCTAAACTATTTTATGAGGCAAATATCACCCTAATATCCAACCTAGGCAGGGAGGTTACAATAAAAAGCTGAACAAACTAGAGACCAACATCTCTCATGATATGCAAGAACAATTCTTAACAAAATTTCTCCAAAATCAAATTCAGTTCAGTTCAGTTCAGTTCAGTTGCTCAGTCGTGTCCGACTCTTTGCGACCCCATGAATCGCAGCACACCAGGCCTCCCTGTCCATCACCATCTCCCGGAGTTCACTCAGACTCACATCCATCCAGTCCGTGATGCCAACCAGCCATCTCATCCTGGGTCGTCCCCTTCTCCTCCTGCCCCCAATCCCTCCCAGCATCAAAGTCTTTTCCAATGAGTCAACTCTTCGCATGAGGTGGCCAAAGTACTGCAGCTTCAGCTTTAGCATCATTCCTTCCAAAGAAATCCCAGGGCTGATCTCCTTCAGAATGGACTGGTTGGATCTCCTTGCAGTCCAAGGGACTCTCAAGAGTCTTCTCCAACACCACAGTTCAAAAGGATCAATTCTTCGGCGCTCAGACTTCTTCACAGTCTAACTCTCACATCCATACATGACCACAGGAAAATTGGTCCACTGGAGAAGGGAATGGCAAGCCACTTCAATATTCTTGCCTTGAGAACCCCATGAATAGTATGGAAAAAACAGTATGAAAATCAAATCCGACAATATATTAAAAGAGTAACACATCATGATCAAATGCGTGTGCTAAATTGCTTCAGTCGTGTCTGACTCTTTGCAACCCTATGGACTGTCACCCACCAGGCTCCCCTGTCCTCTGCCCACCAGGCTCCACCAGGATTCTCCAGGCAAGATTACTGGAATGCGTTGTCATGTCCTCCTCCAGTGGATCTTCCCAACCCAGGGCTCGAACCTGCATCTCTTATGTCTCCAGCATTAGCAGGCAAATTCATTACCATTCGTGCCACCTGGGAAGACCAAATTGGATTACCCCCAAAATGCAAAGTTTTTTTAATATTAAAAAATTAATCAATTTACCTCAGTAACAAACTAAAAGAGAAAAGTATATGAGCATCTTAATATATGCAGGAAAAAGCATTTCAAAAAATTCCAACAGTCACTTCTAATTTAAACGCTTTTGAAAGTAAAAATAGAAAGGAGCTTTCTTAACTTAATAAATGGCATCGATTAAAACTACAATTAATATCGCTTAATAGTGAGAAACTACTTTCCCTCTAAGATCAGGAACAAACATTCATACTCTGAGCCCTTCTATTCAACAGCTAGCCAGTGAAATACAAAAAATAAAAGGTGTTCAGACTGGAAAGGAAAAAGCCAAACTCTTTGTGGGCAATATGACAGTCAACAGAAAATTGTTGAATTGGCAAAACAATGAAATATAACACCTAGAAAAATTAATTCATGAGTTAAGTTTGCAGAATACAAGATTAACATAAAAGTTAATTGTACTTCTCCATCAAAGACCACCGGTACCACACATTGGAAGTGTATACACCATTGGAAACCATGGTGGTCTCAAAAAGAGTGTGTTGGAAAGAACTTATTACAAGACTTGAGTTTCAGTTAGGTGATTGGAGGAAGGGTCCAAGTGAGCATAAAGTATATTACTATATATTATATCATTCTAGAGAAGAAATATACTCAATGTAGTCATATTAGCTTGGAGAAGAACCTATGAGATATTTTGTTGTTTGCTTAGAGACCTTGTTTTTTCTCTGCTTAGACAAAACTATTAAGCAGTCTTGTTTTGTCACACAGCTCCATGGTTGAAGAGTGACCTTCTCGTTCTGTGAGATTCTTTCTGTCCAGCAAGACAAGAACATGAGCACCCAGACAGCTTCTAAAAACACTGTGGCTGTGGTGTCAGGTTGGTTCTCTAATGTCAGGGGCTGCTTTTTTTTTCTTTCTGCTATAGCTCCTCAAAGAAGGGCAAGTTTCAGTGAAAGGAAGCAAGAGTGGAGGTAAGTGTTGGGGAAGTCTGACCAGCTCTTTCACAGGCTTCTTCCCACTTGGTTTAACATAGGAGCTGCAATTTAAGCTACTTTGTGTGTTGAGCATCTTCATAAAATTCCTTCTATTACTTGAAAGCCACACTGTATCTTTATTAATATATCATGTGTGTCTTTATTAATATGTCATAACAGAGGCAGTGATGGTGTAATGTGTGGATTGAATCCAATCTTGCAAGGAATAGGTAAATCTGCGAAAAATAGCCATATCTGCAGAAAGTCAGCCCTACTAGTATTCCTTTGACCACAATGTGCCACAATTTTTTTAAAATAATTAACCATAGGAAATTATGTAGCAAATTCTACCTAATCCCACTTCAATGTCTAGTAATAGTACCTCATAGGTTTCTCATATGATTCAGACCATAAAAATAATAATTTTGCTAACATGTAGAAATGGATTGGGTGAAAGAAGAAATATGGAATTCATACTTTGCTATAGATGAAGCCTTCCTTGAATATTCTTTCTGGAAGTCACATCTTTCTTTGACCTTTTCCATTCAGTGATTCAGTTCTGCTTTGCATTAGAAATGGTCATTGCATCTTATCTCCACAAAAAATAGTATTTTTCAGTGCAAGAAATGAGACAACTGTGTCTCATTCCTTCTTATGCTTAGGTCAGTTTTTCACACAAATGCATATCAAATGAATAGTTGTCCATTAGAAATATTTCAGATCACAACATAAATCTCTATCATACCTAGTTGGCTTTAGAATTTACATATATTTAATACTAGTTTTAAATGCCCAAATAACATTCATCTTGGACACTACTTTAAATCTCTGAAGTGTAAGAGCATCTAATTTTTTAAAATAAAGTATCTATGATAAATGATTAATTTGTTTAATTTTGAGTGAAACAAAATTGGAAACAGTGAGCACTTAAATAAAAAGGTGGATGATTAAATAAATCAGGATGTACTCAAAGCATCCATGAAAAGTAAAGATGCTAATGATTATGTGGGGGGAAAAAATTCTAAGTAGTGCAAAGATCAAAATATTGATATACTGTCATTACAATACTGGCAAGCTTATAGGTTTCAGCTTTAGAAACTAATAATAAAAATTCATGAATGGGAGTTTTATTTTCTATTTGAATAGTAGAGTAATATTTCTTTGTTTTAAAAAATGTTTTAAAGAATAATCGATTTGGTAATATCATGACTGAGCGACTGAACTGAACTGAATATTAATTTAAAAAAGATTGCTAGTATATTATACTTGGTAGTAAGTTAAAATATTATCAAATGATGGGTTTTTAAATAAAATTTAAGTAATATTAAGTTTTAAGTCTTTCTTAAGCTTCAACTTAAAATATTGACCCATTTCAAGAATCAAAAATATGAAGTAAAAAATAAGTTTATTAAGAAAATTAGAGTCCAAAATACCTGCCAAAAATGACAAATGATCTTTACTTCACAAAGAAACACTGATACCAGATTCTCCTTGTTCTGTAAAGTGAAATTACAATTTAAATTTAAACAGGTAATTGTGCAACTTCATAGGTAACCAGCAGGTGTCAGACTCATACTGCCTTATGTAATGTAACAAATTCCTGTCAGACAAACAGCTAGTTTTGAGACTCT
>SJYQ01004125.1:770588-793764 GCA_006410935.1 Redunca redunca
GCTCTCCACAGTGCTTTATTTAGCATTTGTACTATCCCTGAGCAAATTGGTTCAGTTTCTTCATTTTTGATGTCACCTATTTTTTTGAATTATGAAAGTGAGATAACACAATTATAGGAGACTTGGAAAATACAGAACAAGTTTATATATAGTTCTATTATATATTAAACTCTTTTTAAGTAGATAAATTAAGTTTTAGTTGGAGTTTAAATATCAGACTCACAAAAATTAACAGAATGACTATACAGAGAAGTAGAAGGATATAGTAGACCTGAAAACTCTGTGAACCAATTCAACATAATTAAGATTTACATAATTTTTATATAACAGTAGGAAACAAATGCTATTCAACTTCTCATAGACTGTAAAGTAGGAGACAGTGGAACATATCAAGGACATAAAACCAGGTGAAAAAATGTCATGGTCTAAAAATGTATTGAAATTGTACAGAGTCTGTTCTCTTATTACTGTGGAATTATGTTAGAAATCAATATCAAAAGATATTTGAAAATAACCCACATAGCAAGATCTTCAACTTAGCTATCAAAAGCCTCACTAAAGTCAGACTGAAAAAAACACAGAGGGTGATTGCAAAGGAGAAAGCATTTAAATGAGGAATTAGTACCAAAGTGAGATATTAATATTAAAGATACTTTAAACAAAATCCCATGTATCTGGAAATTAAATGTCCACTTTTAATAATGGGTGTATCTACGAAGCCATAATAAGGAAAATTAGAAAATACTTGTAATAGAATAAAAATGAAAAGAGAATTTACCAGAATTTATTGCATGCAGCTGAAGCTGCTCAATGCAATTAAATACAATGTGGAGTCTTGAATAAAGTAAGAAAACAAATAATGGACACTCGCATAAAATTTTGTGAAATTTGAAAAAAAATCTGTAATGAGTTAATAACACTGTATCACTTGTTAATTTTCCTTTTTTTTTTTTTTTACCAGATAGCATTTCTTTATATTCCCAGAACAGAATTAGAAGGTATTTTTTTTTTAATCACTGAAAGACAGTTAAAGTTAGCCACACAGTTGTGTCTGACTCTTTGCTATCCTATGGGCTGTGGTCCGCCAGGCTCCTCTGTCCATGGAATTCTTCAGGCAAGGGTACTGGAGTGGGTTGCCATTTCCTTCTTCAGGGGATCTTCCTGACCCAGGGGTTGAACCCAGGTCTCCTGCACTGCAAGCAGATTCTTTTACCAACTGAGCTACTAGGGAAGCCTTTAAATCACTAAGATAATCAATTTCCTAGACTTTTAGCAGTAATACTAGTTGCTAAAATACATGGAACTAAAAGTTTTGAGTGACTATAAATTAGAAATTTAGCATTCTACTCATACAAAATCAAACAAGTGGAACCAAAATGTCATGCCCTTTTTTTTTAGCTAAGCAAAAATTAATATATTTAAAAAATATATATATACTATATTATACATATGTATATGTGTGTGTGCATACCGAAGCTTTTCTTCTACAGTTGCTAAAGCCTTAAGAAAGAACAACAACAACAAAAAGAGACAGAGAAACTGGAAAATATAAACCAGATGAAATGGGAGTACTGAATATGAAACAGAAAAAGTGAAACAAACTAAATAAAAGTAAAAGATCATATAGTCCAGTTGTTTTAAACATGGCTGTTCATTGTTTTGGAGAAGGTGATGGCACCCCACTCCAGTACTCTTGCCTGGAAAATCCCATGGGTGGAAGAGCGAGGTAGGCTGCAGTCCATGGGGTTGCTAAGAGTTGGATATGACTTGAGCGACTTCACTTTCATTTTCACTTTCATGCATTGGAGAAGGAAATGGCAACCCACTCAAGTGTTCTTGCCTAGAGAATCCCAGGGACGGGAGAGCATGGCGGGCTGCCTTTTATGGGGTTGCACAGAGTTGGACACAACTGAAGCGACTTAGCAGCAGCAGCAGCTCATTGTTTAACATGTCTGCTCATGGATGCTCAAGAAGTACATCTGGAACTTTGGAGAAAAATAGCACTATCTGGGCATCTACATTTTTCAAAAAATTCTAGACAATTCAGTTAGGCATCTGATGAAAAAATGATTACAAGTTTTTGTATTAAATGGTAGTTTTAGTGATATAGAATTTTATTATTTTATGTTGACAAATCATCATACAATGGTATTAAGTGAATAATAGTTACATAACACAATAGTAAAAGATGTTTATCAGTTTTCACAATCAATAGCCAGATAAAAAATAAAAGATAATTACAATTGCAAGCCATAATGGAAACATGATTAACCTAGCAATATAAAATAAATACATACAATTTGGGGGGTTAAGTAGAGTGATATGGTAAGTGGAAGTGCATACATGCACATGTTCTCATCTGCCCAGCCAAGCTGTCTTTTATTTGGTGCATTTAATCCATTAACAGTTAAGGTAATTATCAATATGTATGATCCTATTACCATTTTCTTAATTGTTTTGGGTTTATTTTGTGTAGGTCTTTTCCTTCTCTTGTGGTTCCCTGCCTAGGGAAATTCCTTTAGTATTTGTTGAATTCTCTTAACTTTTGCTTGTCTGGAAAACTTTTGATTTCTCCATGAAACCTATGAGAAAGTCTTGCTGGGTAGAGTATTCTTGGTTGCAGATTCTTCCCTTTTATCATTTTAAATGTATCATGCCATTCTTTCCTGGCTTATAGAGTTTCTGTTGAGAAATCACTTAAGAACCTCATGGGAGTTCCCTTGTATGTTATTTGCATTTTTGCCCTTGTTGCTTTTAATATTTTATTTGTCTTTAATTTTCATCATTATGATTACTATGTGTCTCAGTGTGTTCCTCCTTGGGTTTATCCTGCCTGGGCTTCTCTGTGCTTCCTGGTCTTGTTTGACTATTTCCTTTCCCACTTTAGGGAAGTTTTCAGCTATTATTTCTTCAAATCCTTTCCCTCTCTCTTCTCCTTTCAGGACAACTATAGTGTGAATGTTGATGCTTTTTTTTTTTTTTGGTTTCTTTTTGTTGTCGTTGTTGTTGATGATGATGCATTTAATGTTGTCCCAGAGGTCTCTTATGCTATCTTCATTTTTTTCTTTCTTTTTTTCTATATTCTGTTCTGCAGCAGTGATTTTCACCATTCTGTCCTCCAGGTCACTTATCTGTTCTATTGCATCAGTTATTTTGCTATTGATTCTGGACTTCCTGATAGCTCAGCTGGTAAAGAACCTGCCTGTAATGCGGAAGATCGTGGTTCAATTCCTGGGTCAGGGAGAGCCCCTAGAAAAGGGATAGGCTTACTCACTCCAATATTCTTGGGCTTCCCTTGTGGCTTAGACAGTAAAGAATCTGGCTGCAGTGTGGGAGATCTGGGTTCAATCCCTGGGTTGGGAAGATCCCCTGGAGAAGGACATGGGAACCCACTCCAGAATTCTTGCCTGGAGAATCCCATGAACAGAGGAACCCAGTGGGCTATAGCCCATGGGGTCACAAAGAGTTGGAAATGACTGAGTGATTAAGCACAACAGAGTCTGTTTGTTTGTTCTTTAGTTTTTTTAGGCCTTTGGCAAACATTTCTTGCATCTTCTCAATCTTTGTCCCTATTCTTTTTCAAGATTTTGAATCATCTTCACTACCATTATTCTGAATTCTTTTTTTTTCCTGGAAAGTTGGCCTATCTTCACATCATTTGGTTATCTTTCTAGGGTTTTATCCTGTCTCTTCATTTGGGACAAAATCCTCTGTTTTTTCGACCTGGTTAACTTTCTTTGATGTGGTTTTGGTTCTAGCTGTTGGGGGATTGTGGTTCTTTTTGCTTCTTCTGTCTACCATTTAGTGCAGAGGCTAGTATAAGCTTTCTGATGGGAGGGACTGGAGGTGGGAAAAACTGGGTCTTGCTCTGGTGAACAACTTTAATCCAATTATCCACTGATGGGTGGGGCTATGCACACTCCCTGTTAGTTTTTTGGTCTGAGGTGACCCAGATCTGGGGTCTACTGGCTCTATGGTAGGGATAATGGCAACCTCTAAGAGTACTTATGCCAAGAGGCCCCTTCCAGGACTGATGATGTCAGTTCCCCTGTCTCAATGGCAAGTCACTGCCAACCCATGCCTCCACAGGAGACCCTACATCACTAACAAGTAGGTCTGGTACAGTCTCCTGTGAGGTCACTGCTCCTTTCCCCTGGGTCCTGGACTGTACAAGATTTTGTTTGTGCCTTCCAAGAGTAGAGTCTGTGTTTCCCTCAGTCCTGTGTTGTTGTTGTTGTTCAGTTGCTCAGTTGTGTCTATTTGTGACCCCATGGACTGCAGCATGCCAGGCTTCCCATCCTTCACTATCTTATGGAGTTTACTCAAGCTCATGTTCATTGAGTCGGTGTTGCCATCCAACCATCTCATCCTCTGTTGATGTCTTCTCTTCCTGCTCTCAATCTTTTCCAGCATCAGGGTCTTTTCCAATGAGTTTGATCATCACATCAGGTGGCCAAAGCACTGGAGCTTCAGCTTCACTATTAATCCTTCCAATGAATATTCAGGGTTCAGTCCCTTTAGAATTGACTGGTTTTATCTCTTTGCTATCCAAGGGACTTTCAAGAGTCTTCTTCATCACCACAATTTGAAAGCATCAATTTTTTGGTGCTCAACCTTCTTTATGGTCCAACTTTCACATCTGTACATGACTACTGGAAAAACCATAGCTTTGACTATATGGACCATTGTCAGCAAAGTGATGTCTCTGCTTTTTAATATGCTGTCTAGGTTTATCATAGCTATTCATCCAAGGAGCAAGCGTCTTTTAATTTCAGAGCTGCAGTCACTGCCCATAGTGATTTTGGAACCCAAGTAAATAAAATCTGTCACTTTTCCCCATCTATTTGCAATGAAGTGATGGGACAAGATGCCATGATCTTAGGTTTTTGAATGTTGAGTTTTAAGCCAGCTTTTTCACTCTCCTCTTTGACACTTATCAAGAGGCTCTTTAGTTTCTCTTCACTTTCTGCCATTAGAGTGGTATCATCTCCATATCTGAGGAGATGATATCCATATCCATATCATCTCCATATTTCTCCAAGTAATTTTGATACCAGTTTCACATGATGTACTCTGTATATGTTAAAAAGCAGGGTGACAGTATATAACCATGACATACTCCTTTCCCAATTTAGAACCAGTCTGTTGTTTTATGCATGTCTGGTTCTAACTGTTGCTTTTGATTTGCAGACTGGTTTCTCAGGAGACAGGTGAGGTGGTCTGGTATTCCCATCTCTTTAAGAATTTTCCACAGTTCATTGTCAAAGGCTCTAGTGTAGCCAATGAAGCAGAAGTACATGTTTTTCTGGAATTCCCTTGTTTTTCTATGATCCAATGGATGGTAGCATTTTGATCTCTGGTTCCTCTGCCTTTTCTAAATCCAACTGGTACATCTGGAATTTCTCAGTGCATATACTGAAGCATTTCTACAAATAAAGCTAGTGGAGGTGATGTAATTTCAGCTGAGCTATTTCAAATCCTAAAAGAGGATGCTGTGAAAGTGCTGCACTCAATATGCCAGCAAATTTGGAAAACTCAGCAGTGGCCACAGGACTGGAAAGGGCCAGTTTTCTTTCTAATCCTAAGGAAAGGCAATGCCAAAGGATGTTCAAACTACCATACAAATGCTTTCACTTCACATGCTAGCAAGGTAATGCTCAAAATCCTTGAAGCTAGTCTTCAGCATGTGAACCAGTCCTATGGATGTTGTGTAATCAAATCCCACTGGTCTTCAAAGTCAGATTCCTTGGTGATTTCCAGTCTTTTTTCCAGATCCCTAGACTGGGAAGCCTGACATGAGACTCAGAACCTTCAAAGCAGTGAGACAACTTCCTTGGTATTTTTGTTTTCTAGATTGTGGATCGCCCAGCCAGCAGTTAAGGGATTTAATTTTATCATGTTTTCACCCCTCCTACCATCTTCTTGCAGCTTCTTTTTTATCTTTGAATGTGGGGTGTAGTTTTTGGCGGGTTCTCCTGTCTTCCTCCTATCTATGGTTGTTCAACAGCTAGTTGTGATTTTAGTGGTCTCACAGGAGGAGATGAGTCCACATCCTTCTACTCCACCATCTTGAGTTGGAAGCCCCATCTCTCGATGTCATCTGTTTTTATATATTATTTCTTATTTCCTTATTAAGTATTTAAGTAGCACAGATATTGACATTAATTCTCATAATGACTTTAGCAACTAGGTGTGATTTTTATTAAATTAGGAGACTGAAGCACAGAGCAGCTAAATAACTTTCTCAGCTCATAAGCAGAGGAGGTAGGATTTGAAATGAAGCAGTCAGATTCCATGTTCTACCTCCTCAGCTAAACCCAGAAATGCCATATGGATAGAGGATGACATTTTAAAGTGATAATTATTTTGAAAATTAGCTGGATACAAATCTCAGTCCATGGAAATTAGATGTAAAGAAATATAACTTTATGTTCTGTCTTTAACATTATTTTAGATCAGCGGGTATTTCTGTTTGCATGCCATCCTTGTGATAATGGGAATTGTCTGACTGCTTTCTTGCCTCACTCTCTGAGAATTTGGTCTACAGCCCTGTCTGCCCATGCACTGCTATAGGTGAATGCTCAGTAGTGTCCAACTCTTTCCAACACCACGAACTGTGCCTGCCAGGCTCCTCTGCCCATGGAATTTTCTAGGCAAGAATACTGGATTGGGTTGCCATTTCCTTCTCCAGGGGATCTTCCTGCCTCAGGTATTGAACCTGTATCTCTACCACTGTGTCACCTGGGAAGCCCATGCACAATAGATATCTATTTTTCCCCTGGGGTCTCGCTGCTTCTGGGGTGTTTTATTCTCCAAGTAGCATAATGATCTTCCTATTCTCAGATTCCACCAGTTTATCCATGGTGTTGATATTTTCTTGTGACTCTCTGGGCTATTGAGTAGCTGTTCCTTGTTTCCCAGGCCCTCAAATTCCTTTTAATTAATGTATCCCTCTCCTGAGGAAATGGGCATTAAAAAAAGAAACTAATAGTAATTTGAACATGGCAAAAGGCAAAAAGGACAGTGTGGGAGAAAATAGCAGGAAAAAGATTGATTAATATTTCACAAATATTTTCCAGCACATCAAGAAATATTAAAAGGGGAAAATTAAATTTTAAAAGTGAAATGTATATCTATTATATCAGTACAATTGTTTATAGATCTCATGTTGCATTGTTAACTCAGATGAAGCTTCCCACAATTTCTAAGATGTATGGGAATAATTTTATTTGTGGACTGGTTAAGAGTAGTCACATGAAAAACTATCATTTTTAAATTCTTCTTTCTTTGTTTCATAAAGGTGAGAGAGAATCAGAGGCAGTGACAGAGACTGAAAGAGAGAGAGAGACTCATGATTAATCCAGGACAAATTAATCTTTTTCATGCTGCTGCTATTTCCTAGGTCTCCACTGTTTGGAGCCATTTCTTCATACTTCAGCAGGGTTTTGTTTTAATTTTCATATGCTATTTTTTTTTTACAATATTTATATTTTAGTTTTTCAGATACGCAGTTTGCATTTTCCATTAGCATATGTCTTTTCAGTGGAATTATCATTTAATTACACCTTGTCTGATTGAAAAGATAAACAAGGATATTAAGTTTTGCACAACACTAGCTAAACTATTTGAGAAGTTGTGGAGATAGTGAAGGACAGGGAAGCTTAGCATGCTGTAGTCCATGGGGTCTCAAAGAACCAGACACAACTCAGTGATTCAACAACAACAACTGTGAAGTGTTAGGCATTCTGAAGCTTTGTCATTGGTTTTTCATTATCTGTTGAATTGCATTATGGTACTTTACCTGGAACTCAACACATGTATATGTGGTCAAGGTTTATTGTTGTTTATATTCAATTGCTTGCTTTCTTTTTGATGTGAGGGGACAAGATATGGGCAAAGAACCCTGGAAAGAAATGTAAATGTGTTGTTGAAATCGATATGTGAGATTCTTGTCCTCAACTATTTCTTGCTAGAGTACAACTTTCATATCTGCTGAGATGAGGATGTACTATTCATAGTACAGCATTATGGAATATATTTCCCTATGTATGAAGAATGATGACTTTGGAATTAACAAGGCAGATTATTTTTTTATAGGAGAAACCATGGGCAAAAGTACTATGTATTCTTCATAACTTTCAGAAATCTTTGTCCATTAGAAGATAATTTACATATTCCCTAAAATAAAAAGAATTCTGACAGGAAGTGTTACAATTGCTGCCATCTATGGCTCAAAGGTTCTTGGAATTTTTTTACATGATAAATAAAGTTCTGAAAAGAGCTGGCCACTATCCAAAATGTAATTTAAAATGTATCTTAATTGTGAAATGGTGAATGGAATTGTTTCCTTAATTTTGAAATCATATAAAAAGGCTTCTAACTAAATATATTCAGTTCTGAACCCTAAAAACATCCAGGCTAGTCATGCAGCCATCAGCTGCCTAGACATATTATTTTTGTCTCCTGTGAATGCATGTAATCAATGCAACATTTATGCAAAAAAATACATTAAATATTAGAAGTATATTTGAATTCATTTTCTATTTTATTTCAAAATTACTGGAGCTTTTGGTAAGCTTTATTGCTTTTTGTAAGGATTAAATTTTCCTTTCTGAAATTTTAAGAATGGCTTTGAAGTAAAGTCATCTCAAAAGGATTTTAAGTGACAATTATTATTTCAAGTATTTAAAATTAACCTAAATTTATAATACCAATTATACTGTATTGTTTTTTGGTTACAATATATTTTGTCCAAATGCTTCTGATGAGAAATAGTTCTGTATAGAAAGAAAATCTCCATAATGGTCAGTAGTAAAAAGCAAAACAAAACCAAAACATGTTGTACTAGGAGTTGGAAGGGATCCAGAAGTGAAAGAAGGAAGAAATAGAACAGAAAGGAAGGGAAAAACTTATTTCATGAAGGTTGACCAAACTTATTGAGACAATATTTCAAGCTTCTCATGAAAACAATCAGAACAAATGGACCCTTAGGGTCTACAGCCCACATGAAAAGAGCTGAAGCACAGAATCAATGGTGGGAACAATTAAGTTTATGAAACAACAGACCAGGGCTATCTATTGTTAGCCATGGAGGACAGATTCAATGAAGATTTTGAAATAACCCACTCATCTTTTTTTCTGATAACATATGTGTGGACTCTTAAATCTTTCTATGAAGACTGGATTACCTGACTATATTTGTTACTTGATTTTTATACACACAAATTTGTTTTTACACTGAATTGGTTTTTATTTTCTTCCTTCTTTCCTTTCTCTATTTCTTTTTCTTTCCCTTCTTTTCTTTTTATTTTTAACCTCCCATCTTTTTTTTTTTTTTTTGGTAGGTGTAGGGCTTATGAAATGGCATATGTTTCGAGAAAGAATTTACCAAGCAGCCAGTAGTCTCAAAACACGAAAAACATGTTCTTTCTCTAGGAAGGCTATCTTATTGATTCCCGTTAATTCTTACTTTCACAAGTTTCAGAATATTTTTGCATAACACATTATCAGAAGATGTCTGATATGGTCTTGAACTCCCTAAAATAAAATAGTGATTGTGTTACTCTAAGTGTCCCTTAAAACATTTAAAGTAATTTCATGTTTTTAAAAATCTTTATTGAATTCACAGTATGGTCAACCAAATGATTAATGGAAATCTCTTTTTTATAACATCCAGAGGTAGCTCCTAATTGAACAAACAATAATTGAATTTTGAGACTCTAAAATAGTTTGACATTACTGTATGACTTAAAAGAATCTGCTCTTCATTTGCATATATCTGTAGCTGTCTGA
This sequence comes from Redunca redunca, assembly GCA_006410935.1. NCBI lineage: Eukaryota > Metazoa > Chordata > Mammalia > Artiodactyla > Bovidae > Redunca > Redunca redunca. Next base: position 780,381 of record SJYQ01004125.1, read on the forward strand.
CTCAGCCCCTATCTTCTTTGACTCTACAAAAGAGCCCACTTCTGAAATGTCAAGGAGACTTCTATGTTACAAGAACAAGTTGTCTTAACTACTTGTCTGTTTCCTCAAGGACTGTGATCTTGAGTCTAAATTTACCTTTTCTCCTTTTTTGTATCACCAAACTTCCTGCAATGGAACCACCATGCTTCATATCAATATTATTCACTATTGTTGTGTATTGGATATTGACTTGCGAAAGCAGTATCTGTTAAGATGAGTAAACTTTCATTTGTATACAAAAATGATTCCACCATAGGTTAGTTTCCAGAAATTGTACTACATTTCTATTTCTTTCTTCACCTTTTCTTCGATTTCTTTGATTTTTTTCCCTACTTTGATAGTTTGGCCAGATGGAATCAGGGGCACAGTCAATTGAACATGCTCTTTGATTGCAAAGACTTGTCCTAACTAAGCACTAATCTCTCCTTAGACTGTGGCCCAGGCTTGGCCAATACTAAACACTTAATAAATGGCTCAATGAACGACCATCTCATGTTCTGGATGAGAAACAAAAGAAGCTAATTGGTCTATGAGGGAATCGAATTTGTAATCTTAGTTTCATCAGTATGTCTCAATACTGAATGTGATTGTCTAGATCCTATGCATTTAAAAAAAGAAGCTTTAGCAGCAACAGTTTGAATTTTCCAAATATAACTTTTTTCTTTTTTTAATCACTTAATAAATCAAAATGTGCAAATAAAATAATAATAAAATAAATTTTTAAAATTTAAAATAAAAATTGAGCTAAGACAAGAGAGATAACCATGCTTGTCAGGCTACTGAATCAAGTCTTTGCATGAAGTCTGACAGAGCAAGTGCTCTCTTGGGCCCTGAAATTGTTGAAGGACATGAACTGCAGCTTACGCATACAGCCTTCTGGGGAGAAAACCAGCCACAGACATTGTCACACTAGATAGGGACATCCTTTGTCACTGAGGAAGGCATCAGAGTGAGCTCAAATCCTGAAAATGTTTGTTTATTTGCTCCTAGTTTTAAGCCACAAGGTATTTGAGTCTACTTGTTTGTATTGCCTTGTCTTTACCTCATTCAAAGACCCCTATTTCACACCACCACCAACAGTTTAAAAAACAAACCCAGTCTGAGAAATGGAAGGTCCTAGCATCAGAAATCACTATGTTATTTAGAAAAATCATTCTAAATCCAGTATTGCTCTTTTTACTATAAATAAATCTCAACTTTCCTTAATAACCCCTTCTTCCCAGGAAAGCAATAATGCTGAGAAATGTGACATTTAGACAACAGTATCTTATTCAATATTTATTGTACCTAGAAATAATAAATTACCACATGCATTTAACATTTTGTAAGTGTGAAGGTTTCTTCCAGTTCTAATGTTTTGTGATTCCAAGAATAGAAAGGTATATTTTAATAGTTGAAATAATGAGTCACCAGTGTTTACTGAGCATTTTCTATGTGCCAGACACTTTTAAATAACTTGCCTTATTCATTTCATTCTCAAAAAACATTTGTAAGGAAGGCAGTGCTATTATGCCCCACTGACAGTGAGGTTAAAGAAGCTGAGACTTGCTTGGGTTTCCAGAGAGTACAGTGTAGGACTGACCTTTGAACCTGCGTGATTAAACTCAAAGGCCTGAAAGTCAGGCACTCTCTAATACCAACCAACACACTAAATGCTCTTGTCTGTTGCTGCAAGATTTTACCTGAAACAGTTTTATTTATGAAGTGTGTAGATTTAAAAGAAATTCTAAAGAGAGCATTTCTAAGCTAAGCAAGATCTCCATAGACTCCACTCTCCCTGTCAAACCCTGAAAACATGAGAAAAAAATGGAAAAGAGAAAAAAAAGCAACTAACAATAAATTTACCAACACCATTCACATACGGTAAATAGGACAATTTAATTTAAAAACCACAGCAAAGAAACAAACAAAAACCCAGACTCTCTGGGAAGAATGAGACGTATTTCTGAGCAGACCAGAAAAGCACAGCCTGGTATGGTTCCTCACACTAAACCCAAGCTCAGAACCCTTCTTAGTGAGGGGAGAATTTCCATTAATACCCCCAACTTGGAAGCAAATAGAATGTTGATCCTCACCCATTCCCCAGCTCCTACCTTCTGAAGAAGCATAGTGGAGATCCCTGGCCTTTGGAACTGAAGTTCTAGTGCTATATTCTGAACTGGGGAAATGATCCCACATAGAACTGTCCTATCTCTCCACTCTACTTTCATTCTAAATTTGGTAGAGTATAAAGTTGACAGATAAAATGCTTATAATAAACAATTATTCATTGTTTATCTGAAATTAAAATTTAACTGAATGTCATATTTTTATTTGCTATAGCTTGTGCACTTAAACTTGAATATCAGATAAACAATATTATTTATAACACATATACTCAACTATTGCATCGGACATACTTACACACAAAAATACTTCTTACCTGAAGTTCAAATTTAACTGTGCACCCCACATTTTCCTTTGCTATATCTGGCAGCTCTAGTGAGGTAGAATCCCTAGTATAAAACAAATAACCAAATCTCAGGATTGACAAAACAAACATCAAAACAGAGGCCATGGATTCTCATAATGACAAGCTAAAAATACTGGACTCACTTAAACATATAAACTCATACTGAAGAACATGCTAAAAATGGATATATACCAGAAAATAAAGGCTGAGGTATATAATAATGTAACTCTGAGAAATAAGAAAGTGAATTAAAAATAAACAACTGTGCTCCAAAAGGATAAGTTATTAAAAATGGATAAATGTTTGTGGTAACTTTTATTTTCTTCTAGGTACTGTTCTATATGTTTTTAAAAATTAAAGCAGTTCTAAGGATATAAATAATCTCCAGTATCATTCAGAACTAAAAAGCTAAAAGAAATGGGAAGAAGGTTTATAAAATGTTTGATATTTATTTTATTTCCCCTGAGAAATGAATCTTTCTGCTTGTAAGAGACAATAATATACATATACAAAGGGGAAAACAAGGCAAGAAGAGGGAATAAAAAAGACAAAGGAACAGAGAGACTTAAGAAAAATTCTTCTGTCTAAAGCTAAGTTTAGACATTTTACAGAAAACCATTATAAGATTATTTCTTGGAACAATCCTCATTTAGTAAGTTCTGTGAGGCCTCATTTAGTAAGTTTTGTGAGGCCTCATTTAGTAAGTTCTGTGAGGCCTCATTTAGTAAGTTCTGTGAGGCCTCATTTAGTAAGTTGTGTGAGGACTGGTTTAATTTCCATTTGATTGTCTTCTATTGTTGGAATCTGTTGATTACTAAGAGCAGGGAGAGTAACAATTTTCCTATCCTAATTTTCCACTTTTCCTAACAGCTGGTTACTGACAGCTGGACTCAGAGTGATAGACAACAGACTTGTGCCTTGGGTACTGACAGTGAGGATTGATGATCTGGTGTATCTGCACATCCCTCTCTCTACTGTTAGGCTATTTTTCTTTACGTTCCCCAGATCTTCAACTAAGTGCAAATATCTCATTCTTAACTATTGGTTATTTTATCCAACCTATAATTAATCTAAAATGGCTAGCTAGATTATTAAATTAAATCTAAATAGATAAGCCAGGGAATTTTTTTTTTATTTTATATTTTTTGATAGAGAAACTTTTGGATAGAGGTGTGTTTTGTTGCTGCTGCTACAACTATGAAAGCTTAAAAAAATAAAAAAGTAATAACATCAATGCTTATTAATAATAGTGATGAAATTATGGATGTTTATATGTTTGTCTACATTTTATACAGAAGTGTGATTCATGAGTATCTTTTTATATTATCTAATTTACATGTATAAACGAATATTTTAATAATTCTATATTAATTAGCATTTTGGCTATAAATCTTAGGAACCTTCCCCCTCATCTCTGCCATCCCACAGGAATAATAATCTCAGCAAGCTAGATGTCCACTCATTGATTCGGGCAGCCTGTGTGTCACCTTGATACAGGTTTCTATGTCTCCCCGCTCTTCCTTGAACCTGGTCAGTCTCGTGAGATCATGTCAAAGCGATTTCCGTACAACTGCATTAACTAGATCTATCACCGAGCAACTCAAAGCAAGAAGCTACTTACTGACAGAACCAAGGAACACCTGCTGGACGAGACCTTGTGTGACTCTACCCAGGCTCGTCATTCTGAAATCTGGCACAGGGCACTTAGCAAGCGAGGACGCATCCTTGCAGACACTTCCTGGACCCAACAGACCCAACAAGGAAAGTCACACGGTGGCTCTAACTTGTCCTGGGGGCTGGCAAAGAGCGAGAAGTGGGACTCATGTCCCAGAAGAGGTGAAGGGCACTAACAACGGAGGCCCTGCTTACGGAGGGAACTGCACTGCACCTACCGGAGTCTGCCGTTTTCCGGAAGTCCAGGACACCAGGCCGAAGCAGTAGGGTACAGGCACAGGCTCCTAGAAGACCAGGTCTATGTCTGGCGAGGTCAAAGGCTGCAGCAAGCTGAGCTCACGGTTCTTTTATCTTTGAGGGCAGTCGTTCCTCCAGGCAGTTGTGAGGCATCTAGAATCTGCCTCAGGAGACTGCTCCTCAAGCCTTTCTGCTGAAGAACAGTCTCAAGACATTGCTCTCTCTCTCTAACCCATCCTTCTGCCAACACCCTGCTATGGGGAGTTGGGCCCTTCCACTAAGCCGCTTCATTAGGAAAAGTTCTTTTTTTCACATCTTTAATGACTGAGGTGGAGCTGAGGCCTATGGGCAGGTGGAGTGTGAGGTTTCCCAGGAAGGCAGACCGGAACCCACAGAAGCAGCCAGCGAGGTGTGCTGTGTGGCTTTGGTGTGTTGGAGAAGTAAGTGCTGGTCCCGTGGAAGGGCAGGGTGAGCATGAGCCCAGAGGCTGATGCTCCGAGGCTCGGAGAAAGGCAAAATCAATCCCGCGGGGGCTGCTGTCAACCATTCTTCCCAGAGGAGGGGTGGTTACTTGGGATCTCGCGAGACTACCGGGTGTTCCAAGAGTTCCTGGGATGACACAGACGTAGGTGCTTCTGGTGCCTGAGGCTTCTTGTCTCACACACTTTCTTAGGAAGTGTGGCTCATACCACCTGTCAGGTAAACCCAAATTCTCCTTTACGCCTTGCCCCCAAAGTGCTGGGGCTCTTTTGGAGCAGGGGAGTCAGGGGGCAGGTTCTGGTGCAAAAGCTGTAGAGGGGCAGAAACACCTGAGGCCAGAAGAGAAATAAACTGTGCCTGCAAGTACTGTGAATCTATAGCTCAGAGCAGCGACTTGGGATTCTGGTGTGCAACACCGGGGCCCCAGTTCCAAGCATGCTCTCCAAAACCACAGAGACAATAACCACAGTGCCACTATCAGGGTGCTTGATCCCCTCCGCAGCTTCAAGGTGTCTACATGTCCTCTCAGCAGACCATATCCAGGTGAATTTAAAGAAAGAATACTTAAACTGTTTCTAATGATAATTATATCACTTCTACCAAAATAGCAGGTGAGAGAGAGATATGGGTTGAGAACTAGTTATATATTTCAGAAAGTCTTCCCTATTTATGATCCTATACAAGACCTAATATTTTAAATATTATTTTTAAGCAGTCATTGTTCGTAGGCTATTAAGTTTTAATTTTTCTTAAATTCAATATTTTTGTATAGATATTTGTGGTAAATATGAAGTAAAATTTCCTCTTTAATAATGTTAAGTTCAGTTCAGTTGCTCAGTTGTGTCCAGCTCTTTGCGACCCCATGAATTGCAGCACGGCAAGCCTCCCTGTCCATCACCAACTCCTGGAGTTCACTCAAACTCACGTCCATCGAGTCGGTGATGCCATCCAGCCATCTCATCCTCTGTCGTCCCCTTCTCGTCCCCTTCTCCTCCTGCCCCTAATCCCTCCCAGCATCAGGGTCTTTTTCAGTGAGTCAACTCTTCACATGAGGTGGCCAAAGTACTGGAGTTTCAGCTATAGCATCATTCCTTCCAAAGAACACCCAGGGCTGATCTCCTTTAGAATGAAGTTGTTGGATCTCCTTGCAGTCCAAGGGACTCTCAAGAGTCTTCTCCAACACCACAGTTCAAAAGCATCAAACATCTCACACGCTAGTAAAGTAATGCTCAAAATTCTCCAAGCCTTGCTTCAGCAACGTGTGAACCATGAACTTCCAGATATTCGAGCTGGTTTTAGGAAAGGCAGAGGAACCAGAGATCAAATTGCCAACATCCGCTGGATCATGGAAAAAGAGAGTTCCAGAAAAACATCTATTTGTGCTTTATTGACCATGCCAAAGTCTTTGACTCTGTGGATCACAATAAACTGCGGAAAATTCTGAAAGAGATGGGAATACCAGACCACCTGACCTGCCTCTTGAGAAACCTACATGCAGGTCAGGAAGCAGCAGTTCAAACTGGACATGGAACAACAGACTGGTTCCAAATAGGAAAAGGAGTATGTCAAGGCTGTATATTGTCCCCTTGCTTATATAACTTATATGCTGAGTACATCATAAGAAACCCTGGGCTCAAAGAAGCACAAGCTGGAATCAAGATTGCTGGGAGAAATATCAATAACCTCAGATATGCAGATTTAATAATGTTAATGAAGGACAAATACTCCACTTTGTGATTTATATTTCCTGTGATTAGTATAGAATACTCTAGTACATAAGAAAGTAAAGTATACATTCAAAATCAAATAGTTTTCTGGGAAACACAAGTTGATATTTTATTTCTAGAATGAGTCTGATAATGTGAAGAGTGTAATAGATATATTTTCTGAACAAATTTCCTTTAGTTTTGAGAGAGAACCAGATTTTACTCACCAAACTGGGGTCATCCATGCACCCATTGGTCAGAAGAGAATTAAACCCCTTGGTTTACAATCTTAAAAGGCTGTACTCCATAGGGAAAAGTTATTTCCTTAAATCAAAACTGTGATACTTTTACCAGAAGAAAGAATAGATCCCGGACAAACAAAATTATTTCCATTTAGGATACGTGGTCATTAGTGTCCAAATAGCATTGGTGTCTTATTCTAAAATTGAGTTTTCTATTCACTGATACTTTATTGGCTCCCAGAGTTCATTCTTCATTTAGAAGTCGCTAGAAACTTCTTCAAGTTGAAATCTTTCATTTTAAAAGACAGTAATCAAGGTCAGTTTTAAAATGCAATATGGTATATTGCATTGTGCTGTACATTTTTCTTCTTTTGAAAAATAAACAGAGGCACATTAAATTTTTCAAGAATTTTTAGCAAGCGTCAATTTGAATTGAGCAGCGCCAAACCAAAAGCTTCCCAGGTGGTGCTAGTGGTAAAGAACCTCTCTGCCAGCGCAGGAGATATGAGAGACATGGGTTCAATCCCTGGGTTGGAAAGATCCTCTGGAGAAGGACTGGAACCTACTCCAGTATTCTTGCATGAAGAATCCCATAGACAGAGAAGCCTGGTGGGCTACAGTTCATGGGGTCACAAACAGTCAAACACAACTCAAGTGTCTTAGCATGTATGCAAACCAAAAGTGGTTAGAAGCTTTTTGCTGACAGGACTCAGAGGAAAGGCTTTTGAAGAGCTTATGTGGTAGTAAAGCAAGAAAAGTGTTTGACGGTAACTCAAGTTGATACCTTAATTGGGAAAGCCTAGTTTTCTGTTCGTGCTTGGTTGTTCATAAATTTCATCTTCTCAGATACAAATATGTTTACTTGAATTGACTCTAGGTTAGAGTTTGGTTTCCTTACACAGGCTACTAATGCATTAGAACCACCTTAGTCTAATGGTTTCCTTTTTTAATTAATATCTTAATATCATTAACCAACTGAAGAAATGATAAGTGGGAGAGTAGGTAAAATAATTATATCCAGGAATACATTAGAACTAAGGGATACATTGGAAAAAGTGAGAGATGTTAGGTTACTGTTAGTTCAGTTTGCTTGCATGCTACCTGAACTTTCATACACTTAAAAAAGTCTCATTTAAATCTCTGAGTGAACTCATTTTCGTCTATGTTTTTTAATCTATCTATATGATGATGCATCCTACACCTGTATCTGGGGCAGACCTCTCCTTTTGAGAAAATCACTGGTCTATTTGTCCTGCTGCTTACTTGACAACCCTGCCTAGACAGCTTTCTTCCCCAACTTTCTCTTTTTGCAATGCTCTAAATCTTAATTAATGGCTAAGCTACAAACCTTGGAGTCATCATGAGTCTTCCCTCACCAAAGATATTCAGTTGTTTAAAAATTAATTGGCTCTCCCTCTAATTCAATTTGTTCTTTGATCCCATTTTAATCCATGTTGCTAACACTGACCATTAATTAAATATAGCATGTTGCCTGCTAATTGAATAATTGGCAGAATTGGAGAAGATTCACACAAAAAAATAATTTTAGCTATGTAATAAATGCTGCTATGGTCGTACAGTAGGTAAATTGGCTTACCTACTTCTAGGTGGTGTGCAGTAATGGAAAAGAACACTACAGAAAGAGAGGCCTGGATTTGAATTCTGATTAGTTGTATGACATTGGGTAGATTATATGATTTCTTTTAACCTCCTTTCCTACATCTATTAAAATGGGGATTAAAATATTTATCTTACAGAACTCATGAAAGCATTGTATGAGCTTATATATATGTACATCATATATATACAGCATTGTTGTTCAGTCGCTAAGTCATGTCTGACTGTTTGCAACCCCAAGGACTGCAGCAACCCAGGCTCCTCTGTCCATGGAATTTTCCAGGCAAGAGTTCTGGACTGGGTTGCCATTTCCTTCTCCAATATATTGTATATATGTATATTACATGAGATTTTGGATATGGCAACCCACTCCAGTATTCTTGCCTGGAGAATTCCATAGATAGAGGAGCCTGGCAGGCTACAGTCCCTGGGGTCACAGAGTCGGGCACACCTGAGTGACTATCACTCATTCACTCACTCATATATGCTACACATTTGATGTGCCTGTATTAAGCAAACACTGTTTGTCAGGCACTGTTAAGGTTTTCATGGTACCGGTATTAAGGAATTTATAATCTAAGGGAAAATATGGAAAAATAAAGTCTAACCTTTTGAGTTGGCTTATTATGTGATTTTTACTTTTTAAAATACCCTATGGGTAGTAATCCATGTAATTTGTAGGATAATCCTTTGAGGTAGGTGCTGTTACTTTACTAACATTACAGATAAATACATTGAATTTCAGATATGGTAACTAATTTGCTCAAGGTCATAAACCTAGTAAGTAGTGGAGCCTGGATTTGAACTCCGGGACTGGTAGATCTGGGACTTTGAATATGCTTTCCAAAGGAGGTGAACCTTATGTTTAGTTATGATAACTAGCAGGGCTCTTCTGCTTCTTCCCTTTATTCTACAGCCTCTTAAACTTGTTTCCTGTCTCTCCACACTTAACATTGCATTGCTGACATATAAAATGAGGAAGTGTTAGTCACTCAGTTATGCCCAACTCTTTGTGACCCCATGGACTGAAGCCTCCCAGGCTCCTCCATCTATGGGATTTTCCAGGCAATAGTACTGGACTGGGTTGCCATTTCCTTCCTGACCCAGAGATAAAACCCAGGTGTCCTGCATTGCAGGGTGATTCTTCACCATCAGAGACACCACTTTAGGAAGCACTAAAATGAGAAAGTCATTGTAAAACCACAGTATTAATTTCTCTTTCTCCTCCAAGATTGTTTCACAAGATGGAAAGAGTATAGGTCTCCAAATGGCTATTACATGGAGCACTGACCTGTATGGAAGAGTGACATGGGTGAGGTGTGTGTGTGTGTGTGTGTCTGTGTGGGTGTGTATGCACATGTGCACACATGCACACACTCAATAGTAGAGAAGATTGTTTATAATGAATAATACAAAGANCTCCAAATGGCTATTACATGGAGCACTGACCTGTACGGAAGAGTGACATGGGTGAGGTGTGTGTGTGTGTGTGTCTGTGTGGGTGTGTATGCACATGTGCACACATGCACACACTCAATAGTAGAGAAGATTGTTTATAATGAATAATACAAAGAAAAAAGTATTTTTTCCTACATTCACCATTCATTGCAGGAATTTGGGAGTAGAAGAAATAAAGAGAAGACAGTAATAATGTCAAATTAATACTGCGTTCTCAAAGGGCAACATTTGATTGGTGGGAGTTAGAAGAAGTTTACCAGAGAGGTAGTATCAGTTATAGAAAACATTAAATAAAATCCCAGTGGAAGTTGAGTATTATAAGAGGGATTCTTTGTCTTGCATGTTAATCCCCCCCCGCCCCCCCCCCCCCCCCCCCCCCCCCCCCCCCCCGCGACCAGNTGGATAGAAATTGCTTAGAACTGTTAGGTAGTTAGAATAGGAAAAAGGAGTCCAGAATGGCGGTGGCTAAAAGACAAGGAAGGAAAAGCCTGGAAAAATAAAACAAAGGAAGCTCTGAGGCTGGAGTGAGGACCCCAAGTAGAACAAACAGCACTCCTGGCTAGCCCAATTTACATAAGGCAGGCCCAGTGGGGGAGGAGAAAAAAACATATAAAAAAGGGGAGCCAAAGGGCCGCGGTCTTTCTCTTCTCTTAGCGTCCTTTGGGTCGGCATGCCCTCACACCTCGAAGATGTATTTTCCTTTATTTTCTAAATAAAACAGAGCTGTAACACTGATCTGTCTGAGAGCTGTAACACTGATCTGTCCAAGAACTGTGACACCATCTGTCTGAGGGCTTTAACGTCCGTTGCTCCAAATTGTTGTTGTGACCAGACAGAACCAAGGAAATTACACACTCCCCTGACAGAACAACTGCTTCCTCTTTTTGCTTAAGGGGAAGGTAACCAGACATTGTACCTGTCTTTTATAGCTGATACAGCATGTAGTTAGTGGTTTATATTTGATTTACCTGCACACTGCTCAGTAGACCTTAGTATTTTTTTTTTTTAATGTACCATTAGGTTAGCAAGCTGACTTATATAAGATCTTAAGAAAGAGCTTGAATTGCATTTGGATTTCCATCTGAGCTTTTTAAAATGCTGATGCACTGGCAGACGCTTACATGAACACTTGATATTGTTCTTTGACACCACGTTAGACTAAAATACACCTTTCTTTGTGTTTTGCATACTCCATGGGAAACCACAAAATATAAGGAGCTGCCAGAAGCAAAGATCAGCAAGGCTATAAAAGGACAAACAACCCAAGGTACCAAACGTTTCTTCTCTGGTTGGAAATTTTGCTCAGAGCATAAATGATGTAAATGAGAGCAAAGGCTGCATCAAAACCATGCAGACGTTTAAAATAAAAAGGAAATGTGAACTTTGTGAGAATATATCCTCACCTCTTTGTTGCCTTCCTCAAATATCCTTTACTTGACAATGCCCTGTTATCACGCGGTACTTAAGCAATTCTGAAGAAAATACTCTTTCTTAAAGCAGTTAGAAAACTATATGAAAGAAAATGTCTTGAAAGATTTGTACATAGAATGAAAACATTTTGGCTGTTAACATTTCTGTTAAATATTTGTAGCAGTAGATATTCTGTAGATATTCAAAGCAGTAGTTGCTCTGTGTATATATTCATGTACACTTTTTAATGTATTTTTTAAAGTCTTTGAAGACAAATTTAATCTTATCTGAAATGCATTTTTATTATATAGGCTGGATATATTAGAGTACTTTGGTGAGATCTGAAATGGTTGTTTTAATTAGAGAAAAAGAATATACTTTAAAAAATTTCATATATCATGTGGAAATAATAGACAAGACATTTTTAGGTCATACTCTTAATTAGCAGAAACAAATAGTTTCTTGTACATTTTGCTTAATTTTCAGGCAGTAGGCCTCTACTCCAGCCCCTGGAGATTAATCATGATTTGTAGAATTAAGGTAATCGCTAAATTCTCCAGTGGGCTTCCCTGGTGGCTCAGTAGTAAAGAAACCACCTGCCAGTGCAGGAGATACAGGTTTGATCCCTGGCTCAGGAAGATCCCCTGGAGAAGGAATGGCAACACCCTCTGTATTTTTGCCTGGAGAATTCCAAGGACAGAGGAGCCTGGTGAATTATAGTCCATGGAATCACCAGAGAGTCAGATACAACTTAGTGACTAAATAGCAACAACAACTGAATTCTTCACTAGTGATTGAATACACAATCAGGGTACAGTGGTGGGTGAATGATTCAATTTTGGCCAATAAAATGTAAAGAGAGTTTGCTAGAGTGGGTGGTCTCTGGGAAGGCTTTTTTGATTTCTTGATAAGGGCAGATATGACTTTCTTCTTAACCACATCTTCCAGCCTTAAGCAAGAGCTTAATACCTGGAGCCAGTGTGGCCATATTTTAGTCAAGGGGCAACGTTAGCAGAAGGATGGGAAGTCAAAGGGCTAAGGATAATGACCTGCAAATAGAAAGTACCCATGTACTGACAGCATTTTCAAGCAGCTAATCATTTTTATGCCTATTTGGAGACTTCTTATATATGAAAAATAAAGCATTTTTGGTTAAGGCAATATTAGTTTAGCTCCCTATTATTTTAGGCTGAGAATTATCCTGAATACAAGTAGCTTCTGTTGATCTATATTTTAATTTCACTTAATTTTAAAAATTAACATGCAATAAAATTGCCTTTTGGGAGGTATAGCTCTGTGAATTTTATAAATTTGTGTTAGCACTACAACAGCAAGGTAGTATTTACACAAATTACACAAAGAGCTCTGTGACTCCCAAAATCTCCCTCTTCCTACCCCTTTGTAGTAATACCCTACCCCTACTTCTAAACTTTGGCACCCAATAATTTGTTCTCTGTCACTACAGATGTCTTTTTGAGACTATCATAAAAATTGAATTGTACAGTACACAACATTTTGAGACTGGCTTAATTCACTCACCGTAATGTTTCTGAGATTTATTCAAAGTACTCTATGTATTGAGTTTGTTCATTTTAACTGTTGAGTTCATTGCATAAAAGTACCACAGTTTGTTTAATCATTAACCTACTAAAAGGCATTGGGTTTTTCTCAGTTTTGGAGGGTTATAAAAGTAGAGCTGTTGAAAACGTCTGTGAAAAAAAGTTTTTATGTAAACATATGTTTTCATTATACTAGGGCAAATACTTAGGAGTGGAGATTCTGAGTCATACGGTAAATATAACCATATTTCACTTTGTAAGAAACTGTCAAACTGTTTTCAAGAATGGCTTCATTTTGCATTTTCATAATGAATGAGAGTTTCAGTTGTTCCACATTCAAACTAGTGCTTTACACTGTCAGAAATTTATAATTTAAAATAATTTTAAAATGTAATAATCACCATAGACCTCTTCATTTATTTATGCTATCTTTAATTTTTCATCAGTTTCACTTTTCAGAATTCAGATGTTTTATATTCATACTTAATAATTTCATTTTTTGGAGATATT
>SJYQ01004125.1:803202-821318 GCA_006410935.1 Redunca redunca
AAGCGATGGGACTGGATGCCATGATCTTCGTTTTCTGAATGTTGAGCTTTAGGCCAACTTTTTTGTTCTCCAATTTCACTTTCATCGAGAGGCTTTTTAGTTCCTCTTCACTTTCTGCCATGAGGGTGGTGTCATCTGCATATTTGAGGTTATTGATATTTCTCCCAGCAATCTTGATTCCAGCTTGTGTTTCTTCCAGTCCAGCGTTTCTCATGATGTTCTCTGCATATAAGTTAAATAAGCAAGGTGACAGTATACAGCCTTGACATACTCCTTTTCCTATATGAGCCCCCAAAATGCTGGGCTTTGAAAACTAAGCAGGGCTTATCTTCAGAGAGCCAAACAACTGTGGGAAACTGAGACTCCACTCTTAAAGGGAACATGCAGAAGTTCACTCAGTCTGAGTCCCAGTGTAGAGGCAGCAATGTGAAAGGTACCACTTGCTAAACTTCAAGAGAGATAGGAGGCCACTGTAACACTCCCTGGGTACTGAGATTGTGGTAGCAGTAATTTTTGTGATCTTATTCTACTTTGCAGACGGCTATACTAGAGGAGTGCCATTTTGAAATACTCCTTCTAGACTAATACTTTCAGGGGCCTGTGCCACCAACCAGTTCCCGCAGTGTTATGCAACACCAGGTCTCATAGCCAGTTGTGCTAGGGGCTTGCCTTGCCTACCAGGACCTCTGCGGTGGTTGTGAACTGGGGATCTCTGCCCTCTAGCAGCAGTAACATACCAGTGTTCCTTATACCCAGTCACATTGAGGGCCTACCCTACTTGCAGTGTACCTACAGTCATACACTGCTGGGCACTGCAGCCAGCTGGGGCGGGAGCCAGCCCTGAATACCAATGTGACTGTGGCAGTCAGCACCACCACAACAGAAAGGTGCATACAGCTCACATTGGGAATACCTGTTACACATCTGGCTCTGGTGGCCAGAGTGGGGTGTGCTTCTGGGTCCCAGAGGACACCTTCTACATAAGACCACTTCTCCAAGGTTGAGAGATATAACTTACCTACCAAATACAAAGAAGTAAACACAGAGACTTCCCTGTTGGCTCAGATGGTAAAGCTTCTGTTTACAATGTGGGGGACCCTGGTTCAATCCCTGGGTCGGGAAGATCCCCTGGAGAAAGAAGTGGCAACCCACTCCAGTACCATTGCCTGGAAAATCCCATGGATGGAGGAGCCTGGTAGGCTACAGTCCATGGGGTCGCAAAGAGTCAGACACGACTGAATGACTTCACTTAAGTCTTAAACACAGAGAATTAGGCAAAATGAGGAGACAGAAGAATATGTTCCAAATGAAAGACTAAGACAAAACCTCAGAAAAAGGACTAAACAAAATGGAAATATTTTGACCTACTCAATAAACAGTTCAGGGTAATGGTCATAAATTCACAAAACTTGGGATAAAAATGGATGAACATGTGAGAATTTCAACAAAGAAATAAAAAATGGATAAAGAATCAACCAGAACTGAAGAATACAACTGAAGTAAAAAGTACACTAGAGGGAATCAACAGTAGATTAGATGATATAGAAGAATGAGCCAGAGATCTAGAAGACAAGAGTAGTGAAAATAATGGAAGCTGAAAAGAAAAAAGTATGAGAAAAATGAATATAGTTTAAAGGACCTTGGGGATAACATCAAGTGCACAAATACTCACATTATAGGGGTCTTGGAAGGAGAAGAGATAGAGAAAGGGGCAGAGAACTTTTTGAAGAAATAATATCTGAAAACATCCTTAACCTAGCAAGGAAACAGACACTAGGTCCAAGAAACACAGAGAGTCCCAAACAAGATGAATCTAGAGGTCCACACCAAGACATAGCATAATTAAAATAAAAAAGGAAAAGATAAAGAAACTAATAGTGGCAATGGAGACACAACTAATTATGTACAAGGGAGCTCCCAGAATACAATAAACTGACTTTTCAGCAGAAACTTTGCAGGTTAGAAGGAAGTGGAATGATATGATAGGGAAAAAATTGACAACCAAGTATACTTGACTTGGTAAGATTATCATTTAGAGTTTTATATACAAGCAAAAGCTGAAGGAGTACATCACCACTAAATTGGCCTTATAAGAAATGTTAAAGGATTATTCTAAGTGGAGAAGAGATGGCTACAACTGGAAATAAGAAAATTATGAGAGGAAAAAAATCTCATATAGAGGCAAACCTATAGTAACATTACAAAACTAGTATGAAGGTTAAAAGACAAAAGTAGTGAAATCATCCAAATCTATAATAACCACTTACAGAATATGCAAAATAAAAACATGTAAAATATGACATCAAAAATATAAAAACTTGGGGCACATGAAAATACAAGGCTTTTAAAATGTGTTTCAAATTAAGAGAGACAGCCTAAAAGGGACAACCATATATATATATGGTTATAACCTATAACCATATAATATATAACCTATATATGTGAATATATATATATACACATATATGTCTTTATGTCATTATTTATAAACTCCATGGTAATCACAAACCAAAAGTCTACAGTAGATATACAAGCATTAAAAGGAAAGGAATTCAGTTATGACATTAGAGATAGTCATCAAGTCACAAGGGAAGGGAGAAAGAGAAGAAAGAACTACAAAAAGAATTTTAAAAACCCATTTAATAGTACTACCTAAAGCAGTCTACAAATTCAGTGTAATCCCTATCAAATTACCAATGGAAATTTTCATAGAACAAAATTTTTTTATGACTTATATAGAAATACAAAATTCCCACATAGCCTAAGCAATCTTGAGAAAGAAAATGGAGCTGGAGGAATCAGGCTCCCTGATTCAGACTATAATACAAAGCTACAGTAATCAATACAGTATGGTACTGGCACATTACCATAAAAAATAAAAAGATGGATGAATGGAACCATATAAAAGCCCAAAGATAAACCCACATACCTAATCTGTGACAAAGAATGCAAGAATATACGATAGAGAAAAGACAGTCTCACCAATAAGTGGTGCTGGGAAAACTGGATAGCTATATGTAAAAGAATGAAATTAGAACACTCTCTAACACCATACACACACACACACACAACCTCAGAATGGATTAAAGACATAAAAGTAAGGCCAGACACTAAAACTCTTAGAGGAAAACATAGGCATAACACTCTCTGACATAAATTGCAGCAAGATCTTTTGTAACCCATGTCCTGGAGTAATGAAAATAAAAACAAAAATAAACAAAAGGGACCTAATTAAACTTAAAAGTTTTTTTTTTTTAGAACACAAGGAACTATAAACAAAACAAAAAGACAATCTTCAGAATGAGAGAAAATATTTGCAAATGAGGCAACTGATGAAAGATTAATCTCTAAAATATACAAACAGAACATGCAGCTCAATAATAAAAAGAACAACTTGGTGAAAAAATGGCAGAAGACCTAAATAGATATTTCACCAAAGAAAACACACAGATTGAAAACAAACACATGAAAAGATTCTCAGTATCACTAATTATTAGAGTTGCAAATCAAAACTACAATGAGGTATCACCTCACACCGATCAGAATGGTTGTCATCAAAAAATCCAGAAGCAATAAATGCTAGAGAGGATTTGGAGAAAAGGGAATCCTCTTACACTATTGGTGAGAATATAAATTTGTGTGGCCACTATGGTAGACAGCATAGAGATTCTTCACAAAATTAAAAATAGAACTACCATACCACCCACCAATTCCACTCTTGGACATCTACACAAAGAAACAAAACTCACTAATTTGAAGAAATATATGCACCTCTTTGTTCATCACAGTGGTTTATAGCTGCCAAAACTTTGAGGCCACTTAAGTGTTCATTGATAGGTGAATGGATAAAGAAGATGCTGTTAATATATGAAATGGAATATTAGTCATGAGAAAGAATGCAATCTTTCCATTTACAACAACATAGATGGATTGAGAATGTATTAAGCAAAGTGAAATAAGTCAGACAGAGAAAGACAAATCCTGTATAATTTCACTTGTATGTGGAACATAAAAACAAATTAACAAACAAAAGAGAGCAGAAAGAGACTCATAGACACAGGCAACAAACTGGTGGGTTGCCAGAAGACAGGCGGCTGGAGGAATGGATAAGATTGGCAAAGGAGATTAATAAGTATAAACTTTTGCACAGCACAGCATTTACACTCAGTTGTGTCTGACTCTTTGTGACCCTGTTGACTATACAGTCCATGGAATTCTCCAGGCCAGAATACGGGAATGGGTAGCCTTTCCCTTCTCCAGGGGATCTTCCCAACCCAGGAATTGAACCCAAGTCTCCTGCATTACAGCCAGATTCTTTACCAGCTGAAACACAGGGAAGCCCATAAATTCTATAGTGGGTAGCCTATCTGTTCTCCAGCATATCTTCCTAACCCAGGAATCGAACCAGGGTCTCCTGCATTGCAGGTGGATTCTTTACCAACTGAGCTATCAGGGAAGCCCAGTACAAACTTCTAGTCATATGATAAATAACTCCTGGGCAGGTAATGTACAGCATAGGGAATATAATCAACAATAATTTAAAACTTTGTATGGTGATAGACAGTTACTAGACTTATGGAGGTCATTTCATAATGTGTATGTGTTGAACAACTATGTTGTACACCTGCAACAAATATTACAGTCAGTTATATAGTCAGTTGAAAAAAGAAGGAAAAGAAAGTTCTTGTTCAGATTTCTAATCATACTGCCTTACCTTGTGCTGTTTGACTACTGTGGGGCCTAAAACCTTACAGTTTTCTTTTGGCAAAATCGTGGCATTCACTTCTAAGTTCAGTTGCTGTTGATCTAAAGATGAGCCAAAGCTGGGAAAATCATTGTTTTTCCCTTGAATTTTTCTTAGTTTAACCTAAAATATAATTTCCTTTTCTTCTCTGATCTCAAGACATGACCAGTAGTACCATAGTACTAGTAGTTCCCCTAGTAATAAAAAATACCTTTAAAATATCAACTTTCCTGGTGGGAAGCTGGACTTTCCTGGTGGATCAGACAGTAAAGGATCTGCCTACCTTTCAGGAAGCCCGGGTTTGATCCCTGGGTGGGGAATATTCCCTGGAGAAAGGCCTGGCAACTCACTCCAGTATTCCTGCCTGGGAAATCCCCATGGACAGAGGAGCCTGGTGGGTCCATGGGGTTGCAAGAATCAGACACGAATGAGTGAATAAAATACCAACAGTCTTCACTAACTGAAGAGCAGATAGTCCTTCTCTGGAGCACTAGAGGCCTCGGTGTTATCCTAAGCATGTGATCGTTACATGGAAACCTTTAGATTTTTTCTGGGTCATTCTTCTCCAGCTGAGTAAGCTTTGGGAATATAAAGCTGGAAATAAGCATGGTTATCTTAGAAAGCAGTGATTTTATTCAAAGATTTATGAAAAGGGATAGTAATTTAACTTGTAGGTAGCTGAAGCCATTTTTACTTCAAAAGAAGCATTGATATAGTAAGGAGAAGAATACAACATTTGCAAGCATTTTTAAAGGTTACACTGGGACTTTAAATATTTCAAATTTTAGATGGCACCTTTGTCTTGTGCCCACAGGCTCCCTGAAGGCCGTATTAAATTTTCTAGGCCATGAACTCAATGGAAAACAGCAGGATTATCTCAGGTGCTTCTTGATTAAAAAGTAATAATAATCTGGCTATTTGCATCTTGCATTCTTCATCCTAGTTTTTTTTTTTTTTTAAAGTAGCAAACCATTTTAATCCATTCATTCTAAAAATAACAGACATTTTATATCGGGTGTAACCTACTCGAAAAGTCTTCTGCAGATGAGAGAGTCAGACTTCAGATTACAGAGCCAGACATTCAAGTTCAAGGTACAGTTTGGGAAAAGACCATCATGGAGGAGATTTTCCTCCTTTCTGCTCATAAACATAAGTTGTTAGCTGAAAAAGAAAACCTCAGACAGAAGGAGAAAGCTTTCTCTATATATAGTCTCTTTATTTTGTGTCTGTCTGTAATGTTTGAAGGCAAAGCAGATAATTAGAAAACCAACCTCCCAAGCAGGTATGAGGATCTGAGCTGGACTCCTGGGACTACAGACTGGTTTAGTTCTATTTCTACCAATACTGTGATGTGTGGTATTGTGGTTCTTGTTTCAGTTACAAGAGGTTTTAGGAATGAATGCCTACACACAATTAATAATAGTTTATCTAGCACATAACTCTGCAGCACGATACCAACAACAGGAGTATTTTAAAGCAGGGTGGAGAATAAAGTAGATACTAATACAACTGAAGATTTCCTTTTTTCTTTCCCTCTTTTCTCAATGAGAATTCAATTCAAAAATGAGGCTCCAGAATGCCCCTGTGGCCCTTTGGCCCACAACACTCCTGGGGAGCCTCATAGGCTTTGGTGATGTATCCTTCTCAGATGAGGAAATTATAGATTTTCTGGATTTTGCTCACATCTATCTTGATGAGTGCTCTTGCCTGTGCCAGTTTCAAGCCCCCTTGCTTGTTACGTTTGTTCAGTAGAGCAGATGTGTATTCTAAATAGGCTCCTGGGACCAACCTCGCCATCTGACAGAGCTCCTTTTCTTTTTCACTCAACTTCTCTGTGCCAGGCAGGCCACTGAGTTTCAAGGGCAGTACACTTCGTCTATCTGAATTCGAAGTCATTTGCACAGAAGGACTCAAGCCAGAGTCAATGTCAGCCTGCTGGTGGAGACACTGCTGGCAGGCGCTGCTGTCCTGGATGCACTGGAGGACCTCGGAGCGCATTCTGCATCTGAGGGTTCCTCTTCTTGAGTCTTCTTGAGGTGATTGTAAGTTCTGGAGCTACAAAAATTGGTAATGCCTGCTGTCCTGTATTCCTGGAGCCTTTGATTTCCCTTTGGAGTTCAAATTCCAATGCTTGGCTTTCAATGAACTTGTCAGGCTCCACCGACCTCACTATCCTTGCAAATCACCTCAATTTTTTCATAAAGGTCTTGGACTTCCTTGGGGTATTGTCGTTCCATTAACTGAAACTTCCTAAGATTGATTAATTCGTGGTCTCATAATTTTTTTTTCATCTTTGTCCTCCTTTAACCTGGAATGATAGATATCTACTACAGCCATCTTCAGAGCATGTAAAATATCCCAGTCATCTTCAACAAAATCAATATCTCTCAAGTCCCACTCTGCATAATTGTCAAACTGCTCTATGAAATCTGCTTGAGCTGGCAACTATCCCGCCATGTCCTGAGAAAGCAAGGAGTCAAAGGTAGGTCAGGGAGGGTCCTCTGCAGTGTGGAATGGAATGGCACTGTCAGCAGTTTTTAGTGTCAGCAGTTTTTGCCTCCTCTGCTTGCTTCAGGTTCAGCAGGGTAGATGTGAACAGAGGGTTATTGATGAAATGGTTCATATAGTGCTTCTCATACTCCTCCTTGGTCTTGGTGCACATCTGATTGGTTACATCCTACCAATTTCCAAAGCCACAGTCCATTACAGCTTGTAAAAGGGCCATTTCTTCTTGAGAAGTCCAGCTAGGGTCAAGAAAAGGAAAATCTGAGGTCATTATTTCATAAGTATGACCACTTTGATGTTTCTTGTACTCAAATCTTCAAGTGAAACATGGTAAGCAGAGGAAAAAAGAAACTGCACACTTGATATAAAGCTCTATGAGGTAGGAGGAGCAACCTCGGTAAAGTGGCTTATCAGAGGGATCATTGCTAAAGGAACCCAAATTGTCCATTCCCCAGTTGGCAAAGACTGTTGCTTTGATCTTCTTTAATCTGAGCTGCTTCAAGGAGATTTCAGAACCTCACTGCTTCCCTCTCCTCTGTCCATCCTACTTTTAAGTAGATAAAGAGCTCCCTGTTTCTTCTCTGACAATGTCAACATTTTCTTCTAGTGGTATGACCAAAGGCTAGTGTGAGACAATCCTAGAGTCTGATTACTGTGGGCTACATGCGCAACTCAAGTAATTTTCCATTTCTAATTGATAGCCCAGGAATTCACATTAGGAAAAACCCAGCAGGTGTTATAAATTCCTCCCAGGGATCTAGTATACAAGTACTTACTAAGGATTTTAATGTTGTTTAAAGTTTCTTGTCTCTTTTCTTTGAGTACTCCTCCAGCAATCTATTAAGAAATTATATTTAAGTATATTTACTTTATTTCTAAAATTTCCAAAAACAATCTCTTAAATAGATCTTTGCATTAAAATTCTTATTTTTCTTCCATACTGGATTATAACCATGTGATTATAAGCCATTAATTCCTCATTCTTATAAATTAGAGAAAAAAATTAAATAGTGTTACATTAAGCCTTGAAAAAATTTAAAGTCTGAAAAGTGAAGTTAGAACATCTCATGTTATTAGGAGTATGTTGTATACACAGCAGGCTTCCCACGTGGAACCACAGTAAAGAATCAGCCTGCCAGCGTAGGAGATGTGGATTGATCCTTAGGTCAGAAATCCCACGGAGAAGGAGATGGCAACCCACTCCAGTATTCTTGCCTTGAAAATTCCCATGGGCAAAGAAGCCTGCTGGGTTACAATCCATGGGGATGCAGAGTTAGACGTGACTTTTTCACTCTGAAACATGAGTTTTTCACTCTTCTGTTTCACCCTCATCAAGAGGTAAGACCAGAAACTATAAAACTCTTAGAGGAAAATATAGGCAGAACACTTGATGACATAAATCAAAGCAAGATCCTCTATGACCCACCTTCTAGAGTAATGGAAATAAAAACAAAAGTAAACAAATGGGATCTGATTAAATTTAAAAGCTTTTGCAGAGCAAAGGAATCTATAAGCAAGGTGACAAGACAGCCCTCAGAATGGGAGAAAATAAGAGCAAATGAAACAACTGACAAAGGATTAATTTCCAAAATATACAAGCAACTCATACAACTCAATACGTGAAAAACAAACAACCCAAAAAAGTGTGAAAAAGACCTAAACAGACATTTCTCCAAAGAAGACATACAGATGGCTAACAAACACATGAAAAGATGCTCAACATCACTCATTACTAGAGAAATGCAAATCAAAACTACAATGAGATATCACCTCACACCGGTCAGAATGGCCATCATCAAAAAATCTACAAACAGTAAATTCTGGAGAGGGTGTGGAGAAAAGGGAACTATACAGCCACTATGGAAGATGGTATGGAGATTCCTTAAAAAACCTAGGAATAAAACCACCATATGACCCAGTAATCCCACTTCTAGGCATATACCCTGAGGGAAACAAAATTGAAAAGACACATGTATCCCATTGTTCATTGCAACACTGTTTACAATAGCTAGAACATGGAAGCAACCTAGACGTCCATCGACAGATGAATGGATAAAGTTGTGGTACATACACACAATAGAATATTACTCAGCCATAAAAAGGAATGCCTTGGAGTCAGTTCTAAAGAGGTGGATGAACCCAGAACCTGTTATACAGAGTGAAGTAAGCCAGAAAGAGAAAGATAAATACCATACTCTAATGCATATATATGGAATCTAGAAAGATGGTACTGAAGAATTCACTGGAGCAACAGACATAAAGAATAGCCTTGTGGACATGGGGAGAGAGAGGAGTGGGTGAGATGTATGGAGAGAGTAACATGGAAACTTACATTACCATATGTAAAACAGATAGCCAACAGGAATTTGCTGTATGACTAAGAAACTCAAACAGAGGCTCTGTATCAACCTAGAGGGGTGCTATGGGGAGGGAGACGGGAGGAAAGTTCAAAAGGGAGGGGTTATATGTATATCTATGGCTGATTAAAGTTGAGGTTTGACAGAAAACAATATTCGGTAAAGCAATTATCCTTCAATAAAAAAATAATAAAGAGGCTCTTTAGTTCCTCTCCACTTTGTGCCATTAAAGTGGTATCATTTGCATACCTGAGGCTGTTGATATTTCTCCCAGAAATCTTGATTCTAGCTTGTGCTTCATCCAGCCTGGCATTTTTCATGATGTGCTCTGCTTAGTAGTTAAATATGTCGGGTGATAACACACAGCATTACCAGCATATACACAGCATCTGACGAAACTAAAATGAAAAATTACTTAAAATGTACTTTCTTGCAGTATCCAGTATATATGATTTGTGAAGAAAACGTTAAAATTAAAAAAATAGGGAAATTGAGTCTGAGGATGCACCCAAGCTAATCTTACACTGACCAAATTTTAAAAGGTAAATGTAGGCTTAACCAAAATCAGACAGCAGTAGAGGTGTAGCTCTCTTTATTAGTATATAAAGGTGGGTTTTTCAAAATGCAAAGTGCATTTGGAAACATAGTTTCTATATTGGATAATCATTTTACTGAGACCTTATCTTCATTTGCCAGTTGGTATCCAGTATCAACTCCTAAAAATTTAGGAGGGTTGTTTGTTCATAGGCTTGAATGAAGAGCCAATTACCTTTGATGAAAGAAAAAAAAAAATTCAGTGTTCATGAGTGGATTAACACACTGGTGAAAAGTTCTTCAAAGTTTTTGTTGTTCAGTCACTAACTCTTGTCTGACCCTTTACCCACGAATGGCAGCAGAGCAGGCTTCCCTGTCCTTCACTCTCTCCCTGAGTTTGCTCAAGCTCATGTCCATTGAGTTGGTGATGTCATCCAACAAGCTCATCCTCTGTCATCCCCTTTTCCCCCTGCCCTCAGTCTTTCCCAGCATCAGGGTCTTTTCCAATGAGCCAGCTCTTCATATCAAGTGGCCAAGGTATTGGAGATTCAGCTTCAGCATCAGCCCTTCCAATGAATATTCAGAGTTGTTCAGTTGCTAAGTTGTGTCTGACTGTTTGTGACCCCATGGACTGCAGCATGCCAGACCTCCTGTCCCTCACTGTCTCCCAGAGTTTGCCCAAGTTCATGTCCATTGAATTGGTGATGCTATCCAACATCAGGGTTGATTTACTTTAAAAGTTAATCTTCTAATATTTGTGGACCATTTTCCTTAAATTATCTTTTCTTTGGTTTAGTTTTTAGTCCTTATATGTGCATGTCATATTTTCTTAATTGACACAATTTATCTATGTGTTATTTAATTAACAGCTTCCAGTATTTAATCTCCATTGGTATGCTTTCTCTGGGCGTAATTGTTTAGACTTGGTTCACTTAATCAGAAAAATTGTCATTATTTTCTTCTAATTGTTGTGAAATTTAGGATTATTTCTGTAAGATGCTAACCAAGAAGTTGTTTTGATCCAGGAGTTCAAATAACTACTCAATTGATAAGTCATGGATTAATGAGCATTCCATACCCTTTCTTGCATATGTGCATGTGTAATCGTTTAGTTGTGTTCAACTCTTTGTGACCCTATGTGCTGTAGCCCACTAGACTTCTCTGTCCAGGGACTTTCCAGGCAAGAATACTGGAGTGGATTGCCATTTCCTCCTCCAGGGGATCTTCCCAACCCAGGGATTGAACTCATATCTCCTGTGTTTCCTAAATTGTCAGGCAGAATTTTTACCACTGAACCACATGGGAAGCCCATCCTTTTCTTAACAACTCTTTAAATATTGTGATATAATTGACATGTAACATTGTTAGTTTCAGATGTATGCAATAATGATTCCATATTCGTATATATTATGGGATGATCACCACAATAAAGTCAAGCTAACATAATTAAAAATTTTTTTAAGGATTCATACTGCCTCTAGGAAAATATTGTGACTCTTTAGTAGAATGTACTCTTCATCAGATCCCCATTTGCATGACCTTCCAGACTCATCTCTCACTCTTTCCATGTCATGCTCAGTGGCCTAGTCACCTAGAGTGTGCTGTTTCCTAACCCTTTTATTCTGTTTCAGGCTTCTACAGTGATGCCCATCCCTTGCCTCTGCCAATGTCTTCCCTGTTCATGTATATATTTTTAAGTCCCTCTATAAGCATCACTCCCTGTGGAAATCTTTACTTCACATCTGTAGGTAGAATTTTATTTTCTTCCCCTTTTACGCTTTCAAGTATCTTGCTACTCTCTGCTAGTACCATGTGTGCTTGCGTGCTCAGTCATGTCTGACTCTGCGACCCTATAGACTGTAGCCCGCCAGTCTCCTCTGTCTGTAGGATTTTCCAGGCAAGAGTACTGGAGTGGGTTGCCATTACCTCCTCCACTGCTAGTACTATATTCATTACAAACTGCAATTGTTGTTACATTGGCATACCTTTAATGAGACTACTGGACTATGAAGTCAGGAACTTTGTTTTACCTCAGTACCTCTGTTAGCAAATATATCCACAAAGTATTCAGTAATTTTTATATCTGCTTCATTTGTTTAATCTATATTATCATCTATAACTTTCTCTGTGTATATATATATGTATATTTATTTTTGGATTAAATTCAACAAGTAAGTTGCGGATATCATTACACTTTACCTACAAAAACTTCATTTGGTATTTCCTAAAAATAGACTTCCCCCTAAAAAGCACAATATCATATTACACCTAATAAAAGAACACAATTTCCTAATATCATTTAACATCCAGTCCATAATAAAATTTTCCTCAGTTCTTCCAAAATTGACTTGAGAGTTTTTCTTCAACCAGTTTATTACTTATTTTTTGATCAGATGAATGAATCCTGAAACCAAATACTAGCACAGCTTGAATGTTTTTGTAGGAAGAGAAATATGGAATGTGTATTTGAAATTCTGTTTTTTGAAATGTCAGATTAAAGCTGATAGTTATGGTAATTGGCATGAAGCATGTAGGATTTAGATTATAATGGAAAGAGCTTAGTTAAAGTGAAGCAATATAGCTGCGTTGGCATTACTGCAGCAATAGAAAAGCCTTTGAAAGCAGTTTTAGAATGGCAGGAATCAATGCTGGTATAAGGCATCCGCTGCTATTGCGAAGACATGAGGGAAGTGGAAGGTCATCACTTACAGACATTAACTAGCTGTCATTCTTATTTAATGCTGCAACATAAAATTTCTTGGTTGTGTATAAATTGTGGCAGTACATGCAAATTCTCAGGTCATTTTCTCTGGTTAGCCCACTTAAAATTGCTTACTGCAGTCCTACATTCTAGATCATTGTCATCTACTGATGACTGAAGAAAAATTGTTAAGAGATCCATGCATAAAGTGCTGTGTAGCTTTTAAGGGAAGCTTTAGTCTTGTTCCCAGAATTTTCCATTCTAGCCCCTCTACAGCCTTTGCTATCATCAGCAGATGCTCTTTGTAATTTTTCCTTTGTTATTTTTCCTACTGCTCTGAGTCAAGGTGGAAATTGCTATCACATGGTAACCCTGCTAGAGGAAAGTACCTCATTAGCAATATTTTCCACAGACACCAAGGTAGAATAAAGGGGAATAAGAACACTATAGTACCAAAATATCAGTAGCAAAACGGCATGATTTAAAAAATAAAAGAGTTCAGGATGTGGAAGCATTAACCTTGGGGTGATGACTTTGGAAAAATCACCTCAGTTCTGTACCCTTCAGTTTCCTCATCTATAAAATCGAAATAAAACAGTTATATCTCCCAAATGCTTACAAGAAAGAAATCAAATGAGGCCTCTCTGAGTATTCTGTGAGCTAAAATAACTTCTAATATATATAAAAATATTATTGATTTATTCCTAGGGACTTAGAGTCTTTTTACATCTTATCTATTATAGTGTGGAGGCACAAAAAGGCATCTTGATCCTTTCCTTTAAAAATATTTACATGAACCAAGCTAAGCAGCATCAGCAATTTTATTTTGGAAACTCTTTATAGGAGTTAAATAAGTGATGACATTTCTCCATGTATTTTCTTGAATCATGGGCCTTGGGTATTCTAAAGTATCAGAGAGGGCATTTGTTTTATTTTTAGCTGTCAGAGTATTGTGCTCTGGAAATCCGTCTATTTCCAATCAAAGCACATATTTGAAGCTGTTGGGAGAGAGGGCCTGCAACATTGCTTTTATTTTTATCCTTTGTGTCCAAATCTCTACTGAGAACACCTCATAGGTAGCATTTCCTTGGATGCTTTCACAGCATGCAGGATTGTTTATTCATTCCTATAATGGATTGGTTACTTACTGCTCTCCACTATGAGCAGCATGAGTTCCAGAAAGAGAACCATTATACAGCATTCTAAACTCCAAACCTGAATAAAACCCAATGTTATTAATTCAAAACACAGTTAAGGGCCTTCTGTAGGAAGAGAATTGGGAGAGGTGATATGAAAAAACCGTAAGATAGAGAAGACACAGGCCCTGCCCTCAGGGAGCTTATAGTTTGAAGGGAAAGATCAGATAAATAGATATATATAAAATATCAACTATGGTGAGAGCTATATGAAGATAGTTTAAATCAAGTCCTTGCAAGGAGAAATTCTCAAAATTTTTATTTACTACATAGAAGAATACTCTTTAGCTAGCTCTGATCCTCCCCTTGCTGTCCTTCTAATATCAATTCTTTTGAAGAGACATGCTATACAGAGAAAACCTGTCTCCTTTCCCCAACTAGATGCTCAAATCACTTGTGCTAGATTTTGGCATAGGAGATGAAGTGGAGTCACAATGAAATGATTGCTGCACCAATTTACTTAAGAAAACTAAAGCTAACCTTATTGGAGAGAAATTCTGAGATTCACCATTTGTACTTTCTGAAATCTAAATATATTGATTTTATTTTTGGTGCATATCTACCATTTTATTATTTATTTAATTTTTGGCTGCACGAAATCTTTGTTGCTGTGTGCAGTCTTTCCCTAGTTGCAGTGAGCAAGAGGCTACTGTCTAGTTGCTGTGGGTGGGCTTCTCACTGCAGTGGCTTCACTTGTTGCCAAACATGGGCTTTAGGGTGCTTGAACTTGGGTAGTTGTGGCTAATGGGCTCCATAGTGTGGTGCACGGGCTTAGTTGCTGGGCAACATGTAGAATCTTCCCAGACTAGGTATGGAACCCATGTCCCCTGCATTGGCAGCCAGATTATCAACCACTGGATCATCAGGGAAGTCTGCTGAGATACAAATTTAGAGCAGCATGACTGAAGTGGAGATTTCATGAGGATCCCAAATTAAAATCACTTGGTAGAGTGTATGGACTAGTGTTTTATGCCCGATACAAGTTAAAAAAAATTCTTTTTAACATTTCAATAGCTTAATATTTCATGAAGTGGGCAGTATTCATTCCCAAGGATCCAGAGAACTGCAAAATAGGGCAGAAAGCAGGGACCTTTTTCATAGGGTAAAGAATAGGAAGCAAGGATAAGAAAAATAAAAAATGGATTAAGCACAGGGAAGCAAGTTTAGAACCAAGGGTTGGCTTCGTATTTGGGATTGGCTGACTGTATATACTGCATTTCTGATCAAATGGCTTTATAGGGATATCAAAGTTACATAAGTTCTGGTGTGACATGGCACCAAAGAGATGCCAAGACAGGGTGGCTCCATCTTGGACATAGAAATTTATTTCAACCCTGTGAAACTTAGAGTGGGGATAGAATGGGAAAGACTAAAGATCTCTTCAAAAAAATCAGAGATACCAAGGGAATATTTTGTGCAAAGATGGGCACAATAAAGGACAGAAATGGTATGGATCTAACAGAAGCAGAAGATATTAAGACGAGGTAGCAAGAATACATAGAAGAACTATACAAAAAAAGATCTTCATGACCCAGATAACCATGATAGTGTGATCACTCACCTAAAGCCAGACAGACATCCTGGAATGTGAAATCAAGTGGGCCTTAGGAATCATCACTACGAACAAAGCTAGTGAAGGTGATGGAATTCCAGTTGAGCTATTTCAGATCCTAAAAGATGATGCTGTGGAAGTGCTGCATTCAATATGCCAGCATATTTGGAAAACTCAGCAGTGGCCACAGGACTGGAAAAGGTCAGTTTTCATTCCAGGCTCAAAGAAAGGCAATGTCAAAGAATACTCAAGCTACTGAACAATTGCACTCATCTCACACACTAGCAAAGTAATGCTCAAAATAATCCAAGCCAGGCTTCAACAGTATATGAATTGTGAATTTCCAGATATTTACTAAACTGGATTTAGTAAAGGCAGAGGAACCAGAGATCAAATTGCCAGCATCTGTTGGATCATTGAAAAAGCAATAGAATAACAACAATAACAAAAAATCCACTTCTGCTTTATTGATTATGCCAAAGTCTTTGACTGTATGGATAACAACAAACTGTGGAAAATTCTTCAAGAAATGGGAATACCAGACCACCTTACCTGCCTCCTGAGAAATCTGTGTTCAGACAAGAAGCAAGAGTTAGAACTGGACATGAAACAATGGACTGGTTCTAAAATGGGAAAGGAGTACGCCAAGGCTGTACGTTGTCACCCTGCTTATTAAATTTAAATGCAGAGTACATCATGAGAAATGCCTGGCTGTATGAAGCACAAGCAAGAGTCAAGATTACTAGGAGAAATATCAATAACCTCAGATATACAGGTGATATTACCCTTATGGCAGAAAGATGAACTAAAGAGCCTCTTGATGAAAGTGAAAGAGGAGAGTGAAAAAGTCCTCTTAAAATTCAACATGCAAAAAACGAAGATCATGGCATCCAGTCCCATCACTTCATGGCAAATAGTTGGGGAAATAATCAAAACAGTGACAGACTTTGTATTTTGGGGCTCCCGAATCACTCTAGATCATGATTACAGCAATGAAATTAAAAGATGCTTGCTCCTTGGAAGAAAAGTTGTGACCAAACTAGACAGCATATTAAAAAGCAGAAACATTACTTTGCCTGCCAAAGTCCATCTAGTCAAAGCGATGGTTTTTCCAGTGGTCATGTATGGGTGTGAGAGTTGGACTACAAAGAAAGCTGAGCACTGAAGAATTGATGCTTTTGAACTGTGGTGTTGGAGCAGACTCTTGAGAGTCCCTTGGACTGCAAGGAGATCCAATCAGTCAATCCTAAAGGATATCAGTCCTGAATACCCATTGGAAGGACTGATGTTGAAGCTGAAACTCCAATACTCTGGCCACCTAATATGAACTGACTCCTTGGAAAAGACCCTGATGCTGGGGCAGATTTAAGGAAGGAGGAGAAGGGGATGGCAGAGGATGAAGTGGTTGGATGGCATCACTGACTCGATGGACATGAGTTTGGGTAAGTGGAGTTTGTGATGGACAGGGAGGCCTGGTGTGCTTCTTGAAACCATGGGTTTCAAGGAGTCGAACACGACTGAGTGACTGAAATGAACTGACTGAAACTTAACCTTTTAAAGTTCATAATTCACATTTTTTAGTATATTTTTAAGATTGGAGAACCATCACAGCCCTTTAAAAAGATCCATGGAAGCTGAGTTTGGCAACATATATGAGCGATGCTATAAGTTTGTTCAAACCAGAATCTCTAACCCGTCATGGAGTTTCAGTTACCAGTGACTGCATATATGCGTATAAACCAGGTGCTCTGTGAACACAGACTGCAGGAGGGAATCTCACAACTGGGTCTGGCAGGAAAAGAGCCTCCAAAAGAGACAACCAATATGTTTCAGAATAATGTTTAGGACCAACTTTCAGCAGCAATTCTTTGTGGAAACAAGGAAAATGGAAGTGGGTTGATTATACCTGTTTGCTGAAGACATGTCACATTTATATGTGTTGTCCTGTCATGATTATTAATAGTACGGTCTTTTGTTCCCCAAAGTAGTTTAGATGATTAATCATATGATCAATATCATTAGACTCCGTAGTTCTCTCTTTTGGAGATGCTTTCTCTCTGGTACCCTTCCCAGCCTCCTCTTCAGTCCCCAGATTCCGATTTCTGTCTCCAAAGCTCAGTGAGACCATTACTCTGTTGTCCATCACTGAGTGTGGAGTACCACTAGTCACAGACCACACTGTGGGGCTCACTTCATTTTTTATCTCTTTGCTGCCTGTTGCCCAATATCTGAAAATCTGTGTCCACTATAGTTTTAGTTTGCTATTAGTTCTATTCCATCATGACATTATGTTTGTGAGGTTTCTCCATGTCATTGCATATGGTGGTAGTTCATTCTTTTTCTTTGATTTTTCGAATGCCTTGAATAAATAATAAGCAACAATGCATTTATTTAACTTTGGATAGATATTTTGGTTATTCCAGCTTTTGTACATATCCTTTGATGGACATGTATTTATTTCGATTGGATGTATGTCTTTCTGATTGAGTTTTTGAGATATATGTGTTGATTTTTTGAAATATTTAAG
>SJYQ01004125.1:822874-855682 GCA_006410935.1 Redunca redunca
GAAATTTAAAAAATTGTGCCTGTATATTTTAAAAGAGCTTCAATAAATAAAATTAATTGTTGTATTATATTATAAAGTTGAAATTTTCAACATATACCTGAAAATTAAAATGGACATGATTAGTTCTCAGGACATGGGATTTACCAGGAATTTTAATGGCTAAGATATTTTAATGAATCATTTCCTAAGGCTTCCTTTTAAAAGCTTAATTCAGTTTATATGACTACTCTTCCTAAAAGCTATCTGTCTAGTAAATAGTGGATATTTACTATATTTTAGAATTTGGTTAAATATCTCTTATTATTTTGGATTATTCTTTTCAATTTATATTAGCCATTTTTAAATTTTACAAGATGCTCTTACATGTTGTATATTTTAAACACTGGATTTTCTAGAACCTTAATACAATTCTGTGATTGGTGGGACAGAAATAGCTTTTTATATGTACTATGAGTGGGGTTGACTCACACTTCTGCTGCTGCTAAGTTGCTTCAGTCGTGTCTGACTCTGTGCGACCCCATAGACGGGGGCCCACTGTCTCTGGGATTCTCCAGGCAAGAACACTGGAGTGGGTCACACTAGTAATTGATTTACCAAAGTTTGCAAAGTCAGTTAGTGTCAGTGATTACTATAACCTTGATATCTGGCCTCTATGTTAATTAGGTACTATGCCAGATTAAATGCTTAGTTTTTTTTTATGAAAACTTAATAGAAGCGGTATTCAAATAAACATCTTATTCAAGAGAAGCTTAATGACTTCTTAAAAACTGAATTTGGTTGTAAATGATTTTAGTTTAAAAGCCCATTGGGGATTAATTCATAGCAAAGCTGTTTTCCCAGTGCATATATTTTCCAGTAAATTCACAAGCTCAGAATACTAAAAATGTGCTTATTTTCCAATCTGCTTTTATTTAATTAGCTGTATGGTTTTAATTACTTCTCAGCAAAGATTTCACTTCTCACTATTAAAATCTCAGAAAAGTTTGAAATAAAATGAGACTAGAAAGACTCATTTCTTAACTTGGGCCTGAACAATAGCCTCATTCTTTAATCTCACCACACTTGTACTTGGGCCAGTGACATCTACTACTATAGCAATGACTCTATCTAAGATTTCATCATGTTCTTTGTTAAATATAGAGATTCCAATCTGAATGGGGGGATGGTCTCAGTTTTCTTCATGGCCTGCATCTTTTCTATCCTCATCTGATCTGTGCTTTATTTAGCTGTTTACTCTGAATCTTTCCTTTGTCTTTCTCCTTTCTCTAATACCCCTTCCCCCAAACAGAGAACATTTTTCTCAGTGTTGCCTATAGATTTCCAGGTAGATTTATTACTGAGTCTAAGCTCTTATTACTTGCCACACTACAGGCCAGTCAGTCACTCAAGAGACAAGTTGTTGGGTTAAGGAATGGCAAATTTATTTGGAAAGCAGCAGACTTAGAGGATGGTGGGCTAGTGTCCCAAGGAATCACGTTACCCGAATTAGATTAGTCACTAATATCTATTATTTGAATTTCAGTGTTCTATAAAAAACGTTCTATCCCATGTCAAAGTTAATTTTTGGAGTAAACATTTAAATTTAGAAAGCTTTGGATTTACATAAAAGATTCAGTTAGTACAGAGTTGCTGTATACCCCATATGCATAGTATCTTCTATTATTAATATCTTCCATTAGTATTGTATATTTGTCATACAATTAATGAACCAATATGAACACATAAATGATCATGTATAAAACTGCTCTAAACATTTGCTGTAGATTTCTATATGGATGTACATGGGTAAGTCATTTCGGTAAATATCTAAGAATGGAATTTTGTTGTCCTATGATAAGACCACTTTTAGTTTTCTAAGAAACTTCCAAACTGCCATCCAGAATGGTTGTACCATTTGCGTTCCCATAAGCAATAAAGGAGAGTTTCTGTTGCTGCATATCCTTGCCAGCAGTTGGCTTTGTCTGGTTTTGGAATTTAGCCATTTTAATAAATGTGTGATAGTATCTCATTGTTGCTTTAAGTTGAATTTCCTTAATGAGAAAAGTTGTGGAGCATCTTTTCATATGCTTATTTGCCATTTGTTTATCTTCTTCGGTGAGATACTTCTTTAGATCTTTTGCTTAATTTTAACCACGTTGTTTATTTTCTTATTGCTGACTTTTAAGAGTTCTTTGCATGTTTTGGATAAGTCCTTTGTCACATATCTTTTGCAAATACTTCCTCCTAGTCCATAATTTGTCTTGTCATTTATTCTCTTAAGAATGGCTTTTGCAGAGCAGAAATTTTAATTTTAATTAAGTCTAACTTACCTTTTTAATTTCATGGATCATACTTTTGATATTATACCTAAAAACTTATCTCAAAGCTCAAATTTACATAATTTTTCTCCTACATTTTCTTCTAGAAATTTTGTAATTTTACATTTTACATTAGGTATGTTACCCACTCTGAGTGGTGTGTGTGTGTAAGATATGAGATCTCCATCTAGGTTCCTTTTATTTTTACTTTTGCATGTGGACATCGATTGTTTCAGCATCATTTTTTGAAAAGATCATGCTTACTTCATTCATTCAATTGCCTTTGCACCTTTGTTAAAAAATCAGATGTTGATTTCTGATAGCTATTTGGAAATTTGTCCAGTTTGTTTCCTTTGTAAATATTTTCTAATGTATCCTCTGTGTATTGGTTGGTTTTGCTCAGAACTCCATTCTTTTCTCCCTTCCCATTTTACCCTATTTTATTTAACTTGGCTCAGCATTTTACTCTGGCATAAACTTCCGCTTAGATACTGATAACTCTCAGTACTACCTTTTTGTTTAGTTTTATTTCCTTGTGTCCACCTGTTTACAAAGATTCACTCTGAAGAGACAGCTTTGATTTACCACATTGAAAACAACACTCAAGTTTCTTCAAAACTTCTCTACCTGCTTATCCCGTTTAGTTCTTGGTGTCAAAATTAAAAAAAAAAAATCTTAGAAAACTTGGCATCATTCCTCCTTCTTACACCCTATATCTCACTGTTTTCTAAGACCATTTGTTAATATATCTTGACGTGACTTGACCCTCTTTCCACTCTGATATCCACAGCTGCCACAAATACTCTACTCTCACATAACCTACTCACCCCTTCCCTGTGTTCTGTTAATCTTCAGATCCCCAGACAAACGCACGGGGCTGAAGCCGAGTAGGTCATGCTATTTCATGTCCTCTTGCTTTCACATATAGAAGTCCATTCCTATTGTGATCTTCCTGAAGAACTCAAAATTGTCTTTAAGGTCAATCAAATTTCTTCTGATGTTTCAGGGAAAAATTTCATGGCTTTTTCTTTCACTAACTTGTGGAACCTTAAAGACTACCTGTTATTCTATCTGGCTGTGTTCAAGGGCATGCAGGAAACCAGGTACTTATATTTAAAAAGTGATTAATAAATGGGTAAACAAATAATATATAGATAAAAATATTCATTCTTCCTGGGAAGAAAAGCATTTAGTATAGTCCTGATGCTTCATCTTTGTTGTATTCTCTCTTTTTTAATCATTCAGGCACATGTTTTATGACATTTATCCTTATTTTTGTATACCATGTATACTTTTTGTGTATGCATGCTGAGTCAGTCAGTCGTGTCCGACTCTTTGTGACCCCGTGGACTGTACCCTCCAGGCTCCTCTGTTCATGGGGATTCTCCAGGCAAGAATACTGAAGTAGGTTGTCATGCCCTCCTCCAGGGGATCTTCCTGACCCAGGGATTGAATCCGTATCTCTTGCATCTCCTGCATTGGCAGGCAGATTCTTTACCACTGTGCCACCTGGAAAACCCATACAGTTGATCTTAATTAATAACAACCTTGTTGGCTGAATGAATAAAATAGAGCCCAGTGCCTTTTTCAATCCCATCTGTCTGGTTTAGTTTGTCCTAAATGATACACATCTGTATGGTTTTTTTTTTTTGTACAATATGTAAGCACTATGAGTATGTATGTAAAATTGGAGAATTTTCCTTTTTGTCATCATACAATTCACAATTTCCCTTTCAGGATATTGGTTTAGCTTGTATATTCTCTCTGTTTTGATCTAGCACATACATAGTACTAGCACAATAACATGTATATGTGCATTTTGTATCTGTTTTATTAATATGTTTTCCTCATAATTTTCTCTCATTATCTTTAATTTACTGTATTTCTCAGAGATATTTAAATATTATGTGAGCATTTTCTTTACATTCATCACTTGGTGGAAGGTTCTAATGTATTAATTAGATAGAATCTCCTCTATTAATGAATATTTAGGTTGCTTCCAACTTTTTTCACTTCAACAAACAATGCTACATTAAGCATATTTTTTATACTTTTTGGAGATATTACTAATAATGGAATTGTTCTATCAAAGTTTGTTCTAATAAATATTATCAAATTGTTCTCCAAAGACAAAAAAAAAAGCCTTACTAGCTCCTGATCTGTTGCAAGTAGAGATTCTTATGCAGTATTCTAATATGTGTCCTTGTGCTGTAGAAAACAGAGACAGAAATGTATGTAGTTCAATTTGCATTTTCTTGATTTATTCAACACCACTTTTTGCAGTTTTGGCTATTAGGATACTTTTGTGAGGATTTCCCTGGTGGCTAATCTATAATAATCATAATATATTTTCTATTGGGTCATTTATTTTATATTACATTTTATTTTACAATAGTTTTAAATTGTAATTAGTCAAATATTGCAACCATTTTCCACTTAGGCTTTCTGAATTACATTTNAGTCAAATATTGCAACCATTTTCCACTTAGGCTTTCTGAATTACATTTAGAGATATTCACAGAAAGGGAGAGATTAAGTCCTTATAAAAATTTTAATTGGAATATCAGTTCAGTTCAGTTCAGTCGCTCAGTTGTGTCCGACTCTTTGCGACCCCATGAATCTCAGCACACCAGGCCTCCCTGTCCGTCACCAACTCCCGGAGTTCATTGTTCTTATAGGACTTGGCATTTTATCAGTTTTTAACTACTTCATTCTAACAAATTAATTTATGAGATAAATGAGAAATTGTTATTATTCATAATTTACAGCCACGGAATTAAAAGATGCTGTCTCCTTGGATGACAAACTTAGACAGCATATTAAAAAGCAGAGACACTTTGCCAACGAAAGTCTGTCTAGTCAAAGCTTTGGTTTTCCCAGTAGTCATGTATGGATGTGAGAGTTGGACTCTAAAGAAAGCTGAGTGGCAAAGAATTGATGCTTTTGAACTGTGGTGTTGGAGAAGACTCTTGAGAGTCCCTTGGATGGCAAAGAGATCCAACCAGTCAATCCTAAAGGAAATCAGTCCTGAATATTCATTGGAAGAACTGATGCTGAAGCTGAAACTCTAATACTTTGGCCACCTGATGCAAAGAACTGACTCATTTGAAAAGACACTGATACTGGGACAGATTTAAGACAGGAGGAAAAGGAGATGACAGAAGATGAGATGATAGGATAGCATCACCAACTCAGTGGACATGAGTTTGAGCAAGATCCAGGAATTGGTGATGGACAGGGAGGCCTGGTGTGCTGCAGTTCATGGGGTCACAAAGAGTCAGACACAATTGAGCAATTGAACTGAATTGAACTGGTGCCTCCGACGGTAAAGAATCTGCCTGCTGTGCAGGAGACCTGGGTTCAATCCCTGGGTTGGGAAGATCCCCTGGAGGAGAGCATGGCAACTCACTCCAGTATTCTTGCCTGGAGAATCCCCATGAACAGAGGAGCCTGGTGGGCAACAGTCCATGGGGTCCACAGAGTCAGACATGACTGAGCTACTAAGCACACACACATGAAGCAAGCTTGTGCTTCTTATTCCTTTGAGCGAGAATTTTTAGAATCTTTATTGTCAGGTGCTGAGAAAATTGAAGTCTAAGAGACTGAAGTAGAGTTCTGGAATGAAACTAGTTGATAAACCCAGTGGGGACAACCTTTGATGTATACTGACCATGGTCAAAGACTACACTTCAGTCAACAGGGGTAGAAATCCAAGTCTGTTTTATTCCAAATTTAAATAACTGAATTAGCAGGGACTATTTGGTCTTTCTTATTGTACCTGTGTATGTATCTAGGATTAAAAACTTTTTGGTACATTTGCAACTTTATAGAATTAAACTTCATTAATTTTATTTCTGAAAACTTCTTAGAGATAATGTGTACTGCCTTTTAAGAAAAACAAAGTGGGTTGGGAGAATTTGGCAATTATTCTCATGCTTGCATGTCCTTAGACATAGGAACAGTAGTGGCTGTTTCAGGAGAATAAAATGTAGGTGGAATTTTTCATTTTCTAAGGGTCTGTGTTATGAAGTAATAGTCTTGGGTATTAGCATTTGAATATATACTTAAAATGCTACAATACTACTCACTCTTTGGAACATGTCTGACTCATTTTGCTGGATTACCGATTCCAGACTCCAAGATGAAATCAGGTGGTATAATGCACATGAAAACATTTAGAAAAATATATTACATGCATTAAAAAGGCAGTATACATTACTGTTGATCTCACTTTGAATATATATATATATGTGTATATATGTATATATAGCTTCAAGTATATAATCTGATGCATGGACAGNGTTAGGTTTTTAAAAGAAATTGTTTATTTTGTTATTTTGTTTAAAAGAAATTGTTTATTTCTCTGGCATATGATTTAAGATAGTTGGTTTCCCAACACAATTCTACATTTTTTCCTATGCCATAAAAGCTTGCAATGTTGATAAATGTCCTATTATACTT
Source organism: Redunca redunca (assembly GCA_006410935.1). NCBI lineage: Eukaryota > Metazoa > Chordata > Mammalia > Artiodactyla > Bovidae > Redunca > Redunca redunca. The sequence goes on from SJYQ01004125.1 coordinate 829,633, forward strand.
GTGTGATAAAGAAATTCAAATAAAGAACTTCCATTGAAATACACCAGCAATTATAACAGTTTCTTCAGTTCTCTTTGAGGATTATGCTACTTCAGTATTTTCATTTTTATCTTTTGTGATACAACTGAAGAAAGAACCACAGCTCTAATAAAAACACAAAATAAGATGATAAAAAATGCAGATTTCTTTTTCTTGAAGGCCAATTTGCCTTGAGCAAAAAATAATGCTTTTCTTAATCCAATAAATCCTAGTGCAGACACCTGGGGGCACTGCATCTTCACTATCTACAATTCAAATTCAAGAAATGACTTCCTGCCATTAAAAAATGTGCTATAGACTGACTAGAATAGAAACTCCTGGCTGTCACCTTTCTTTTGGAGAGACCATCAGTTCACACACTTTACACAACAACAGCAGAAGTCAATTCCTCTTCATTTTGGTAGTGGTTTCCTATGAAATTAAAGAACGGTTAATTTTTTCCCTGTCTAGACATCTCCTCTTATTGCCTATGTTACCTGTATAATGATTTTGTCATCAAAGTGACAGTTCATCATTATCCGATATTTCACATAGTAGACGTGGCATTTGTAACTGTTAGTGAACTGAAATCTTTACTGATTAATTTTCATGATCCTAGTACCGCTTACACTCGTATTAGAACTATATGCATGCGTGTGTTTAATAAATCATATAACACCACTGTGAGACACTTTTCTCTGTTCTTAATATCATGTCCACACCTTTACCCCATATTTCTTATCTTGACTTATGCGATTCAAAATGATTCAGGCCAGATTGCTAAATCCATTAGCAGAAATACATCTATAATCCTCTTATTCCACTTGACCTGATTCAGCATCATCCCCATGAAGAAAAGAGATTTGGATTTGGCATGAACTATTCCAAGACTTGGAAAAATGTACCATGACAATCAGAAAAGGAAATTTTACTTGATTTATTTTTTTCCCACCTTTACTGAGGTATTATTGACAAGTAAAATTATAAAACATTTATATTATACAATGTGATAATTTGATATATGTGATTTTAAGTGATTCCTACAGTCAAGGCATTAATAGTTAACACAACCATTCCCCGGAGTCACCATACTATACAAGAGAGCCTTAGAACTTACTCATCTTGTAACTGAAAGTCTGTGCCGTTTAATCAACCTCACTCCATTCTTTTACCTCTCTCACCATTATACTTTCTGGCTCAACTTTTTTTTTTTTTTTTTAAAGATTCTACATATAAATGATAACATAGAGTATTTGTCTTCTTTAAAAATTTTGGCTGAGCTGGGTCTTCATTGCAGCCTGTGGTTCTCCGAGGTGGCATGTGGGCTTCTCTAGTTGTGGCACAAGGGCTTAGCTGCCCCAAGGCAATGAGATCTTAGTTCTCTGATCAGGGATCAAAGCTGGGTCCCCTGCATTGGGAGGCAGATTCTTAACCACTGTACCACCAGCAAAGTCCTAGTATGTGTCTTTTCCTGTCTCATTTTACTTAGCATAATGTCCTGCAAATTAACCTATTAGCTAAAATGATAGCATTTCCTTCTTTTTAAAGGATGAATAATTTTCCAGTGTGTGTGTGTGTGTCCGTGTGTATGTGTCTCATTATCCCATTCATCTGCCAGCAGACACTTAGGTTGTTCCATATCTTGACTGTTTTAAATAATGTTGCAGCAAACATGGGAATACAAGTATTTCTTCAATGCAGTGATTTCATTTCCTGTAGATATATACCCAGAAGTGAGATTGCTGAGAGCTCTATTTTTAATATTTTTGAGAAAACTCCATACCATTTCCCATAATTGATATACCAATGTACATTCCCATTAATAGTGTACAAGGGTTCTCTTTTTCTACATTCTTTCCAACATCTATTATCTCTGTCTTTTTGATAATAGGTTTGAGGTGGTATTTCATTGTGATTTTGATTTGTGGTTCCCAGATGTTGAGTAATGCTGAATAACTTTTCACATTCCAATTGGCCATTTGTAGATCTTTGGAAAATGTCAGAACCTTTATTCCAATTCCAAAGAAAGGCAATGCCAAAGAATGCTCAAACTACCGCACAATTGCACTCATCTCACATGCTAGGAAAGTAATGCTCAAAATTCTCCAAGCCAGGCTTCAGCAATACATGAACCATGAACTTGCATATGTTCAAGCTGGCTTTAGAAAAGGAAGAGGAACCAGCTATCAAACTGCCAACATCCGCTGGATCATGGAAAAAGGAAGAGAGTTCAAGAATAATATCTATTTCTGCTTTATTGACTATGCCAAAGCCTTTGACTGTGTGGATCACAATCAACTGTGGAAAATTCTGAAAGAGATGGGGATACCAGACCACCTGACCTGCCTATTGAGAAACTGATATGCAGGGCAGGAAGCAACAGTTCAAACTGGACATGGAACAGATTGGTTCCAAATAGGAAAAGGAATATGAAAAGGCTGTATATTGTCACCCTGCTTATTTAACTTATATGCAGAGTACATCATAAGAAACGCTGAGCTGGAAGAAGCACAAACTGGAATCAAGATTGCTGGGAGAAATATCAATAACCTCAGATATGCAGATAACACCACCCTTATGGCAGAAAGTGAAGAGGAACTAAAAAGCCTCGATGAAAGTGAAAGTGGAGAGTGAAAAAGTTGGCTTCAAGCTCAACATTCAGAAAACGAAGATCATGGGATCTGGTCCCATCAGTTCATGGGAAATAGATGGGGAAACAGTGGAAACAGTGTCAGACTTTATTTTTTTGGGCTCCAAAATCACTGCAGATGGTGATTGCAGCCATGAAATTAAAAGCACTTACTCCTTGGTAGGAAAGTTATGACCAACTGAGATAGCATATTCAAAAGCAGAGATATTACTTTGCCAACAAAGGTCCATCTAGGCTGTGGGTTTTTTCAGTGGCCATGTATGGATATGAGAGTTGGACTGTGAAGAAAGCTGACTACCGAAGAATTGATGCTTTTGAACTGTGGTGTTGGAGAAGACTCTTGAGAGTCCCTTGGACTGCAAGGAGATCCAACCAGTCCATTCTGAAGGAGACCAACCCTGGGATTTCTTTGGAAGGAATGATGCTAAAGCTGAAACTCCAGTACTCTGGCCACCTCATGGGAAGATTTGACTCACTGGAAAAGACTCTGATGCTGGGAGGGATTGGGGGCAGCAGGAAAAGGGGACGACAGAGGATGAGATGGCTGGATGGCATCACCGACTCGATGGACATGAATCTGAGTGAACTCAAAGGATGTGAGTCTGAGTGAACTCCGGGAGTTGGTGATGGACAGGGAGGCCTGGCGTGCTGCGATTCATAGGGTCGCAAAGAGTTGGGCACAACTGAGCAACTGAACTGAACTGAACTGAGGCCGATGAAACAACGTTGTCTTTGAAATGTAGAGAAGAGTCAGAACTACTTGCAGTATATCTGATTGGTTTCCATGTCTCTTGGGTTGCTGAGAACATGATGTGTATCTTATCTTAGTGCTGAAATATGGTGTCCATTGTTGTTGTTTTTCAGTCACTAGGTTGTATCTGACTTCTTTGTGACCCTATGGGCTGTAACCTGCCAGGCTCTTCTGTCCTCCATTATCTCCCAGAATTTGCTCAAATGTATGTCTGTTGAGTTGGTGATGCTATATAACCATCTTATTCTCTGACAGCCCCTTCTTTGCCTTCAATCTTTCCCAGCATCAGGGTCTCTACCAATAAGTTAGCTCTTCGCATCAGGTGGCCAAAGTATTGGTGCTTCAGCTTTAGCATCAGTCCTTCCAGTGAATATTCGGGGTTGATTTCATCTGGGATTGACTTCTTTGATCTCCTTCCTGTCCAAGGGACTCTCAGGAGTCCTCTCTAGCACCACAATTTGAAAGCATTGATTTGTTGCTGCTGAGCTTTCTTTGTGGTCCAACTCTCACATGCATACATGATTACTGGAAAAACCATAGCTTTGACTACATATGGACATTTGTTTGCAAAGTTATGTCTCTGCTTTTTAATACAGTGTCTAGGTTTGTCATACTGTTGCTTCCAAGGATCCAATGTCTTTTAATTTCATGGTTGCAGTCACTGTCTGCAGTGATTTTAGAGCCTCAAGATAATAAAATCGGTCACGGTTTCCACTTTTTCCCCATCTATTTGCCATGAAGTTATGGGACTCATGATCTTTGTGTTTTGAATGTTGAGTTTTAAGCCAGCTCTTTCACTCTCCTCTTTCACCCTCATCAAGAGCCCCTTTTCCTCAGAGCTAAGGGGACAACAGAGGATGAGATGGCTGGATGGCATCACCGACTCGATGAACATGAGTTTGAGTAAACCCCGGGAGTTGGTGATGGTCAGGGAAGCCTGGCGGGCTGCGATTCATGGGGTCACAAAGAGTCAGACATGACTGAGCTACTGAAATGAGTTGAAGAGCCTCTTTAGCTCCTCTTCACTTTCTGCTATTAACATGATATCATTTGCATATCTGACGTTGTTGATATTTCCCCCAGCAATCTTGATTCTAGCTTGTGCTTCATCCAGCCTGGCATTTCGCATGATGTACTCTTCAAAGAAGTTAAATATCCAGGTTGACAATATACAGACTTGAAGTACTCCTTTCCCAATTTGGAATCAGTCCGTTGTTCCATGTCTGGTTCTAACTGTTGCGTCTTGACCTGCATAGTGATTTCTCAGGAGGTAGTTAAGGTGGTTTCCATTTCTATCTCTTTAAGAATTTTCTACTGTTTGTTGTGACCCACACAGCCAAACGCTTTAGCATAGTCAAGGAAGCAGAGAGAGATGTTTTTTCTGGAATTCCCTTGTTTTTTCTATGATCTAAAGTTTGTTGACATTTTGATCTCTGGTTTCTCTGTCTTTTCTAAATCCAGCTTGTATACCTGGAAGTTCTTAGTTCATATACTGCTGAAGTCTGTCTTGAAGGATTTTGAGCATTACCCTCTTACCATGTGAAATGAGCACAGTTATATGGTAGTGTGAACATTCTTTGGCATTGTGTTTCTTTGGGATTGGAAAGAAAACTGGTCTCTTCTAGGCCACTTCTGAGTTTTCCAAATTTGTTGACATATTGAGTGCAGCACTTTAACAGCATTGTCTTTTAGGATTTTAAATAGCTCAACTGGAATTACATGTATATAATGCATTGTCCTTAAAACTGTAATGACTCTATATATTCTAAATATTTGTTTATATAATTTCTTACCTGGGACAACTGGAGAATCTCCATATTAGCCTAGATTAGAACAGATGACAATTTTCTAAATTTTATTTTGTACTTTTTAAACATTTGCCTGTAGTTACCTAAGAGGGAACAAGTTTTTATCTATCTAGGCAGATAAGATGGACAGTTGTAATTGTCTGATAAAGTAAGCATTGACCACCCTAACCCTCTTAGAGTTGCAGACATGCAGGTTTTGTGGCCTGATTTGACTGAGATATAATTATCTTGAGTTGATGTGATTCAGTTAATAAATGCTTACATTTGTGCTTCACTCTGCACTTTCAGACTGGCCAAGTGAGAGAACTGAAATAGTGCTGAGAGGGCCTCTCCCTTAGGATTTGCCTACCTAACCTCTTAGGTAACTTATCTTCTTCTGAACTTTTGAAAGGGAATTGCCTGCTTTTCAAATACTTTTCTCTTTTTCTTTTTTCACTTAAAGAGACATGCTAAAAGTTCAGTTGGAAATTTAGCTATGGTCCCTAGGCATGTGATACCTTTGTGGGGCTTCTGGTTCTTAGAGACTAGATTTTCAGCTTTGTGAGCCCAGAAATTCAACCCCACCATTAAACACAGACTTTATCTGACTCAGGGGAACTGACTCATGCTAATGAAACTTGTAAGAGACCCATGATAAGCCAGAAGGCTAGTTCTGTAATTCATAATTAGAAATAAATCTGCCAAGAGGAAGGAAATACAGCTGGTCAGCACATTCTCTCTCAGAAAAAAAAAAAAAAAAATTTACATGAAAATGCAAAAAGGTAGCTTGATTTATATAAAACCAGTGGAAAGAGAGCTGGATGATATTAGTGAACAGTTTGATCTGATTATGTTAGCTTCCTATTCCCCTTTCCTTGTAAGCTTCTGCCTTGCAAAATGAAGTAAAATTCTCCTTTGCATGAGAAGTGTCCCTTCTGGGCTAAAGAAATAAGGATCATCTTTAAGTCAGTTAAGTTACACTTTAACTGAATGACCAATTTCTTAAATGTTGTGTTCATAGTATCTTGTGAATATAATTTGATTCTCTTGATGGAGACGGAAAACTTCATCTCAACCAGCAGCAACACATTTACAAATCGTCTCTAAGGACGAGTTCCTATGAGAGTGGCTAGTTTCTCAGTTTAGAGTGTTTTTTCAGTCTTGGGCAGTGACCTCTTCAAATTCAGTTTTCCATATCCTGTAAGAAACTATTATATCTTACACAGTTTTATGTTGATATGAATATTCTGTAGCAACAGTCAGGCTCGTTTAAAATAAATGAAATAAATATCATAATATATTCTCTGGAATACTTTAAGGTATTGCAAAGACATGTAATTATTTTGTGTGTTCTGGCTATCTTCAGACTGTTTATGATATTCTTTCTATAGCATCCATGCAACATGCTTAGAAGAGAAGTGACCATTGCAGACAGATTAACTTCCTTTTCTTGAACAGTTTGCATACCCAATTCATGTGTGTTCGAAGGGCATTGACTAGTAGTGAGGCAATATTGATATAGTGAAGCTAAAAGAAATGCCAATCTTAATTCCTACTGACAGTTCAGTTCAGTTCAGTTCAGTCACTCAGTTGTGTCTGACTCTTTGTGACCCCATGAATCACAGCACACCAGGCCTCCCTGTCCATCACCAGCTCCCAGAGTTTATTCAGACTCACGTCCATTGAATCTGTGATGCCATTCAGCCATCTCATCCTCTGTCATCCCCTTTTCCTCCTGCCCCCAATCCCTCCCAGCATCAGAGTCTTTTCCAATGAGTCAACACTTCGCATGAGGTGGCCAAAGTACTGGACTTTCAGCTTTAGCATCATTCCTTCCAAAGAACACCCAGGGCTGATCTCCTTCAGAATGGACTGGTTGGATCTCCTTGCAGTCCAAGGGACTCTCAAGAGTCTCCTCCAACACCACAGTTCAAAAGCATCAATTCTTCAGCACTCAGCTTTCTTCACAGTCCAACTCTCACATCCATACATGACCACAGGAAAAACCATAGCCTTGACTAGACGGACCTTAGTCAGCACAGTAATGTCTCTGCTTTTCAATATGCTATCTAGGTTGGTCATAATTTTCCTTCTAAGGAGTAAGTGTCTTTTAATTTCATGGCTGCAATAACCATCTGCAGTGATTTTGGATCCCCCAAAATAAAGCCTGACACTGTTTCCACTGTTTCCCCATCTATTTCCCATGAAGTGATGGGATCAGATGCCATGATCTTCGTTTTCTGAATGTTGAGCTTTAAGCCAACTTTTCTCACTCTCCTCTTTCACTTTCGAGAGGCTTTTTAGTTCCTCTTCACTTTCTGCCACAAGGGTGGTGTCATCTGCATATCTGAGGTTATTGATATTTCTCCCAGCAATCTTCATTCCAGCTTGTGCTTCTTCCAGGACAGTGTTTCTCATGATGTACTCTGCATGTAAGTTAAATAAGCAGGGTGACAATATACAGCCTTGACATACTCCTTTTCCTATTTGGAACCAGTCTGTTGTTCCATGTCCAGTTCTAACTGTTGCTTCCTGATCTGCATACAGATTTCTCAAGAGGCAGGTCAGGTGGTCTGGTATTCCCATCTCTTTCAGAATTTTCCACAGTTGATTGTGATCCACACAGTCAAAGGCTTTGGCATCGTCAATAAAGCAGAAATAGATGTTTTTTCTGGAACTCTCTTGCTTTTTTGATGATCCAGCGGATGTTGGCAATTTGATATCTGGCTACTCTGCCTTTTCTAAAACCAGCTTGAACATCTGGAAGTTCACGCTTCATGTATTGCCGGCTTGGAGAATTTTGACCATTACTTTACTAGCATGTGAAATGAGTGGAATTGTGGGGTAGTTTGAGCATTCTTTGGCATTGCCTTTCTTTGGGATTGGAATGAAAACTGACCTTTTCCAATCCCGTGGCCACTGCTGAGTTTTCCAAATTTGCTGGCATTTTGAGTGCAGCACTTTCACAGTATCATCTTTCAGTATTTAAAATAGCTCAACTGGAATTTCATCACCTCTGCTAGCTTTGTTCGTAGTGATGCTTTCTAAGGCCTACTTGACTTCACATTCCAGGATGTTTGGCCTTAGGTGAGTGATCACACCATCGTGATTATGGGTTGTGAAGATCTTTTTTTGTACAGTTCTTCTGTGTATTCTTGCCACCTCTTCTTAATATCTTCTGCTTCTGTTAGGTCTGTACCATTTCTGTCCTTTATTGAGCCTATCTTTGCATGAAATGTTCCCTTGGTATCTCTAATTTTCTTGAAGAGATCTCTAGTCTTTCCCATTCTGTTGTTTTCCTCTGTTTCTTTGCTTGATCACTGAGGAAGGCTTTCTTATCTCTTCTTGCTATTCTTTGGAACTCTGCATTCAGATGCTTATATCTTTCCTTTTCTCCTTTGCTTTTCACTTCTCTTCTTTTCACAGCTATTTGTAAGGCCTCCCCAGACAGCCATTTTGCTTTTTTGCATACAGCAATGCAATTGTTGTATATTTGATAAAAATACACAGGGCATCAGAACTAGTCAAAATATAATATTCTCTCTTTGGGGTGACTTAGGAGGAATCTTAGCACCAGTGTCATGAATATCCACTATCACTCTAGAGAAGAGAAATCTGATAGATTTTAGACAATATGGTATACATTAAAATGTAGAATAGATGCATCAAGTAGGGAGAGAGATCATTATATTAGTAGGTGGCTTATGGATTAGAATAGATTGGGAAACTCTAGTAAGCACCAAGACATTTAGTTATGTCTCCTAGTAATAATTTTTAATTAAAAAAATAAAATTTTTCTAATTTTTGGAATCTAGTGTGCTAAGAGAAAATGAGATGATTGGAATAAAGTTTACCTTAATTTTGACCAGAGTTTCTTTGAACATGATAAAAGTTTAGTTGCTATATTTATTTTATGAAATATGTTTTTAGTATTTAATATTTTATAGGATATTTAGTATTTTTGAATAATTTACTTTTTTTTTTTTCCTTAAAAGTTTCAAAATCCAGTACTGGCTGTACTTAGCTATTTATTGAAGTGAAAGTCACTCAGTCATGTCTGACTCTTTGTGACCTATTGGGCTATACAGTGCATGGAATTCTCTAGGCCAGAATACTGGAGTGGGTAGCCTTTCCCTTCTCCAGAGGATCTTCCCAACCCAGAAGGGGTCTCCTGGATTGCAGGTGGTTTCTTTACCAGCTGAACCACAAAGGAATCCCAAGAATACTGGAGTAAGTAGTGTATCCCTTCTCCAGCGGATCTTCCTGACCCAGGAATTGAACCAGGGTCTCCTGCTTTGCAGGTGGATTCTTTACCAACTGAGCTATCAGGGAAACCCATTAGCTATTTACAGATAATACATTTTACCACTGAAAACTGCATGAATTTAGATTTTTTTTAACCATGTACTGAGAATTTTAGAAGACTATTTTCATTACTTACAAACTCCTCTTGCATATTCAGGCTTAACAGGTGATTCAGACATAATGCTTTATATATCTCTGTCTAAATAAGTCTATTCCATGGATTCATTTATTAACTGAGAGACATTTGATGGTTGCAAGGAAACATATCCAAGTGTGCCACTCATCGCACCATTCTGATGAGGAAAGAGTTGTGAAAAACAGGGAAGGATGAGCAAAGACTGGACTTGAGAGAGTTCACATTCCTAGAGCCCCCATCAGAGGCTTGTTCCCATACCTGCCACAGGCTGCCACAGCCCCGGCCCTGGCTCTGAGACAGAAGGTGCCAAATTTGGACCCACCCCAATGTAAGAAGTTAGAAGTGTTTGGGGAAAGAAGTTTTGTTTTGGACACATGTTTTAAAAAAGTAACATGGAATCTGTAACTATTTTTCTTTTTTTAATCTTCTGACTCACTAAAGAATCAGCAAAACTTGCATAAAGAGACTCAAGAAATGGTTCAGTTCTATTTTCTATTGCTTGTCTCCTTTACTTCTCACTCTCTAAACTCTTAAGAACACTTTCATGTAAGTTTTGTTCTTATTCAGTTGAAGTATTTTTTTTTTTAAAAGCTGATGCATGAGAAGTATTCTGGCTTTTAGAAATTCACTTTTGGCAACAACAAATTAACTCTTTTGTAGGAAATTTGTGTAATTTGTCATTATTGTTTTATGTGATCTGAACTCAAATTGAGTTCTAACATAGCCATACATATTTTTATCCAGGTCGAAGGAACAGTGACTTCTAAATAGAATAGTGCCTTCATTTATGCTTAGTTCTTGACTATAAAGTTCTACCCAGGTTTCATGAATCAGCTGATATGAAAGCTAATTAAATATTTTTAAAATCTACTTTTAAAGTGAGAGGACAAAGCTTTAGGTTTAAACAAACAAACAAACAAAAGCTTCAGGTAGGCCAAGTAAGATTTTTATAAATTCATATACAACATAGCTATTGTTTTCTCTCAGTGTTACAATTGCAATTTGAGATTTTTTTTAAGCTTAAATTTTCTATTGTTTCTAGTTTTGCATAAGAACAAGAATTTTTATGGATTGGAAAAAAAATCTTTCAGTGCTTTCCCTCAAGCAAAAGTTCTTGGTAACAGAAAGGATTGCATCTAGAAAACGATACCTTCTTACAAGGATGGTATTGCAGTTAACTCAGAAAGAAAGAAATTAAAGAAGGGAAAAATGTGACAGAATGACAAAGCCTGAGCGGTGATGCTGCCTGATGATTCTATATCCTCTTCTTATACTGACTCATATCATTACATGGTACCCTCCTTTTCTTTATGGCCTTTGTTTTAGAGACCATTTTGTCTGATATGAGTATTGCTACTCCTACTTTCTCATCATTTCCATTTGCATGAAGTGTCTTTTTCCACTCCCTCACTTTCAGTATGTGTGTATCTTTTGCCCTAAAGTGTGTCTCTTGTAGGCAGCATATTGTAGGTTCTTGTTTTATTAACCAACCTGCCATTCTAGTCTTTTAGTCATAACATTCAGTTCATTGAGATTTAAAGTTATTATTTAAAAGTATATATTTACTGCTATTTTAAACTTTATTTCCCAGTTAATTTTGTGCTTATTCGTTGTTCCTTTCTTTTTTTCATTTTTCCTTTTGTAATTTAATGGTTTTCTTTTGTATTATGCTTGTGTTTATTTTTAAAAAAATCTATCATGTCTTTGATATGTGATAAACCCAATTTTCAAGTACGTTAATCCATAACTATATCTACTTGCTTCAGACTGGAAGTCATGTAAGTGTAGATTTATTCTAAAAAACCAATGTTTTCTTACTCCCCTCCCCCAAATTTTGTGATTTTGATGTCCTGTTTTACATCTTCTTGTTCGTCCTTTTGCTGAATTTTTTATTATTCTTTATGTGCTAGATTATTTAACTGATCTTCAATCATTTTATATATTTGTGTTTCTTATTGTGATGTTTTTTTCTCCTTCATATAGATTCTTGCTTCTTTTCCATTTAGAGAAGACCCTTCAACACTTCTGGGGTAGGTTTAATATTGCTGTATTCTTTTAATTTGTGCTTTTCTGAGAAATTTTTTATTTCTCCTTCTATTCTAAATGACAACCTGGGTAGAGTATTCTAGTTTGTAGGTTTTTACCTGTCAGGATTTTGAATATATCTTGCTATTCCCTTGTGGCCTGAACAATTTCTGCAGAGAAATCCAGCTGATAGCCTTATGGGGGTTCCCTTATAAATAACTCTTTGTTTTTCTCTTGCTTCCTTTAGAATCCTCTCTTTAACTTTTGCCATTTTAATTATGATATGTCCTGTTGTATGTCTCTTTGGGGTCATCTTGTTTGGGACCCACCCCCCTATAACTGGATATGTTTCCTTATCTGGGTTTTAGAAATACTATACCATAGTTTTATAATTGGATCATCATTTAAAAAGAGCTTTTCTGATAGTATCTGCTGTTGGTCTTACTGTAGCAAATCTATTCTATTATTCTGACAGTGTATCTAAAATTTCACATTGGAAGATTAAATCTTATTCAGAGCAAACCTGATGAAATTAAGATCTTTGAGATGAACAGGATATAAGAATTGTCCTATCCTAGATGGAGCTTGACATTTATTCTACTCATCTGACAACCTTCTCAAACCTAGTAGAAGCTGCTTCTTGAGTGCACATTATAATGGCAATATAACAGGATAGTTGATTTCGATTATTCAAATCTTTGCATTTCTGAGCACTATTCTTCTGTTTTAAGCCTGGCTACTTTTTAAAGGGAATATACTTATTGGATCCACATCTAAATTTACTTATGCATTCGTATTTTTTCCTTCAGTCAATTATCCTTTCTTAAAAACACATGGCTCACCTACTTTCATATTGATACTCTAAACTTTGATTCTTTACAGACTGAAATGTGTTTTCTTGCTGGATTGAATGTTGATTTAATATTAAAATTTACTTTTACTTGAATCTTTTGTGAAGATTGCTTATCTGTGTTCCTGATGCCAATATACTGTCATTATCCACTTTCTGATTGTACCTGGTCTTTAGCCTGCTAGGCTCCTTTATCCATGGAATTCTCCTGGCAAGAATACTGGAGTGGGTAGCCATTCCTTTCTCCAGGAGATCTTTCCAACTCAGGGATTGAATCTGGATCCCCTGCACTGCAGGCTACAATCCATGGCATTGCAAAGACCTGGACATGATTGAGCGACTAATACGCAATAGGTTCTTTAGTGTTGTTGCTGTTCAGCTGCCCAGTCATGTCTGACTTTGCAACCCCATGGAGTGCAGCATGCCTGCAGGGACAGGCCTCCCTGTCCCTCATCATCTCCCGCAGTTTGCCCATATTTTTGTCCATTGCATTGGTGATGCCATCCAGCCATCTCATCCTCTGACACCCTCTTCTCTTTCTGCCCTCAATCTTTCCCAGTATCAGGGATTTTACCAGTGAGTCAACTGTTTTTAGATATTTATTGGTACCTCATCATTGTTTTAATTTGCAATTCCTTAACGACATATGACTTTGAACATCTCCCTATATGCTTATTTGACATCTGTATATCTTCTGTGCTGAGTTACCTGTTCAGGTATTTTTCCCATTTTTTAATTGGACTGTTCTTTTTCTTATTGCTACATTTTAAAAGTTTTTGTATATTGTGGTTAACAGTCCTTCATTAGATATGTCTTCTGTAAATATTTTGTCTCTGTCTGTGGCTTGTCTTATCCTTTTACTTTTTTAAAAAAGTTATTTTTTTAAACTTTGAAATACCTCCTATGTTATTTCTGCCTTCTTGCAACTTGAAATATTTCTTGAATTAACTACTGCCTTGCTCTGACATTTTTCACCAGGGTGGCTCAGATGGTAAAGGATCTGTCTGCAATGCAGAGACCTGAGTACGATCCCTGATACGGGAAGATCCCCTTGAGGAGGGATAGCAACCTACTCCAGTTTTCTTGACTGTATAATCCCCACAGATAGAGGAGCCTGGTAAGCTACCGTCCATGCGGTTGCAAAGCATGGGATATGACTGAATGACTAAGCACAGCAACTTGAAATATTTCTTGAATTAGCTACTGCCTTGCTCTGACATTGTTCACCAGGGTGAGTTTTGCCTTTCAGCCAGATTCATGTGTCCAGTTTCAATTTCTTTGTCTGCTTCTGTCTTCAAAAGGCCAGAGAGCTGTCAGAGTTCTTATCAAGCATACCTCCCAGAGAGTTTTCCTGGCCTTGTGGCAGCACCTCCAGTCCTCATGCATGCAGCTTGGGAGCTAATCATTAATGAAAAAACAAAAAAAGGAAATCCATGACATCTTTCCAGTACTTCTGCACACATTTAGCCTTGTTTAACCTAGTGCCAGGCTTCAGCAATGTATGAACGTAACTATTTTCTTCTGTGCTTCTTTCAAAAAATTAATAATATTTGAGTTATATCAAAGGGTATATGAAAACTGTGAAGCATGAAATTAAAGTAAACACCTGAGAATCCACCTTCCAATTTAAGATTAATTACATTGACAATAACATTGACACTACCTAAGTGCTCTGCCAGCTTCCCTCAGGTAACCACAAATCTAATTTTTGTTTTATTATTCCCTTTATTTTAAGAAACAGTTTATCAGAAATGTAGAGTCCTAAATGATATACTATTTCGATATGATTGTTTTGAGTGCTTTAGGACTTGTAGTCTTTAGCTACTTGCTGTACTTTCTTAACCTTATTTCCCGAGATTCATCAAAGTGCTGTGTGGGTGCTGAGTAAGGCTCTCAGATGTGTTGTAATGTGCTTAGTCGCTCAGTTGTGTCTGACTCCTTGTGACCCCTGGACTGTAGCCTGCCAGGCTTCTCTGTCCGTGGGGATTCTCTAGGCAAGAATACTGGAGTGGGTTGCCATTCCCTCCTCCAGGGGATCTTCCCAACCCAGGTCTCCCACATTGCAGGCAGATTCTTTACCATCTGAGCCACCAAGAAAGCCCAAGAATACTGGAGTGGGTAGCCTATCCCTTCTCCAGGGGACCTTCCCGACCCGGGAATGGAACCAGGGTCTCTGCATTACAGGCAGATTCTTTACCAGCTGAGCTACCAGGAAAGCCTGTCCTTCCCCAAATTACTTCTCATTCCTACCCAAGTTTTTCTTCTTTCCACATTACATCCCAGAATCATGATGTGGTTTCCTATTCAAAGTATATCCTTTTTCAAAAAATAAATTTATTGAGAAAACTTTGACATTGAAAAATTGTATACGTTTAATGTAGTGCACTTGATGTTTCAATATATTTATACATTGTGAAAAGAACCACAATCAAGCTAAATACCTTATCTGTCACCTTTATAAAGTTACCATTGTGTGTGTATATTGAAAATACCTAATTTAAGATCTGTCTTCTTAGCAGATTCCAAATATAGAATACAGTACTATTAACTGTAGTCCCCTTGATGTATGTTTCCAGAACTCATTCATCTTGCATCACTGAAACTTTGCACCTTTTGACCAAATCTCCTCATTCCAGTTCTCTACCCCTCCACCCCTGGCAACTATCATTCTACTCTCTGTTTCTATGAGTTACACTATTTTAGATTTCACATGTAAGTGACATCATGCAATATTTATCGTTCTGTGTCTGGCTTATTTCAGTTGGCATAATGTCCTGAATTTTATCCATGGTGTTTCAAGTGGCAGGATTTCCTTTTTTAAAAGGTTGAATAAAATTTCATTATGTATATATATCACATTCATGTCTTCATCTATTCATACATTGATGGACATGTTCATTATTTTCATATCTTTGTTATTTTGAGTAAGTGGTAGTTAAATGGGAGTGCAGGTATCTCTTCAATACACTGCTTTTGCTTATTTGCATAGATAAGCAGAAGTAGGATTACTGGATCATATAGTAATTCTATTTTTAAGTTTTTGAGAAACCTACACACTGTTCTATAATGGCTGTGCCGATTTGCTTTCCTACCAATAGTATATGAATTCTCGTTTTCCATATCTTTCCCAACACTTGTTATTCTTTGCCTTTTTGATAACAGCCATTCTAATCTGAATGAATCTCCCTTGTTCTGAAGGATTTTTTAACAGATAATTTCCTTAAAGTATTACCCTTTCTATGTGGTTTTAATTTTAATGGATTCAAAAACATGAAAAGAATTATAAACTCCTATACAGGAAGTATAGGTACTAACAAGCATGGAGAGATTGATTAAGGGGGGTGGCAGTCTTTCCAGCAATTTTGGAATTGCAAGAAAGTAGCTTTTGTTTCCAGCTTTATCTGAGTTATTGGCTTTATAGGTGGTGCTAGTGGTAAAGAGCTCCCTTGCCAATGTAGGAGACACTAAGAGTCATGGGTTTATACCAGGGTAAGAAAGATCCCCTGGAGTAGGAAATGAAAACCAACTCCATTATTCTTGCCTGGAAAATCCCATGGAGAGAGGAGCCTGGCAGACTACAGTCCATAGGATTGCAAAGAGTCAGACACTATGAAAGCAACTTAGCACACATATCTAAGCCTTATAATAATAAACTTGTGTTTTAAATGTCAGCTATTGACATGCTAATATAGTTTCAGTTCAGTTCAGTTCAGTTGCTCAGTCGTGTCCGACTGTTTGCGACCCCATGAATCTCAGCACGCCAGGCCTCCCTGTCCATCACCAACTCCCGGAGTTCGCTCAGACTCACGTCCATCGAGTCAGTGATGCCATCCAGCCATCTCATTCTCTGTCGTCCCCTTCTCCTCCTGCCCCCAATCCCTCCCAGCATCAAAGTCTTTTCCAATGAGTCAGCTCTTCGCATGAGGTGGCCAAAGTACTGGAGTTTCAGCTTTGGGATCATTCATTCCAAAGAAATCCTAAGGCTGATCTCCTTCAGAATGGACTGGTTGGATCTCCTTGCAGTCCAAGGGACTCCCAAGAGTCTTCTCCAACACCACAGTTCAAAACCATCATTCTTCGGCGCTCAGCTTTCTTCACAGTCCAACTCTCACATCCATACATGACCACTGGAAAAACCATAGCCTTGACTAGATGGACCTTAGTCGGCAAAGTAATGTCTCTGCTTTTCAACATGCTATCTAGGTTGGTCATAACTTTTCTTCCAAGGACGAAGTGTCTTTTAATTTCATGGCTGCAGTCACCATCTGCAGTGATTTTGGAGCCCCCCAAAATAAAGTCTGACACTGTTTCCACTGTTTCCCCATCTATTTCCCATGAACTGATGGGACCAGATGCCATGATCTTCGTTTCTGAATGTTGAGCTTGAAGCCAACTTTTTCACTCTCCACTTTCACTTTCATCAAGAGGCTTTTTAGTTCCTCTTCACTTTCTGCCATGAGGGTGGTGTCATCTGCATATCTGAGGTTATTGATATTTCTCCTGGCAATCTTGATTCCAGCTTGTGCTTCTTCCAGCCCAGCGTTTCTCATGATGTACTCTGCATATATAGTTTACTCATTGGCTGCTGCTGCTGCTGCTGCTAGTTAGGAACTAAACAGAAATGAAAAGATTTTTATAACAGAGTGAATAACCCTTAAATGATCTAGTTGCATATACAGTGCAGAAATATATACTCTGAGTTAAACTTGATTATGTTTAATTTTATAATATTTTTTACTAGACACTCGGTAGAAATGGTAAACATTATATTAGAGTGGGAACACACTATGCCGACACTAACATAGCCACTCTAATAAGCATCTATATTAGACACTTTCAGTTTTTATAGAGTCATACTACTAGAAAATACAGTTTCATGCATATTAACTTGTTTGGATTAAGTAATCTTTGAGATTTCAGTAACAAATGCTATTTATTTTTATTCCTCTTGCCTTTATAATTGTTACCTTAAAATATTTGTCTTCTCTTCTCATCAACACACTAACACTCAAAATGAACATATGCCTTTGTAAAGTAAACATAAATCCACTTCTCCAAAAAAGTCTGAGTTAAAGCTAAATATAATCTTGCTTTTTCACCATCAGATGTTTGACATCTGCACAGATTTTACATGAAAAAACAGAATATTTCTTGGAAAATTCTCACCTAAGAAAGTGCTACATTTGAGGAGATTTAGAATTTCTAGTGTTTAAGAGAAAAAAGCAGCTTAATTTATGACATCTTTCTGTTTAATAATTTTTTTCTAAATAATACTTTATCCACTTTAATAATTGTACCATTTTATTTCAGTTCACTTCTATAATAGGTGGTATTATTTTTAGTAATCAAATTTGACAACCCAAGAAAATTACTATATCAAACAAGTAAATAGAGCACCACCTTTTAATTTCAAATATACTGCCTCTGTTTTCCACTGGGAATGGCTCTTAGCTATGAAGTATATTGGGCTTCCCTCGTAGCTGGGAGGTAAAGAGTCCACCTGCAGTGCAGGAGACCCTGGTTCAATCCTGGGTCCAGAAGATCTCCTGGGATGGGATAGGCTACCCACTCCAGTATTCTCAGGCTTCCCTGGTGGCTCAAATGATTTTAAAAAATCTGCTGGCAATGCAGGAGACCTGAGTTCGATTCCCAAGTTGGGAAGATCCCCTGGAGGAGGGATGGCAACCCACTCCAATATTCATGCCTGGAGGGTCCCCATGGGTAGACAAGCCAGTCCACAGGGTCTCAAAGAGTTGGACAAGACTGAGTGACTAAGCAAAGCACGGCACAGCATGAATGATTTTATCAAGGTCCTGGTGGCACAAACAGTAAAGAAGCCCCTTGCAGTGCGGGAGACCTTGGCTCGATCCCTGGGTTGGGAAGATCCCCTGGAGAAGGAAATGGCAACCCACTCCAGTATTCTTGCCTGGAGAGTCCCATGGACAGAGAAGCCTGGCGGGCTATATTCCACGGGGTCTCAAAGAGTCAGATACGACTGAGGGACTAAGCACAGCACACATCTGGAGTGTGACTGCTCTATTTTTATTTATTTGTTTTTAAAAATAAAGGAGCAACTAATTCTGAGTAATTTTTCAGTGCCTCTTGAGCAAAATGTACTTTTTTCTATATTTGTTGCTGTTTGTTGGTTTGACTTGTGTGTGTGCGTACGTTTACCTACTCTTTCAGGTCAGCTAGTAAAGTTTACTATTTTCATGAGTTCGAGTTCAGGCCTTATTTCCTCATTGTTTTCTTGAATATTCTTAGTGCTTCTGAAACTTTGGTGTGGATGCATTTTTAAAACTGAAGATATATGTGCTTTTGACATTTTAATATTTATACCATCTATATGCTCTGTAACTGACTAGAATGTTTAATTTGATAGATTTTGTTATCCCCCAAAGTTGGACAGTTGTATTATTCATTTACTTACTGAGAATCCTTAACTTCCCCTTGCATGCCTTTATTTTCTTTTGAAGCCTGCTTCATAGAATAATGTTTTACTTGCCTCCACCCATTGGCAGGGAGAGAGTGGGGTCATTTTATTTGCCCGATGAGGGTAGGCACTTCACTTAAGTTAGGCCAGTCTGATCCTAAATTTCTTTTTCTAACTTTACCTGAAATTGAGGAGAGATAGAGAGAGCAAGAAAGAATGAGAGAGAGAGCAAACTTGTCCTCTTAGTGGCATTTGAGTTCTGTTTTCTGTTTTTATTGAAAAATATTTGACATACATTGTTGTTGTTTAGTCACTAAATTGTTGTCTGACTCTTTGAGACTCCATGGACTACAGTCCACCAACAGCATCATGTAAATTCAAGGTCTATAGCATGTTGATTTGATATGTTTATATATTGTCATATGATAGCCATTGTAGTGATAGTTCAATGTACCTGTCTTATGTTAAGGGCAGAAATTTAAAACCAGTAGCAAATAAGTCCCAGAGATCTAATCACAGTATAGTGAAATAGATAATATTGTGTTATAATCATCAAGCCTGCTCACAGACTAGATCTTAATTATTCCATTCACACACACACACACACACACACACACACAAAGAAAATTGAGTTTTGTTTATTTTTCCTAAGGCTTAAATGGGCTGTCTGTGCAATTCCAATGGTTCGATCACTTGACCTTTACTTTCATACATAATATACTTATGGCAAGTATACTTGCCATAATATGGCATAATATACTTATGGCAAGTATACTCATGATTAATTATCCCCTTTACCTAGAAAACTGTAGAGTTCTCACTAATGAAAGTGAAAGTGTTAGTCACTCAGTCATGTCTGGCTCTTTGCAACCCTGTGGACTGTAGCCCACCAGGCTCCTCTGTGCATGGAATTCTCCAGGCAAGAATACTGAAGTTGGTTACCATGCCCTCCTCCAGGGGAGTCTTCCTAACCCAAGGATCGAACCTGGGTCTCCTGCATTGTAGGCAGATTCTTAATCATCTGAGTCACCAGGGAAATCCATAATCAATGTTGAATTGAAGAAATCTACATTTTCCCCTTTTTTATTCTTTTACTTTCAGTCTAGAAAAATCTTTGCAGTATTATTTTCTGGTCCACTGTCATTTGTTATATCTCAGAGCAGAATTGATGTACATTTTATTTGTTACCATATCAGATGTGTTAATCTTGTCTCCTCGTTTGAGTTATAACTTTTTGAATTCAGGAATTATCAAGAAATATTTAGTATCTCTAAAATAGTTATTTATTTTTACATCAGTATTTAGGAAGTTTCCAGGGATTAAGTCATGAGTGATGAGAATATGCAGTGATTATAATTGATTAAGTGATTTTTAAAAGCAAGAGTAGATTTCCTGTATTGAGTTCATTAATTTCCAACCTGATTTTCAATCCAACCACTGTCAATCAAGAACACAATTACAAATGGCCACAGGCCACAAAACTAACAATGAAGTGAACCACCATTACCAAACAGCCCTCTTTAGGTAGACGCTGACTCACTATGGCAGTTCCTTCAGATCTTGGCTTTGAATTGAATGAAATTGACTTACATTGTTATGACATTTGTTATTGTTTAAAACTGTTTTGGCCTTCAAAATCTCCTAGAGGTTGAATTTTCCCCCTTAGCATCTTATATTTACCATATCAGAACCAATATAAAGTCTTCTATCATTTAATCTTAGAATGTCTTTTGCAGCAGAAAATTTTTTTTTCACTTGTCTCTTATTTCTAAGGAGATCAAACTGTATTTGAGATGGATGAAACCCTAATTCTTGGAATCCTCGACTGGCTTCTTATAGCTGCCTCGGTGTCACAGAGGAAAGATATAAGTTAAAGACAAAGCCAAGCAAATTACTGAACTACTAGTAGAGATATGGTGTCATACCTCTGTGGTAAACTAATTTCTCTCTTTATTCTAAGTCTTAATGTTATCTGAAATATGAAATCAGGGCTCCATAATTCTTTTCTTTACAATCAAACCCTAATTTCATTTTGGAAGGCAAGTCAGAAGAGCCAAGTAGAAATGAGGCCAAATAATAGCATACCAAAATAAAGGAAAAATATTTTTATCTGAGGTCTAGTGACGAGCTGTAGCCCATGAGGTCGCTAAGAGTCAGACACGACTGAGCGACTTCACTTTCACTTTTCACTTTCACTGGAGAAGGAAATGGCAACCCACTCCAGTGTTCTTGCCTGGAGAATCCCAGGGATGGGGAAGCCTGGTGGGCTGCTGTCAATGGGGTCGCACAGAGTCTGACATGACTGAAGCGACTTAGCAGCAGCAGCAGCAGTGATGAGCTGGTCTAATCTGTCACTGATATCTTCTCATGAGCACAGAGTGTGACAGTTCATGGAGCAGGAGATTCTTCATCAGCAAAAATTTAACTCAAAATTATTTGACCTATGGTAAATATTGTTGTGTCCGACTCTTTGTGACTCTATGGACTATACAGTCTATGGAATTCCAGGCCAGAATACTGGAGTAGGTAGTCATTCCCTTCTCTAGGGGATCTTCCCAACCCAGGGATCAAACCCAGGTCTCCTGTATTGCAGGCAGATTGTTTACCAGTTGAATCAGTGGGGAAGCCCAAATATTGTTTTATCAGGTCACCTGTTTGGGTTGTAGGATTTCAGAAAAAGATGAATAATAATAATAGTTACCCCCACCAAATACCGCTACCACCATGAAAAATAAGAGCAAAAGCAAAAACAATAGCAAAGAGCATTCCTATGTGGCTTTAACTTTCTTCTCTGGGTAGAACTAACTTCTTAAATTTCTGTCGTCCATAAGGTGATGGTTTTGGTTCTGAACTATACTGCATTCTCTCTTTGTTTTTCTTCTAATAAATTGTTTTTACAATGGCCAGCATTACTTATTTTTCACCTACAGTCATTTAGTCAACACTCCACCCTGATGGTTTTGGTCAACAGTTGGAAATTTACGTTGACTTTTAAAATGTAGTTCTTTGGTTTAGCTCTTTCTTTGGAATCTAATTCATTGTAAGTAGATTTGGGAATAAATTTGACAAACATATCATACATAGAAGGTTAAAAATCAGTGGCTATTTTTCTATGCACTCATATTTTTTTACATTAAGGCTGTTTCTATCCATCAGAATGACATTTGAGTCCATGGAAACTTTAACATTATTTGAAAGATTGGAGATCTTTATAAAATACCATGTAAAGCTGGTCCAAGTGTCATCCTTAGGGAATCTGTTGTTTACGCAGGCTTAGGAAGACTTTCCACTTTTCCTCTTCCTGCTTCCTCTCTCTAAGCCAGGAAATAATTCCTTTTACATATTTCTGTCACATAATTTCTTTTTGAAAAAATCTTATCATATGTTTAAATAAAAAATAAATACATTACAAATCCTGGTTTACCCATATTTGCATTCTCATTTTCTCCCTGGGAGAATACTTTAAGATTAGTTAGACATGAGTCTCCTGACAGTCCTTGGCCTTCACCAAGCACAAACAATTTATGTTGGCTTATTTGGTATTTCACCTCAGAGTTGGTCAATTTGCCCAAAACGAGATGAATTCCTTTTCTGTATTTTCCTCAAATGATTTTGCATGTGTAGAGCTAATTCAAGCATTCTGCATATTTTTAACACCAGGGTTGTTTTGAAAAGCAGGATTCACATTTCCTCTCAGTTCTTTTCACCTTTGAATAAATACAATATGAGCTCAATGATATTCTTACTTACGTGTATCAGTGTCTTCAGCTACACTGAACCTTGACTGTTACAAAACCTTGATTTGAAGACAGAACAAGTACTGTTCTATTACTAAGGATTGCTTATTTTTTCTCTATGTTTCCTGTGACAATGGCACTGAGGGACAACTATTTCTGTAAAACAGACTTTTAGGTAGCATCTTCATAATATACCATGTAAAGGTGGTCCAAGTGTCATCTTCCGGGAATCTGTTGTTTACGCAGGCTTAGGAGGGCTTTTCAATTATCCTCTTCCTGCTTCCTCTCTCTAAGCCAGGAAATAATTCCTTTTACATATTTCTGTCACATAATTTCTTTTTGAAAAAATCTTATTAAATGTTTAAATAAAAAATAAATACATTACAAATTCTGGTTTACCCATATTTGCCTTCTCATTTTCTCCCTGGGTGGATACTTAAGATTAGTTAGCAACACGGGAAACCTGGGTTTGATCTCTGGGCCGGAAGGATCACCTGGAGAAGGGCATGGCAACCCACTCCAATATCCTTAACTGGAGAATCCCATGGTCAGAGGAGCCTGGTGGGACTGATTATTTTTCCTCCATGTTTCACATGATAATTGCATTGAGGGGCGACTATTTCTGTAAAACAGACTTTTAAGTAAAATTTTTATTTTGTTTAAAATATTGATCTCTTTTAATATATATATAATCATAATTATTCCAGTGAAACATGGTGAGTTGAAAGTATATATACCTGTACGTCATTTAAATTGGATTTACTTTCATTCTTTCAGGCAATGCACAATAACTTTCTTCTATGAAAAATATTGAAAGAAGATTAACTAATGAGTTGGTGTGTGTGCACATACTTAGTTGCTAAGTCCTGTCTGACTTTTCATGACCTCATGGACTGTAATCCACCAGGCTCTTCTATCCATGGGATTTCCTAGACAAGAATACTGGAATGGGTTGCCGTTTCCTTTTCCAGGGGATCTTCTTGAGCCAGAGATTGAACCTGAGTCTCCTGAATCTTCTGGATTGGCAGGTGAATTATTTACCAATGAGTCACCAGGGAAGCCCAATGGGTTGGTACACCAGTATTATTGTTTTTTAAGATTTCTGATACTATACTCTTTAATCAAATAAATATTTCATTCTGTTTGTATAAAAGTGTTTTTTGGATGGCATGATTATGGACAATAGAGCACCCAGTTATCAACATTGTATCTAAAGTTTTTTTAAAAAACCATAGTTATGGTTAAAAATTTTAGTTAAAATTATTATAGACTGGTTTACTTTTATAACACCATTAGGCCAGTCACTCACACAAATTAAGTTTTTCCTTGCAGAGTTTCTTTCTCCCTCTTTCTTTATCTATTTCTTTTTCTGTCTGTCTCTGTCTTTTTCTCTTTTGCCAATTCACCTGGATCTGTACTCTCTGTTGTAAATGCAAAATTTTATGAAAACCACCATAATGATCAAATTATCTCTGTCCTTTGACTTTCTGGTCATTGTAACCTTGTCCTATATTGGTAGAAGAGAAAATAGCTTCCAAAACAGTCTGAGCTTGTGGCAAAATAGTTTGAAAGTAGAAGATGAATTTATTTTTTAAACATATGAACATCTTTAGATTCCATTATACAAGCTCAGAACATTTTGTACTCTTCAGTATTTACTTTTCTGTTAATGACATACATGAATCATACCTTTTACAATATTCAATCCTGATAAAAATATATCTATCTATATTCATTATAACAAATGACAAACATAAATTAGAAAATACAGACAGGATGTTAAAAAAAAAGAGTAGGTCTTGGAGCAATAGAAATCAGTTAATCCTACTGAGTTCAGTAAGGAAACCGAAGCACATACTACTCAGTAGGAGAATATTTTTGCCTGACCTCCACAGTTTCCCTTAGACGTTGCTGAAGGTACATAAGAGAATTGTCTTAGTCACTAAGTTTCTCCCCTTCCCCTTTCTGCACCCTCACTCTAAAAAGTGAGTTCAGTATGGAATTTTTATGTTGTGGCATATTTTCCATGCTATAGTACATATTAAGCAGTAACATTTTTAACTACTGGAAAAGATAATTATGTAAATGAGGTACAGTGATGACAACCATCTTAATATTTTCCAGATTTTTTAGCCAATGTTAATAACAAAAGAAATAAGACATAAAGGAATTGAAAACAAAGTCAATATGTTTGTACTTTGCATATGAAATGATGATTTACTTAGAATATAGAGCACTAATTGAATTATCAGAACTTTTAAGAATGCATAGAAATTGACTGGATATTAGGGGCTTCCCAGGTGGCACAAGTGGTAAGATCCTGCCTGCCAGTGCTGAAGATGTAAGAGATGCAGGTTCCATCCCTGGGTCAGGAAGATCCCCTGGAGGAAGGCGTGGGAACCCACTGCCTGGAGAATCCCATAGACAGAGGAGCCTGGCAGGCTACAGTCCTTGGTGTCGCAAAGAGTCAGACACAACCAAAGCAACTTAGCATGCACGCAAAAGACAAATGTAAAAAATAGAGTAACATCTGTTATGAACCATAATATCCTGTTTATAATATCAGCCTAATCAAATATCAAATTGGAAACTTCAATACCCCTCAATAATTCATAGAACAACTAGAAAAAAAATCAGTATGAATATTGAAGAACTCTCACTCTTATCAAACAAAAGGATATTACCACCATTTATAAAACAATTTTCACAACCCTAGCTGAAAATAACTTTTCTTATTTAATCAGTTGCCCACAGAACATATACTAAGATAAACCATAGCTTGGATCATAAAACAAGTTTCAGCCAGTGTAGAACTGAAATCATACAGGAAATCCTTGAAACACTGGAAAACTAAACAGTACATTTCTAAATAATCCATGGGTCAAAGAAGTCTCAAGAGAAACAAACTGAACTGAACAAAAATCAAAATACATTATAACATGTGGAAAACAGCTAAAACAGTGTTGAGAGGGAAATGTACAATACTAACTGCTTATATTTGAATGAAAAAAAAAATCCTTAATCAGTAGTCTTAAGTTTCCATATCAAGAAATTAGAAAAAGGGGAGAAAACTAAAGCAAGCAGAATAAAGAAAATAATAAATATAGAGCAGGAATCAAATAAAATGAAGACAAAATATTTGAGAAAATGGATAGAACAAACGGTTGTTTGAAAAGATCAGTAAAAGTGACTCTTTTTTAGTAAGACTGAAAAAGCAAAACAAGGACAAGTCACAAATTATTAATAATTGAAATGGAACAAGATATGTCTATAGATCAAAATAGGCATCAAAAATAATAAAAGGACATTATTATATATGTGTGTACAGCTCTACACATGTATATTTAAAAACATAAAT
>SJYQ01004125.1:867020-887525 GCA_006410935.1 Redunca redunca
ACCCTTATGGCAGAAAGTGAAGAGGAACTAAAAAGCCTCTTGATGAAAGTGAAAGTGGAGAGTGAAAAAGTTGCCTTAAAGCTCAACATTCAGAAAACGAAGATCATGGCATCCGGCCCCATCACTTCATGGGAAATAGATGGGAAAACAGTGGAAACCGTGTCAGACTTTAATTTTTTGGGCTCCAAAATCACTGAAGATGATGATTGCAGCCATGAAATTAAAAAATGCTTACTCCTTGGAAGAAAAGTTATCACCAAACTAGACAGTATATTCAAAAGCAGAGACATTACTTTGCCGACTAAGGTCCATCTATTCAAGGCTATGGTTTTTCCTGTGGTCAGGTATGGATGTGAGAGTTGGACTGTGAAGAAGGCTGAGTCCCGAAGAATTGATGCGTTTGAACTGTGGTGTTGGAGAAGACTCTTGAGAGTCCCTTGGACTGCAAGGAGATCCAACAACTCCATTCTGAAGGAGATCAGCCCTGGGATTTCTTTGGAAGGAATGATGCTAAAGCTTAAACTCCAATACTTTGGTCATCTCATGCAAAGAGTTGACTCATTGGAAAAGACTCTGATGCTGGGAGGGATTGGGGGCAGGAGGAGAGGGGACAACAGAGGATGAGATGGCTGGATGGCATCACGGACTCGACGGACTTGAGTCCGGGTGAACTCTGCAAGTTGGTGATGGACAGGGAGGCCTGGCGTGCTGCGATTCATGTGGTTGCAAAGAGTTGGACACGACTGAGCTACTGAACTGAACTGAACTGAACTGTCTTAGGTTTTTCTAGTTAGGTTTTTAAAACCATCAAAAGTTAAAAGTCATCTTTCAACTTTTACATGGACATCTTTTACTCATCTCCTATTGTATTCTGAACTCCCTCCCAATTTTAGCTGGTATCTTCAAGTGGCCTTGTTGAATTATCAATAAGAATGTATTGTATATATTTTTGAGTTTTCGGTCTTATACGACAACCTGTTAATTTCTCCTCCATAGCCACTAACATTTGACAGGTCTTGTGGCTATTGCTGTTAGTTGCCACTCATTTGTATTTTAGAGTTTTTGAGACTATCTCATATTACTTATGTTTGATTTTAGGTGATGCTTGTGGGAAATCTTTTTCATGGGAAAAATTTCGAACAATTCCAAAACTATGGTGTTATTTCCACCATCTCTCAAGCATATCCTAGTGAGACACTTGCGTATGAAATCTACTAGTCCTCCAAGCATGGGGGAACTTTAAGATGAGTGTAGTTTTCTTTCCATTTGAGACCTTTTTTATATATATTTATATTTTTATAGGGTTTATGTAGTGGCTGGATCTTTTAACCAAGAAAAACATAATTTAATACCTTTCTGTAACTGAATGGAATTTCTATTAATAAAACTATATCTAATTTCTAAAATTTTGATAGCAGACAACTGTCCCCAATCAATCCAAGGCTTTCTTATTTTCCCAAGTTTGTCTCTTAAGTCCTTCAGTTCAGTTCCGTCACAGTCATATCCAACTCTTTGCAACCCCATGGACTGCAGCATGCCAGGCCTCCCTGTCCATCACCAACTCCTGGAGCTTACTCAAACTCATGTCCATTGAGTTGGTGATGCCATCCAATCATCTCATCCTCTGTCGTCCCTTTCTCTTTCTGCCTTCAATCTTTCCCAGCATCAGGGGCTTTTCCAATGAGTCAGTTCTTCGCATCAGGTGGCCAAAGTTTCAGCTTCAGCATTAGTCCTTCCAATGACTATTCAGGACTGATTTCCTTTAAGATTGACTGGTTGGATCTCTTTGCAGTCCAAGGGACTCTCAAGAGTCTTCTCCAACACCACAGTTCAAAAGCATCAATTCTTTGGCACTTAGGTTTCTTTATAATCCAACTCAGCTTGGTCTGTCCCTGCTAAAGAACTTTCATTTTTATTCACCCTTATGATATCACTGGCTATTGTTTGGCCATCAATTTCTCACTGGTAACTCATAGCTTAAAGATGAGGTTGTTGTTTTTTTTTTTTTTTCCTCTTTACCTGGGGATATCCAACTATTCTAAACAAATGTGGATTTAATTAATAAGAAGGGAATACTTTCTAGCCAATTTATAGTTCTCTCATTTTATATGAGAAAACTATTATAGAAAATTTAAGCAACTCTGCAGACATTCCTCAATCCAGGAAACGGTGAAGCTGGAAGTTTGCTCTACTGGCCAGAGGTTAGTTCTCATAAATAGGCTGAGTTTAATTTTGGCAATCTTTTTTCCTTCTTTACAGTTTTGCTACCTGTCTGGAATCCATTCACTTTATGACTATCTTTCCTGTTCAAGATAGAAATAGTTTTTTTAAAAGTTATATTTTTAGTACTTAAGATTTTAAAGTGATTTCACATAGTTCAATTTGTCTCTTCTGTTAATCTATGAATTAGGAAGGTTAAAAGATGCTATTCTTATTGTTTTGGATAAGAGATTGGGATTATGATTTTAAATTACTTGCCCAAGGTCTCATACCTGGGTAATGTGGATTCAGGACTCAAACTCATACCCTCTGATTCCTGTTCTAATTATTTGTATGATATACTGCGTGGTCTTGAGACAGTCTTTTCTCCCATAGCAGTTGTACTCAAAATTTTATAGTGAGAAGCTCTTCTATTGTCAAAATTTATGCATTCTCCATAAGACAGTAATTGTATTTTCAGTTTAAATTGATTGTTGATATGTGAAATTGAATAATTAAGTACTTCTATATGTTCTTCAATATAAATATTTTCAAAGTAGAATCTATACTGAATAAAAATTAGTAAATAATATTTAATAATTTTATAATTACTGTGTATTTTTGTGTGTCAGAGACTTATTCCTTAATTCTCTAGGCATGAATACTGGAGTGGGTTTCCATATACTCCTCCAGGGGATCTTCCTGACCCAGGGATGGATCCCATGTCTCTTATGTCTTCTGAATTGGCAGGTGGGTTCTTTACCACTAGTGCCACTTGGGAAAGCTCTTATTATTTATTAAAACTGCAAAAATTCATTTCAAAGGATCAAATGTCTAAAACTGCATTCCAAGTTACGTGGGAATTGGAATTAAAATCTATCTGCTTGCAAGTCTTTTAGCCTCATGTGCTCAAGTATGTGTGAAATAACATATTTATTGAATATACATAAAGTGCTTAGTTCATAAAATTTGGAGCTCCTTGCTATATATTAACAGTATCTCTAGTAGTAAAAAATGGGCCTAAGGGGTTAGTGGCTTAATGCTTTAGTGTTATTAATGTATTATTTTTAGGAAGTGATACTTAACTTGAAATAATGAGAGATTTAAATGTTTTCCCTAAAATGATGCTTAATAGAAAGACATGGGCATTATGTATCAAAAGCAACATTTCTGGATTAGGCCAATCTCTCCCAAAAAACTTCTAAGCTCCTATATGAAAGGCAAGTCATTTCCTTTTCACTAGTTTTGCCTCTAAGAGGAGTGTTTTACAAGGATCTATCAGAAACCTAAGACGCTAATAAAACACCTCCAATGTGGGACTCGAGTTGAGAAAAGTAAACCAAGGAACTGAAATAAATAGACCTTGACTTGGGTTATTAAGTTAGAGTAATGTACCTTCCAAGATCTGGTTGTCTTTAATCTTAGGATTAACATATGTGGTGTGAGTCTTAGTTAATGTGCTTGAGTTCCAAAGACACATTAGCAAAATCAATGTCATTAATTTATAGTTACACCTCATTTTCCCAACCAGCAACTCAATGGCTTTTAATTGTTAATTACATTACAGTTAGAGGAAAATGTGTCTTTGTGAAGTATATCTTCACTGTCTAAAATGTTTTTCTGTTTTTTGAATTTATTGGAGAGACTGTTTACAACAGCTTTGTGAACTAGTGTGTAAATAATTAAAAAATATATATCAATAGACCTGTATAAGGTCAGAACCTGAGAATAGAATGAGATCAGTTAAACAATGTTGTTGCTATATAAGGAAATAGAGCCCATATCAGTTGGCAAAGCCATTGTTATTAACATAAAATTTGAACCTCTGTATACTTAAATTTGAGCACAGTTTAACCATGTGCCATGCAAGCTAGAAAGATTATCAAATGAACAGATGATCATAAGTAGATACATAAAGAAATGCGCTCATTAGATTATACATGGATACATATCTTAGTACCCAGTATCATATAATACCAATTCACTTTTTGATTGAAAATTGTACCAGTTTGTAAAACTAAGACAATGAAACCATTAATGGACCATCTGATGCTAATGATATTGTAGATCTGAATTTTGTATTTATAAAGTTACATCAAACTCTAAATAATCAGAGAATTCAACTAAATGTAACCTTAGCAGAGAACCATAAGGAAGTAAAGGTAATCAAACTTTTTTTCCCTGACCTAATTCTCTAGAAAAATCTTCTCATGGAATGTATATATTAACAGGGAAAGAAGACTAAGTAGTGTAGGCTTACATATATTTGTGTGTTTAAAAACACTTGCAACTCTAGTTTCACAGCACCTGCAATCTGCAGTACTTTTAAGTTTCTATTTCCTAGATATGAGTCATCCCTTGTCCTCAGGCATCACTTTTTAAAAGCACCTATATCTTATGCAAAATAGTCTGCTAAAAATATAAATAACTAGCCAAAATCATGTTGAATGAACAGCATATTTCAAGCAAACCTCTTTGGAATGAGTGGTAAACCTACAGGGCATGAATTATTAGAAAATTCTTCATAGCTTAAGAGTAACCACTATGG
Organism: Redunca redunca; assembly: GCA_006410935.1. NCBI lineage: Eukaryota > Metazoa > Chordata > Mammalia > Artiodactyla > Bovidae > Redunca > Redunca redunca. The sequence goes on from SJYQ01004125.1 coordinate 871,768, forward strand.
CTTACAACTGCACTATCTTTAAAATGGTCAAGACATGACTTATGTACACTTTTCCCATCTTTGAACCACTGTCTACTCTTTCTTCTCAAACCACATTAGAAAAAATCTTGCTTTATTAGGATTATTCTTAAAGGAAGTGGCATGACTGTTGTCTAATTTTCCAGAGACTTATGCCTGTTTTCTTCTGTATTGAACAATCATCATAAGAAACTACTTTTCTTGTTCAATCTCTTTCTAGCTCACTCATTAAAAATAAAATCCCATAAGAATTTGCTGCCCCAGGATTTTCTTTTGGAAATTAACAATCTTATAACTGTCTAAGTAAAAATATTAGCCTATTAATATACCATGTATATTTTCACTACCTAATTCTAAAGGAAATTATTGTTATAGTCAGAAATATTCCATAATCATTATGTTGATAATGCTGCTTACAGAATTGAAGAATTTTAGGAAAATTTTCAGCGTTTGAGGACCATAAATTATAATTATGTAAAAAAATAGTGATTTTGGAGTAACAAATCTTGATAACCCAAGAATTTGATTATTTTTTAGCTCAGTGGTTCTCAGCTAGGGGTGGTTTTGTCTCTTTTACTTCCCCAAGGGAACATTTGGGGACATCTATGGAAACTTTTTTGAGATTTGGGGGAGTGCTCCTGGCATTTAGAGGGTAGAGGTCAGGAATGCAGTTAAAATCCTACAGTGCACAATTCAGCCTCTTCCTTGATGCAGAGTTCTCAGGTTCGAAGTGTTAATAGGGCCAAAGCTGAAAAAGCCTCCCACCTAATATGATTTTTGTATTGCAATTATGTGGTCCATAAGTCTCAATATTTAGAATGTTGTATTTTTGAGGTCTTGGAGAAAGATCTTTTCCCTAAATATGGCTGTTAACTTCAGAGAAATTGTTCAACAAATTAATTTTTGATAATAATTTTCTTGTACATATGTAGTTAGTAATTATATGAAGGAAATAAATAAAAACCAGAAAGTTAAATGTAGATGTAAACATAAGGATCATCTAGAACTAATTTCTCCTTTAATATGCAAGATAATAGAGATCCGTAGACTTTACTTGACTTGTGGTCACGTATTTTGTGGCACGGTTGGTGTCACAGTCTGTTGCCCTTCAGACTAAACTGAGACCAAAATTTTACCCATAATTTATAATATAAATTAATCTAATACTATGTTCTATTGAAATTAATATGATGCCCAAAAATTAGTTAAGTAAAGAAAGTATGATTGGTTTCAAAATGGTTAAATTATTTTCAACATGTCTGGATATTGATTTATATAAAAAGATGTCCTTTAAATAAGCCCTCAGTTTAGAAATCCCCAGTAAATATTCCCTAAAAAGAATTTGAACCTGAAATGTTGAATATCACAAAAGCTGAAATGCTATTTCTATTTTAGAAAAAGCAATTATGGAAACTCATAGACATTCTCACTCTTTTGATATCAACTTATAATTATTTAGAGTTTGATTACCTTTTGTGTGGAATGTAAAGTCCTTGCTCTCCTGATGTTTTGCTTTTTCTCATTTTGTTCCTCATTAGCACCTGTCTTGAGAGAGAGAAAGAGCAAGGAAAAGGGATGAAGCTTCAGGCAGACAATGTTTTCTCTTGTTAATAATAATCAGAAATGAAAAGGAGGAAAAGTAGAGGTAAGACTTTCTTACCTTCTATGCGTTTGAATGTGACTCACTACCCAAGACAGAGGAACTAAGAAACAATGCTTCACAAATCCTTTATTAAGGATGATGTTCAATAGTTAAATAAATTGGTCCATTATCTTTTAGCTCATTAGCCATAAATAAAACACTCATTTACTGTGTTTACAAGTTAAAATTAATTCCTGCTTTTCATCATTTATATTACTGTCATATTATCCCTGAAAGGTAATCAGACAAGTATTAATATCTCTTTTGTACAGGTAAAGAAACTGAAGTTCAGAGAAGTTATTTTTGTCAAGGTTACATGCATGGAAAATCGTCAGTCTGAGAATGAGACTAGGGTCTTATGACTCCTCAACAATACTGGGACTCTATAATGTTCTAAGCAATCCATTTATTTTTTGTGGGGCAAATTTTTATAAAGAATTATTCTTATATCTACAATAAAGGTAATGAATCCTTATAAATAAAAAAAAATGTTTTTGGAAAGTTCAGAACTTTTTGTTTTGGCTTCTTAGTATATGTTTAATGCTTTATTTTGAAGTAGATTTGTAATGAAGATTGTATAGGGGACCCTCCATGGATATTTTAAGCACTTCCATTCAAACATCTTTCCCTTAACATTGCAAGGTCTTGGGGAACTGAGTGTCTAAGCAATGTTGTATTTGCTGGAGCATTTAGTAGAGTGTGTGGCACACAATAGATTTGCATATGTGTGCCGTGCTAAGTTGTTCACTTGTGTCTGCCTCTGTGACTCTGTGAGATCCTCTGGACTGTAGCCCACCAGGCTCCTCTGTCCATGGGATTCTCCAGGCAGATATTGGAGTGGGTTGCAATGCCCTCCTCCAGGTGATCTTCTGGACCCAATGACTGAACCCTCGTCTCATGTCTCCTGCATTGGTAGACAGGTTCTTCACCACTAGCACCACCTGGGAAAACCCATTGCAATATACATAAGAAGCAAATAAGTTAAAGAACGCATGAGTGGATTGCTTGGGACTCTTGACAGAGTAAAAGTAGTTATAGACTGGGTAGCATACAGGAAGACTGAAGTTCTGAGTGAGGAAGAATCACAATCTTGAGCTATCTTTAGGACATGGCTGATTATTGTCCTGGGAATGAATAGAAATGCAAAATTCATTCCAGGTAAATTTAATTTGTGACTTTAAATGAGGATCTGCCAATCCTCTTAATGATACTACTCAAAGTCAATATCTAAGCACATAGGTCAATAAAATATTTAAAAAATGTTTGGAACAACCACTTTTTTCTTGAACTTCCTTTCTCCATAAAAATCTAGGTAAATTCAGAGAAGCAAACTGTGCCCCATTGAACCCATGTTTTATTGAAAGCTGGACTCAATTCATGAAAATACATTAATAACTTTATGGCAACTAACAATATCAGTATAGTCACCTTGAGAATAAGAGGAACTTGGGTTGTTTCTCAGACTTTAAGAGTAGAAGTTGGCAGTTGAGTAACCTTAAATAATGACCCTTGGATGAAGAGCTTTTTGTTAGTGTTTCAGGGAACAGAACTGGACATCTGAGAAAGATTTGTTTTTGTTTTGAAGGCAAACCCCAACTGAAATCTAGTCTTAGCAAAATAAGAGAGATGGCAGAGCAGAAGCTCATTTTCTCCAGGTGAGCCTGCATCAGCAGGAGAAAAATAGGCTTGTTTTTGGTAAGAATGTATAAAAGAAAATCTGTTTTCTATACAATAATTTTGCACAAAGAATAATAGCTCTAAGAAAACCTAGCCTTCTAATTAGCGCAAATAACAATTCTTATTCACTAAACCACTAAAAATAAAATAACCAACAAATAAGTTATACATTTTGTTTTTACTATCATAAATATGTTCTGATTTTTAATTAAACGACTATAGTAACTCTTCTCTAAGTCATAATGTCACTTTCCCCTTCTTTTTACTGGGAATACACCTCTGTCTTACAGGTTTGTGTATTCTGTTAGGGTTTTATTCACCTTTGTATTTCTCACCCCACTCCTCAAAGCCTGAACAATAAGTATCCAATATAAGTATGTTGACTATATGAGTGACTGAGAGGACCAGAGGGCACAAAACAAGGGTAAAGAAATGGTTAAAAAAAATGTTTAAGATCATGTTTCAATATGATTTTTACACTTTCAGAGAACAAAAAGAATTTAAAAAAATTGAGTCTGCAGAAATCATAGAAGTCATTTGGTCCAATCTTATTGTTGTAGCTATAAAAGATGAATCTGAGTATTTGATCAAATTTAAGAGAGTAATAAGTGGGAAAAATATTTCAACACTGGCCTCTTTTTTCCCCCAGTGTATTGATGTTTCCGTTTAGTCAAATCTCATCAAAGTATTTGCACTATTATTTTAGATATAGTGTCTTATTTTATTTGTTTCATGTTGAAGCAGAAAAACCTAAGTTCATGTACATAATGAAATGCAATAAGATAAAGCATTTTTCAAACTTAAGGTGCATTAAAATCACTGAAAGCTTGTTCAAACTCAAACTTCTGGAACCCACCTTCAGAGACTCTGATTTGTTTGGGAAAGAGCCCAGAGCATTTCTAGCACACTCTCCAATCATGCAGATGCCTCGAGGAACAAGCCTGAGCATTGTTCTGTGTTGGTGAAGAGGAGAGGAAAAGATATCACCTTCTAGACAGAAAAAGAACTGTTTGTGTGACATTCCTTGTTTCTTTCTTTTTTAACCTCTTAAGACCCCCTGGGTGTGGAGTGATTTATTTAACGGGTCACTGTGAGAAGCTGCTTTAGCAGGCCTTTTCCCCTTAGCTCTGCTGGGATGTGGAGCACGAGGCCATTACAGTGCTTAGGATCTCAGCCCCTTCAGTTCTGAACTGAGTGGGAACATCAGCTTTGTTCACATATTAACAAGTCACATTGGCCAAAATACGTAGAACACATGCACCTGCTTCACCTCCTGGGAATAAGGATGATGCTTCAATCTCTATGTTGACTTTTTGTTTTTTAATAAAACAGAATTAAGAAGGGAGATCATGAACTCCTTATTGCTGAATTCGGACTTAAATTGAAGAAAGTAAGGAAACCACTGGACCATTCAGGTATGCTGCTGCTGCTGCTGCTAAGTCGCTTCAGTCGTGTCCGACTCTGTGTGACCCCATAGACGGCAACCCACTGGGCTCTCCCGTCCCTGGGATTCTCCAAGCAAGAACACTGGAGTGGGTTGCCATTTCCTTCTCCAATGCAGGAAAGTAAAAAGTGAAAGTGAAGTTGCTCAATCATGTCCGACCCTCAGCGACCCCATGGACTGCAGCTTTCCAGGCTCCTCCGTCCATGGGATTTTCCAGGCAAGAGTGCTGGAGTGGGGGGCCATTGCCTTCTCCGATTCAGGTATGATCTAAATCAAATCCCTTATGATTATACAGTGGAAGTGACAAATAGATTCAGGGGATTAGATTTGATAGACAGAGTGCCTGAAGGACTATGGACAGAGGTTCATGACATTGTACAGAAGGTGGTGATCAAGGCCATCCCCAAAGAAAAGAAATGCAAGAACACAAAATGGCCGTCTGAAGAGGCCTTTCAAATAGCTGTGAAAAGAAGCAAAGCAAAAGACAAAGGAGTAAAGGAAAGATATGCTCATTTGAATACAGGGTTCCAAAGAATAGCAAGGAGAGATAAGAAAGCCTTCCTCAGTGATCAATGCAAAGAAACAGATGAAAACAACAGAATGGGAAAGACTAGAGATCTCTTCAAGAAAACTAGAGAGGCTGTCCTAAGATGGTAGAGGAATAGTACAGGGACACCACTTTCTCCCCGACATATTCGTCGAAAGATCGTTTGAATGCTGAACAACTCCCACAAAACAACTTCTGAACACTGGCAGAGGAAACAGGGCACCCAGAAAGACAGCCTATTCTCTGAAAGGAGGTAAGACAAAATATAAAAGACAAAAGGAGGGATAAAAGAGTTAAGGACAGAGACCTGTCCCAGGGAAGTAGTCGTGAAGGAGAAGTTTCTAATCAGCAGGAAACCCTCTCACCGGCAGGTCTGTGGGGAGTGTTGGAATCTCAGAGGGCAACATAACCGGGAGGAAAAAAAAAATCCCACAGAACATGCACCTAACTGCAACTCCCAGCAGAGAAGTAGCCCAAACTCTCCCACCACCGATCTGGGGGTGCTGGACAGGGAGGCATGGATTGCATGCTTAGGCTAGGGCCTGAATGCCCTGAGGACAGTCTGAGGGAAGTAACCTGAGATAGCCAGAGAGAGACAGGAAAAAAAAAAGGTAGAGAGAGAGAGAACTTTCCCATGAAAAGCTCTAACCTAAGGCACAGCCTGGCCCATTCACAGAACAAAGGATTGAGCCAATACCAAAGGAGAGCTAGCTGGCTGTGGTCCAGCCCATCCCCACCCCCCACCCCCTGCCTGAGGCAGAGAGGCAGGCGAGGGACAACCAGAGCCGAAATGCAAGGGCCAATCTTGGCCCCAGAGATGGCATCTTCCACCACAGTGTGAGCAGGCTCCCAGTTCCTAACCAAATTTTCCTGGGATCCTGGACAGTTGACATCTGCCAGGAGGGTTGCAGCCAGAGATCAGCTCCCCAGAGGAGACACCTGGCACAGTTGAGACAGCACTCTCATGGTACATCCAGGAAACCAAGTGGTTGGGACCCTGGAGGTGATTAAGACACACAGCCCCACCCACAGGCAGCAACCTCCACAATAAAGAGGAACCACAAACTTCTGGCCCACAGAAAGGCCACCCCGAACAGAGCAATCTAAACAAAATGAAAAAGGCAGAGAAATGTTTAGCAGGTAAAGGGACTTCATAAATGCATACCAAACCGAACAAAAGAGGAGGAGATAGGGAGTCTACCTGAAAAAGAATTCAAAATAATGATAGTAAAGATGATCCCAAATCTCAAAAATAGAATGCAGTTACAGATAAATAGACTAGAGACAAGGATTGAGAAGATGCAAGAAATGTTTAACAAGGACCTAGATGAAATAAAAAAGTCAATCAATAATGAATAATGCAATAACAAAGATCTAAAGCACTCTGGAGGGAACCAGCAGTAGTATAACTGAGACAAAAGATAGGATAAGTGAAGGTAGAAGATAGAATGGTGGAAGTAAATGAGTCAGAGAGGAAAAAAGAAAAAAGAATGAAAAGAAGTGAGGACTGCCTCAGAGACCTCTGGGACAATGTTAAATTCCCCTACATTTGAATCACAGGAGTCCCAGAAGAAGACAAAAAGAAAGGCTGTGAGAAAATACTTGAGGAGATAATAGTTGAAAACTTCCCTAAAATTGGGAAGGAAATAGCTGCCCAAGTCCAAGAAACCCAGAGTCCCAAACAGGATTAAACCCAAGGCAAAACACCTCAAGACAAATATTGATCAAATTAATGAAGATCAAACACAAAGAAGAAATATTAAAAGCAGCAAGGGAAAAGCAACAAATAACACACAAGGGGATTCCCATAAGGATAACAGCTGATCTTTCAATAGAAACCCTTCAGACCAGAAGGGAATGGCAGAACATACTTAAATTGATGAAAGAGAAAACCCTACAACCCAGATTACTGTACCCAGAAAGGATCTCATTCAAATATGAAGGAGAAATCAAAAACTTTACAGACAAGCAAAAGCTGAAAGAATTTAGCACCACCAAACCAGCTCTTCAACAAATGCTAAAGGATCTTCTCTAGACAGGAAACACAAAGGTTTATATACTCAAACCCAAAACAACAAAGTAAATGGCAACAGGATCATACTTATCAATAATTACCTTAAATGTAAATGGGTTGAATGCCCCAAAAGACAAAGACTAGTTGAATGGATACAAAAACAAGTCCCTTATATATGCTGTCTACAAGAGACCCACCTCAAAACAACGGACACATACAGACTGAAAGTGAAGGGCTAGAAAAGATATTTCATACAAATGGAGACCAAAAGAAAGCAGGAGTAGCAATACTCATAACAGATAAAATAAACTTTGAAATAAAGCCCATGAAAAGAGAAAAAGAAAGACACTACATAATGATCCAAGGATCAATACAAGAAAAAGATTTAACAATTATAAATATATATGCACCCAACATACGAGCACCACAATATGTAAAGCAAATGCTAACAAGTATGAAAAGGGAAATTAACAGTAACACAATAATAGTGGGAGACTTTAATACCCCCTCACACCTATGGATAGATCAACTAAACACACAATTAGCCAGGAAACACAAACTTTAAATGATACAATGGGCCAGTTAGATCTAATTGATATCTATAGAACATTTCACCCCTAAACAGTGAATTTCACCTTTTTCTCAAGTGCACACGGAACATTCTCCAGGACAGATCACATCCTGGGCCATAAATCTAGCCTTGGTAAATTAAAAAAAACTGAAATCATTTCAAGCTTCTTTTCTGTTCACAATGAGGTAAGATTAGATGTCAACTACAGGAAAAAAAATTATTAAAAATAAAAATATATGAAGGCTAAACAACACGCTTCTGAATAACCAACAAATCAAAGAAGAAATCAAAATATGCATAGAAACAAATGAAAATGAAAACACAACAACCCAAAACCTATGGGATTCAGTAAAAGCAGTGCTAAGGGGAAGGTTCATAGCAATACAAGCTTACCTCAAAAAACAGGAGAAAAATCAAATAAATAACTTAACTTTATACCTAAAGCAATTAGAAAAAGAGGAAATGAAGAACCCCAGGGTTAGTAGCAGGAAAGAAATCATAAAACTTAAGGCAGAAATAATTGAAAAAGAAACAAAGGTGACTGAAGCAAAAATCAACAAAACTAAAAGCTGGTTCTTTGAGAAGATACATAAAATAGACAAACCATTAGCCAGAGTCATCAAGAAAAAAAAAGGAGAGGAATCAAATCAACAAAATTAGAAATGAAAATGGAGAAATCACAACAGACAATACAGAAATACAAAGGATCATAAGAGACTACTATCAGCTATTACTATTGTCCTACAACTGTAGGACAATAAAATGAACAACTTGGAAGAAATGGATGAATTCTTAGAAAAGTATAACCTCCCAAAACTGAATTAAGAAGAAATAGAAAATATTAACAGACCTACCACAGGCACAGAAATCAAATCTCTAATCAAAAATCTTCCAGCAAATAAAAGCCCAGGACCAGACGGTTTCACAGCTGAATTATACCAAAAATTTAGAGAAGAGCTAACACCTATTCTACTCAAACTCTTCCAGAAAATTGCAGAGGAAGGTTAACTGCCAAACTCATTCAATGAGGCCACCATCACCCTAACACCAAAACCAAAGAAGCCACAAAAAAAGAAAACTACAGGTCATTATCACTGATGAACATAGATGTAAAAATCCTCAACAAAAGTCTGGCAAACAGAATCCAACAACATATTAAAAAGATCATACATTATGACCAAGTGGGCTTTATCCCAGGGATGTAAGGATTCTTCAATATTCACAAATCAATCAGTGTAGATACACCACATTAACAAATTGAAAGATAAAAACCATATGATTATCTCAACAGATGCAGAGAAAGTCTTTGACAAAATTCAACATCCATTTATGATAAAAACCTTCCAGAAAGCAGGCATAGAAGGAACATACCTCAACATAGTAAAAGCCATATATGATAAACCCACAGCAAACATTATCCACAATGGTGAAAATTTGGAAGCATTTCTGCTAAAGTCAGGAACAAGACAAGTGTGCCCACTGTCACCACTACTGTTCAACATAGTTTTGGAAGTTTTAGCCACAGCAATCAGAGAAGTAAAGAAATAAAAGGAATCCAGATGGGAAAAAAGAAGTAAAACTCTCACTGTTTGCAGATGACATGATCCTCTACATAGAAAACACCACCAAAAAATTACTAGAGCTAATCAATGAATATAGTAAAGTTGCAGGATATAAAATTAACACACAGATATCCCTTGCATTTCTATACACTAACAATGAGAAAACAAAAAGATAAATTAAGGAAACAATTCCATTCACCATTGCAATGAAAAGAATAAAATACTTAAGAATAGATCTACCTAAAGAAACAGAAGACCTATATGTAGAAAACTATAAAACACTGATGAAAGAAATCAAAGATGACAGAAATAGATGGAGAAATATACCGTGTTAGTGGATCAGAAGAATCAATATAGTGAAAATGAAATATGAAATACGAAAATGAAAATACCCAAAGCAATCTATAGATTCAATGCAATCCTTATCAAGCTACCAACAGTATTTTTCAAGAACTAGAACAACTAATTTCACAATTTGTATGGAAATACAAAAAACCTAGAACAGCCAAAGCGATCTTGAGAAGGAAGAATGGAACTGGAGGAATCAACCTGCCTGACTTCAGACTATGCTACAAAGCTACAGTCATCAAGACAGTATGGTACTGGCACAAAGAAGAAATATAGATCAATGGAACAAAATAGAGAGCCCTGAGATAATCCATGCATCTATGAACACCTTATCTTTGACAAAGGAAGCAAGAATATACAACGGAGAAAAGACAATCTCTTTAACAAATGGTTTCGGGAAAACTGGTCAACCACTTGTAAAAGAATGAAACTTGAACACTTTCTAACACCATAAACAAAAATAAACTCAAAATGGATTAAAGATCTAAATGTAAGACCAGAAACTATAAAACTCCTAGAGGAGAACATAGGCAAAACAGTCTCTGATATAAATCACAGCAGAATCCTCTATGATCCACTTTCTGGAGTAATGGAAATAAAAGCAAAAATAAACAAATTGGACCTAATTAAAGTTAAAAGCTTTTGCACAACAAAGGAAACTATAAGCAAGGTGAAAAGACACCCTTCAGAATGGGAGAAAATAATAGCAAATGAAACAATTTTCGTATCTCAAAAATATACAAGCAGCTCATGCAGCTCAATACCAGAAAAATAAACAATCAAATCAAAAAATGGGCCAAAGAACTAAACAGACATTTCTCCAAAGAAGACATACAGATGGCTAACAAACACATAAAAAAATGCTCAGTATCACTCATTATCAGAGAAATGCAAATCAAAACCACAGTGAGGTACCATCTCACGCCAGTCAGAATGGCTGCTATCAAAAAGTTTACAAACAATAAATTCTAGGAAACCTCTTACACTGTTGGTGGGAATGCAAACTAGTACAGCCACTATGGAGAACAGTGTGGAGATTCCTTAAAAAACTGGAATAGACCTGCAATATCACCCTGCAATCCCACTGCTGGGCATACACACCGAGGAAACCAGAGCTGAAAGAGATAATGTGTACGCCAATGTTCATTGCAGCACTGTTTACAATACCTAGGACACTGAAGCAACCTAGATGTCCATTGGCAGACTAATGCATAAGGAAGTCGTGGTACATATACACAATGGAATATTACTCAGCTATTAAAATGAATGCATTTGAATCAGTTTTAATGAGGTGGATGAAACTGGAGCCTATTATACAGAGTTAAGTAAGTCAGAAAAACAACAATACAGTATATTAACACATATATATGGAATTTAGAAAGATGGTAATGATGACCCCATATGTGAGACAGCAAAAGAGACACAGATGTAAAGAACAGACTTTTGGTCTCTGTGAGAGAAGGCGAGGGTGAGATGATTTGAGAGAACAGCACTGAAATATGTATATTATCATATGTGAAACAGATCGCCAGTCCAGGTTTGATGCATGAGACAGGGTGCTCAGGCCTGGTGCACTCAGATGACACTGAGGGATGGGATGTGAGGGAGGTGGGAGGGAGGTTCAGGATGAGGGACACACGTACACCCATGGCTGATTCATGTCAATGTATGGCAAAAACTGCCACAATGTTGTAAAGTAATTAGCCTGCAATTAAAATTAATTAATTAAAAAAAGAAAGAGATACCAAGAAGAACATTTCATGCAAAGGTGAGCACAATAAAGGACAGAAATGGTATGAACCTAAAAGAGGCAGTAGATATTAAGAAAAGGTGGCAAGAATATGCAGAAGAACTATGCAAAAAAGATCTTCATGACCCAGATAACCATGATGGCGTGATTACTCACCTAGAGCAAGACATCCTGGAGTTCAAAGTCAAGTGGGCCTTAGGAAGTAACATCGAACAAAGCTAGTGGAGCTGATGGAATTCCAGTTGAGCTATTTCAACTCTTAAAAGACAATGCTGTGAAAGTGCTGCACTTAATATGCCAGCAAATTTGGAAAATTCAGAGTGGCCACAGGACTGAAAAAGGTCAGTTTTCATTCCAATCCCAAAGAAAGGCAATGCCAAGGAATATTCCAGCTACCACACAATTGCACTCATCTCACATGCTAGCAAAATAATGCTTAAAATTCAAGCCAGGCTTCAACAGTATGTGAACCAAGAACTTTCAGATGTGCAAGCTGGATTTACAAGAGGCAGAAGAAGCAGAGATCAAATTGCCAATATCCTTTGCATTATAGAGAATACCAGAAAAACATCTACTTCTGCTTTATTGATTATGCCTAAGCCTTTGACTGTGTGAATCACAATAAACTGTGGAAAATTCTTCAAGAGATGGGAATGCCAGACCACCTAACTGCCTCCTGAGAAATCTATATGCAGGTCGAGAAGCAACAGTTACAACCAGACATGGAACAATGGACTGGTTCTAAATCAGGAAAGGATTATGTCAAGGCTGTATATTGTCACCCTGTTCATTTAACTTATACGCAGAATACATCTTGTGAAATGCTGGGCTGGATGAAGCACAAACTGGGATCAACATTGCTGGGAGAAATATCAGTAACCTCAGATATGCAGATGACATCTCCCTTATGGCAGAAAATAAAGAGGAAATACAAGCGTCTTGATGAAAGTGAAAAAGGAGAGTGGAAAAGCCGATTTAAAATTCAATATTCAGAAAACAAAGGTCATGGCATCCAGTCCCATCACTTCATGGCAAATAGAAAGGGAAGCAATGGAAATAGTGAGAGAATTTATTTACCTGGGCTCCAAAATCACTGCAGATGGTGACTATAGCCATGAAATTAAAAGACGCTTGCTCCTTGGAAGAAGAGCTATGATCAACCTAGGCAGCATATTATAAAGCAGAGGCATCGCTTTGCTGACAAAGTCTCTCTAGTGAAAGTGATGATTCTTCCAGTAGTCATGTATGGATGTGAGAGTTGGACTATAAGGAGAGCTGAACGCTGAAGAATTGATGCTTTTGAACTGTGGTGTTGGAGAAGACTCTTGACAGTCCCTGGACTGTAAGGAGATCCAATCAGTCAATCCTAAAGGAAATCCATCCTGAATATTCATTGGAAGGACTGATGCTGAAGCTGAAACTCCAATATTTTGGCCACCTGATGCGAAGAAATGACTCACTGGAAAAGACCCTGATGCTGGGAAAGATTGAAGGCAGGAGGAGAAGGGGACTACAGAGGATGAAATGGTTGGATGGCATCACTGACTCATGGACATGCGTTTGAGTAAGGTCCGGAAGCTGGCAATGGACAGGGAAGCCTGGCATGTTGCAGTCCATGGAGTCACAAAAAGTGGGACAGGACTGAGTGACTGAAATTCAAGAAGGGGAAAGGATATTAATTTATTTTGGAGCCTCCTCAGGTGATTTCTACTCCTTGATGCAGAGGCATCTGTTATAAATTGCTGAAGTATTTCAGGTTATTACACTCATTTATATAGTCCCTAACAATTTTAAGTAACAATGACTATCATAGCAGCTATTTCTAGATATTTAAACATACCCCCCAAAACATGACATTCAATTTTCCATTTTATTATATATTTTATATATCATATATAAATATGCACAATTTAATGATATCAATTATAAATATATTGTTTATATTAGTNATATATTATTTTGCTACTATATTTAAAATGTTTTATTTAAAACATCAATATGTAATACAAAATAGTACATTTATAGGTGAATTATGAAGCATAATAAAACAAAATTCACATCTGAAAAATTTGAAGATTATGAGTACCACAGAAGCTACTTGTATGTACTGCTGTCATCTTCTTGCTAGTTTTGCCCCAGTGTGTTGCTATCTTGAATTTTGTATTTTTTTCTCTTGTATTTAAAAGTTATTTTCTCTTTCTGAGACCCACAACCACCTCTTTCAGTTGCTGTGGCATCCTAGTAAGTCTTGATACATCATACGGCAATTTCACCTGCCTCGTTTTTCTTCCTCAAGGCATATTGACCATACTTATGTTTTTGCTCTTTTGCGTTCAAGTAAGAATCAGCTTGTAAATTTCCCCAAATATCCATTTTGAATTTTTTTTGGAAATTATTTTGCATCTAAAGACCAATAATGGGAGAATATATTTTTTTAGAAACTTCAACTTTTACATCTATTGACATGTTGTATCCGTCTGTACAACATGTTTTCTATGATTTCCACAAAGTAGATTTCAAGAAGCCATATACCAAAATCTATATGCAAGCAAAGACCATTCTCTTACTACTTTACTTCCCCAAATTCTTTTTATCTTTTTGCTATGAATGATGAGTCCAGCTGTTACTATTATAAACATGATAATCAGATAACACCTGAAAGGGTATCAGTGTTGTATTATACATGGAACAGAAAATAGCTTGTCCTTTCAATGAAGTTAATTAATTATAGCAGTAGTGGAGCAGTGGTGGTCAGCTAGGAAAAGAAAGAACACATCTGAGGCCTCATGGGGAATCATGATGTTCTGCTTGTGCTCAGAAAGCCCAGAAAAAGAAGACTGAGAAAGCAAAATATCTGAGTAATGACAAAATCTAATTTAAGACAGGGCGCAACCTAGTTGTGAAAAGATGGAAACTTGCTCTCACAGAACTGCTTATTATTACTTTGAATATGAAAAGTGAAAGTTTGGAGTAGTCAGAATTATGCAGGTGATTAGATTACATCAACATCACATTTTATGATCCTGACACACTTTAAGATCCCTGGCTACTTACCAGGATATGCTTGTCCTAAGAGTACAGATATTAGCTTCCAGATGAACCAGTGGATAATATGTCAGTGACTATCAAAGTATCTCTCCTTGCTCTTCACTGTTACGACACTGATTGGGTCTCATCTACTTTATACAATTTATGTAACTTTGAGATTTTTATTCACTTAAAAATACAAAAAAGTATAATATATTTGATAAATTATTACAGTGATTTCTTTTTAATTTTAAAGCCTTGGAAGCTGAAACATTTCTATTTTTCTCTTCATCAAACCTCAAACAAAGATTACTGAACATTCCGTTCCCTAGGAATACCATTCAGAAAGACCATTTCTACATTACCTTCTCTGGCCCCTGAATAATACAATTTCCTTCACAAGCTATTATTTTTATGTGCATAAAATGTGACTGCAATAGAACAAACCAAAAACCAAAAACAAACCCAAGCAACAATAATATGGCACTGGCTCTTTATCTTGTATTGATTACATGGCTAACCTGTACTTAACTGATGACTTTAATATGGCGTTTTACCACCCTATTTCTCTTTGTCTCAATACTTGATGTTTGACTTGATGGTTTTGTTTAAAGTGAGTCAGACCATATTGAGATTTCTATTGTCAAAATTTTGAAAGGTACAAGTAGTCCATTATCTTTGATTTAAAATGGGAGTTACAAGGCAGAGAAAATAAATAATCTATCTTGGCCTCAGGAACATAGTATATAATCAGTACTAAAGTATTGTTGAAAAAATAGGTGACATATCTACAACATAATGCAAACCTTTTCTTCAGTGTGTTTTCCAGCTGCATTAATGAGCAACAATATCTAGAATTTAGCAATGCTTAGTAGCAACAGTAACAGTGCTGAAAATAGCATGTTTACTTTTGCACACATTATTTCTTCCTGATGAAACTCACCAAAACATTCTTCTTTGTTACTATGAACAAAAGGGTAAAATGTTAAACAAGAAAAAGAAAAGCCACCCAATATGCACTAACAGCTATCTTCTTTCCTTAAACATGTAGCTATAAATAAGTGTTTGACATCATACAGCATATGCTATTTGGCTTGCATTATGAGCATCGTTTTTAAAAGAGTTAACCAGTTCAGCACAAAAAAAAAAAAAAAAAAA
>SJYQ01004125.1:889730-913874 GCA_006410935.1 Redunca redunca
TCAGCTGTTAGAATCATGGATTCATATTAAGTGACATTATTTATTGATAGACACAATTCATATTCTGAAATCAGATTGCTTGTGTGGAAATCTAGCATTTAATACATTCTAGAAAAGAGATCTTCAGGAGTAATTTTACCTCTCTGATCCTCACCTTCCTTATATGTTGAAAAGGATTAATAACAGTAACTACTTCAAAGAATTGAGATATTGAATCCCGGAGACCCAAGGTGAAACTAAGCTTATTTTGGCTTGGCACAACTATGTATGTGGTTCTTTCTGTCTACCCACTGCTCCCTCAGCTCTTTTCATGACTCTATCCCTTATTTGATTCAAGTTCTGCATCACTGATCAGTCATTCTGAAAGAGTATCCATCCTCTTCCCTGTTCTCTCCTTTTTTCTGTTACTTTCCTTCTGCACCTACCTTATAATAACATAAAATATATTGGACTGCCTCTTGCACTTCAGGTTATCCATTTATTACTATATCCTTGACAAATGGAAGATATTCCAATAGATATTTATTAAATGACCAAATGAATTGATATAATTCTTATGAAACACTTAGCAAAGGAAACTGCCATTAACTTTAACCATTAAAGTTAAGTGCTAAAATGATAAATATGAATTTTTCCATTCTGTTTGTGTTAAAAGTACATACTATGTACATGTCAGTTTAACTCTGGGATTATGAATTTACATAGTCATTTTTTTAATAAATGCTGATCAATATCATTCTTAAATTTACTTCTGATGTTTAAATCAGCTTATTGGTATTTGAACATGTTAATAAACATGGACTAGCTGATTTTTCTGAGGTTTTGTAATTCTAGAATGTAAATTTTTGTTAAAAAATAAAACACCTTTTCATCTATGAGATATATTTACATATGNAAATTCATAGCACTTCAACATAAATTCATTTAAACATAAATTCATCTATTTTAATGAAAAATAGCTATACTTTCCAAAACAAACAAAAATAGTGAGAAGAGTGTTACTTTTATACAATTAAAAAATATCTCTGGCTTGGGAAGGCAGCAGATTCTCATAACTGTTCTGCTTTCAATCTGTTGTACTAGGTTGTTTTGGCTGACATAGATAATGAATATTCAGACACACACAGAGCAATAGTTGGAAAAGGGTATAACAGCCTTTCCAGAACATTTTAGATATTGTATTTGCATACTATTACCAACTAAATAAGTGGTAGTTTCTTACAGGGTTTTTGCAATGTGAAATGTCTTATCAGTTAATTTTTCTTACTTTATTACATTAAAATTCATTGTTCTATATCACATTTTAAAAGTATCTCTTACCCATACCTAGACTTTGTAATATCATTCACTTGTCATTTGGAAAATATTAGTTTACTAAGATATGCAGATCTTCCAAACGTTGACCTAGTTTGTTCAGTTCAGTTCAGTTCAATCACTCAGTCATGTCCAACTCTTTGCGACCCCATGAATTGCAGCATGCCAGGCCTCCCTGTCCATCACCAACTCCCGGAGTTCACTCAGATTCATGTCCATCGAGTCAGTGATGCCATCCAGACATCTCATCCTCTGTCGTCCCCTTCTCCTCCTGCCCCCAATCCCTCCCAGCAACAAAGTCTTTTCCAATGAGTCAACTCTTTGCATGAGGTGGCCAAAGTACTGGAGTTTCAGCTTTAGCATCATTCCTTCCAAAGAAATTCCAGGGCTGATCTCCTTCAGAATGGACTGGTTGGATCTCTCCAACACCACAGTTCAAAAGCATCAATTCTTCCGCACTCAGCCTTCTTCCCAGTCCAACTGTCACATCCATACATGACTACTGGAAAAACCATTGCCTTGACGAGACGGACCTTAGTCAGCAAAGTAGCAAAGTAATGTCTCTGCTTTTTTAGGCAATAGCAAAAAAAAAAAAAAAAAATCACATGTATTAATATTATCCTGCTCTTCCTAGACAGAGAAGGCAATGGCACCCCACTCCAGTACTCTTGCCTGGAAAATCCTATGGACGGAGAAGCCTGGAAGGCTGCAGTCCATGGGGTCGCTAAGAGTCAGATACAACTGAGCGACTTCACTTTCACTTTTCACTTTCATGCATTGGAGAAAGAAATGGCAACCCACTCCAGTGTTCTTGCCCGGAGAATCCCAGGGATGGGGAAGCCTGGTGGGCTGCCATCTATGGGGTCGCACAGAGTCAGAAACGACTGAAGTGACTTAGCAGCAGCAGCAGCTCTTCCTAGAATCATTTACAAGACTCCAAGTTCATGGTGGCGTTAAAAGTTTTCCAGAATTTCTTGAAAGCTGAAAAGGTCTTATTGGCAAAATAAAATAAAATAAAATCTATTAGTTATTTTCTTTGTGAGGCTTACTTTGTTCATTTTGGGGAAAAAATGCTGTTGTTTCCAAGTGTGAACCAGTATCTCTGTGGTTATTTCTTTCAAATAAAACTGATATTCCATGAAAAAAAGTGGCTAATTTAACTCACAACTTAAAGAATTACATATGTGCAATTACTTGAGATAACCATCATACCATAATGGAACCAAAGTGTTTATGCATGCTTCCTATTTTGTCACATAAAACAATAAAAAGACATTAAAAACATGGTATTCAATGGTTCATTTTTATTTATTTTTCTTGAGTTATGATTAACATACCAAATTATGTTAGTTTTGTGTGTACAATGTTGTGAGTCCATATTTTTTATCCATTGTGACATCATCACCACAATAAGGCCAGTTGCCATCTGTCACTACACAAAGTTTACAGTATTATTGACTATATTCCCTATATTGTACATTATATCCCTATGACATTTCTTTTATAGCTGAAAATTTGTACCTGTTAATCCCCTTCACCTGTTTTGTCTGTCCTACTACTTCCTTCCTTTTTGGCAACCACTAGTTTGTTCTCTGTATCTATAAGTCTGTTTCTGTTTTGTTTGTTCATTTGTTTTATTTTTTTAGATTATGCATGTAAGTGAAGTCCTATGGTATTTGTTTTTCTTTGTCTGGTTTATTTCACTTAGCATAATACTCTGGGTATGTTAATTTTGCTGCAAACAGCAAGATTCATTCTTTTTATGGCTGAGTAATATTTCACATATATGTGTGTATGGGATTCTCAGGTGACTCCGTGGTAAAGAATCTGCTTGCCCATGCAGGAGTCACTGGAGATGTGGGTTCAGACCCTGGGTTGAGAAGATCACCTGGAGGAGGAAATGGCAAACCACTCCAGTATTTTGGTCAGATTAACCCCATAGAGAGGTCTGGTGGGCTGCAGCCCGTAGGATTGCAGAGTCAGACACAGCTGAGCGACTAAACACTGAGCACATATATATGTGTGTGTGTATGTGTGTGTGTGTGTGTGTGTGTAATACACATCTTCATCTGTGATATCTTTATCACATCTTCTTTATCTGTTCATCTTTTGGTGAGCACTTAGGTTGCTTCTATATCTTGGCCATTGTAAATAGTGCTGCAATAAACATAAGGGCAGATATATCTTTTCAAATTAGTGTTTTTTGTTTTCTTTCAGATAAATACTCAGAAGTGGCATTGCTGGGTCACATGGTGGCATTATGTTTAATTTTTGTGGAACCTCTATATATGGACAGAGGAACCTGCATGGCTATAGTCCATGGAGTCGCAAAAGAGTTGGACCGACTTAGCAGCTCAACGACAACAGTACTGTACTGTTTTCCATCGCGGCTGCACCAGTTTACTTTCCCACCAAGTGCCCCAGTGTTCTCTTTTCTCCACATTTCCACCAACACTTCTTTCTTGTCTTTTTGATGAATTCCATTTCTGCAAGTGTGGAGTGATATCGCATTGTTCTTTTCCCCATTGAATGTTCTTGCTTCCTTTTTCATAGATTAATGATCATTTGTTATTAGTGGATGTAAATGCAGCTAACTTCTATGTATTAATTTTGTATCCTGCAACTTTACTGAATTCATTTATTAGTTCTAATGTATATTTTTTGGCAGATTCTTTGTGATTTTCTATATGTTATGTAATCTGTAAATAGTGACAGTTTTACTTCCTTTTTTATTTGGCTGCCTTTTATTTCTTTTTATTGTCTTAATGATGTGACTTGGACTTCTGATGCTATATTTAAATGAAGTGGCAAGAGTGGGCATCCATGTCTTGTTCCTGATCTTAGAGGAAAAGCATTTATCTTTTCATCCTTTATTATGATGTTAGCTCAGAATTTGTAATACATGGTCTTTATTGTATGGAACAATGTTTCCTGTATACCCACTTTTTAAAAAATAATTTATCGTAAATGGATGTTAGATTCTGTCAAATACTTTTTCTATATTATTGAGATAATTATATGATTTTTATCCTTCAGTTTGTTAATATGGTATACCACAATGATTGATTTATGGATGTCAAACCCTGTTTGCATCCTTGGAATGAATGCCACTTTCTCATCGTGTGTGATCCTACTAAACAGTTGTTGAGTTTTGTTTGCGAATATTTTATTGATGATTTTTGCATCTATGTTCATCAGGCATACATGCCTGTGGTGGTTTTTTTTTTTTTTTTAATCGTCTTGTTTTGCTTCTAGGGTAAAGATGGTCTTGTAAAATGAGTTTGGAAATGTTCCTTCCTCATCAGTTGTTTTGGAATAAACAATTGGAGAAGAATGAGTATTAACTCTTTTTTTTTTAATGTTTGGCAGAATTCACTGTGAAGCCATCTGGACCTGGACTTTTGTTTAAGGAGAGTTCTTTGGTTACTGGTTCAAGTTTGTTATTAGTAATTGGTCCACTCATATTTTCTATTTCTTCATGATTCAGTCTGGAAAAATTATGTTTCTGGGATATTGCCCATTTCTTCTAGGTTGTATAATTTGTTGGCATATAATTGTTCATAGTACTCTCTTATAGCCATTTGTGTTTATGTGCTGTTAGTTATAATTTCTCCTCTTTCATTTCTGATTTTACTTATTTCAGTGCCCTCTTTCTTGATACACCTGGCTAAAGGTTGTCAGTTTTGTCTTTTCCAAGAATCAACTGTTCGCTTCATTGACCTTTTTAATGTAGTCTCTATTTCATTAATTTTTGTTCTGATCTTTATTATTTTCTTCTGTCTACTAACTTTGGACTTTGCTTTGTTCTTTTTTAAAATTTTCTCTAAATGTACCTTTCAATTAAGGTTTTTCTTGTTTCTTGAGATAAGCCTGTATCACTATAATCATCCTTCTCATAACTGCTTTTGCTGCATTGCATAGATTTTTGACAGCTGTAATTCCATTTTTGTTTATCTCTTAGTATTTTTAATTTCCTCTTTGATTTTTTTCATTGATGGCTAGATTATTGTTTAGTCTCTCAGTGTTTATGGTTGTTTTATTTCCCCCCAGTTTTCTCCTTATAGTTGAATTCACTGTCATCAAAATAGACACTGCATATGATTTTGAAATTTTAATTACTATGACTAATTTGTAACCTAAAATGTGATCTATTCTGGAGAATGTTCCATGTGTACTTGAAAAGAATGTGTTTTCTGCTTCTTTTCTCCCTTTATTTTTGTTAATACTAGTTTTATATATTAAAGTGCTCCTATGTTGAGTGCACAAACATTTACTATGTTATATCCTCTTGTTGAATTGACCCCTTTTTCATTACATAATGTCCTTCTGTGGCTTTTGTTACAGCTTGATTTTCAAATCTATTTTGTTTGATATGAGTATTTCTACCCTAGACTTCTTTTTGTTTCCACTTGTCTGCATTTCCACTTTCAGTCCGTGTGTGTCTTTAGATCAGATATTAGTCTCTTGTAGGCAGCATATACATAGGTCTTAATTGTCTAAAATCTATTTCATTTCCCTATGTCTTTTGATTAGAGCATTTCGTCCATTTACATTTAAACTAATTATTAGTAGGTTTGTAGTTATTGCCATTTTGTTGTTTTCTAGTTGTTTTTGTTCATTTTTGTAGTTTTTTTTTTTCCTGTTCCTGTCTTCTCTTGGTTTCTTCCCTTGTGACTTGATGGGTTCTTTTAAAGTTATGNGTTCATTTTTGTAGTTTTTTTTTTCCTGTTCCTGTCTTCTCTTGGTTTCTTCCCTTGTGACTTGATGGATTCTTTTAAAGTTATGTTTTAATTCCATTCTCTTTATTTTTTGTGTATCCATAGTAGGATTTTGGTTATGGTTATCGTGATGTTTATATATATATTGACTGTATATATATGGTCGTCTGTTTTAAGCTGCCGGTAACATTTAAAAGCATTTAAAAGCACTACATTTTTACTCCCACCTGCATGATTTAGGCATTTGATGCAATATTTTACATATTTTTATTTTGTGATCCCTTTCCTGCTTATTATAGTTATAGCTGATGATACTGCTTCTGTCTTTTAATCTTATACTAGCTTTTTAAGTGACTGATCCACTGCCTTTACTATCAATGTTCCTTTATCAGGGAGATTTTTCCTTTCATATATATTTTTGTTTCTAGCTGTGGCCATTTCTTTTATGTTTAAAGAAGACCCTGTAACATTTCTTGTAAGGCCAGTAAAAGATTCCTTATCTAGGAATCTTTTTCTCTCTCTTTCAATCTGAATAATAACCTTACTGTATAGAGTATTCTGGTGATACATTTTTTTCTTTCAGTTCTTTAATCTATTTCTGCCACTCCATTTGACCTCTACAATTTCTGATGAAAAATCAGTGGATCATATTATAGAGTTTCCTTATGAGATTAGTTTTTTTTTTTTTAAATCTTGCTGCCTTTACAATTTTCTAACTTTTCTTATTTTAATATAATATCTGTTGGTGTGGACCTTTTTAGATTCATCTTCTCTGGGACTCTCTGTGATTCCTGTACCTGAATATCTCTTTTCTTCCACACCTTAGGGAAGTTCTGAGGCATTATTTTTTTCAATATGTTTTCCGTCCCCTTCTCTCAATTTTTTCCTTCTGGGGTCCTTATAATGAGGATATTAGTACAGTTGATGTTGTCTCAGGATTCTCTAAACCCTATCATTTAAAAAAGTTTCTTTCTTCTTTTTGCTGTTCTGAGTTATTTCCACTAGTCTAGAATCCAGATCACTTATGTGTTCTTCAGTTCATCTAATATGATGTTGAGTCCCTTTAGTGGGTTTTTTAAAAAAATTTCAGTTATTATAATCTTCAGTTCTGGTTAGTTATATTTTCTAAGTCATTGTTGAAGTTCTTACTTAGTTTCTCCATTCTCCTGAGTTTAGTGAGTATCCTAAAGACTTTTTCTTTAAATTCTTTAATCAGGTTAATTACTTTTCTCTGTTTAACTAGAACTTTTTTCTGGGGTTCTATTTTGTTCTTTCGTTTGGAACTCATTCCTCTGTATCCTCACTTTGTTTGACTTTCAGTTTTTGTTTCTGTGAATTAAGCACAGCAGCTACCTCTCCTGGTCTTGAAGGAATGGCCCTGTGTAGGAGTGTCTCCTCTGTGGACCTCTTGCACCTGAGAGCCTTGACTGACTGACTGGAGCTGGAGTGGATGTGGGCCGATGGCAGACCCTGGCAATTGGTGCACCATGGTCACCTTGGTGGGCTGGATAGGGCTGGAGCAAATGGCGGCTGGAAAGGGTCCCAGGGGAACTCAAACAATGGTGATTACCAGCACCTCCAACCCCCAAGGAGGGCTCCAGCAGTTTCTTGCCTGTTTGAAAGAAATTATAGGGTTAGTGAATGGATTTTCTTCCCATGTAATCTAGGTTCCCTTTAAACTGCTGTCTTTTCACGGTGTCCTAAAATGGGTGAGTCTGTGCTCTGGCCTCTCAGAAATATCCCTCCCTATTGCAGGTCACTGTGATAACGAGAGGGTTCCTGTTTCTCCATCTTTTCTACCCATTTCCATGTAATCGTTCTGTGTGTGTTGTCTGTTCAATTACTCCTCAGTGTTCTTTAGGAGGAGTTGCTCTATATGTAGGTGTAGATTTGTTGAGTCTATGGGAGGAGCTGAATGCAGGGTCTTCCAATGCCACCATCTTGGACCCCTCTCAAGGACTGATATTTAATAATAAGAATGCAGAGGTGATGAATTCAATGACTACTGAAGAATTTTCTTGGGTCAGAATTTATCTCCTGGATTTTCAATCATATTTTGGAAACTTCAGATTCAGTGTAACATAAGAAATATTATTCTGTATATGTTGTATATCAGAAACTATGTGATTCACTGAAAATATATAATAAAGAAAATACGGTTGTTATGCCTGCTCTAAACATTCAAGCTTTGAATTCACAATATAAGTAATTTAATATAATTAGATAAGTACTCTTACAGTGGCATTTACAAAGTGATTTTGTGTACAAAAGAAAGGTAATTTTTTTTTTTCTGGAGCTAAGCTCGTTGTTGATGTTCAGTTGTTCAGTCATGTCTGACTGTTTGTGAACCAATGGACTGCAGCTTCTCTGTCCTTCACGGTCTCCTGGAGCTTTCTCTAACTCATATCCATCGAGTCAGTGATGACATCCAACCATCACATCCTCTGTTGTCCCATTCTCCTCCTACCTTCTATCTTTACCAACACCAGGGGCTTTTCCAATAAGCTAACTCTTTGTATCAGGTGACCAAAGCATTGGAGCTTCAGTTTCAGCATCAGTCCTTCTGATGAATATTTAGGATTGATTTGCTTTAGGATTGACTGGTTTGGTCTCCTTGCTGTCCAGGGGAATCTTAAGTGTCTTCTCCAACACCACAATTTGAAAGCAGCAACTCTTTGGTGCTCACTCATCCTTCTTTATGGTTCAACTCTCATATCCATACATGACTACTGGAAAAACCATAGCTTTGACTATAGGGAAATTTGTCAGCAAAGTAATGTCTATGCCTTTTAATACCATGTCTAGGTTTATTATTAAAAAAGTCTGAGCACCAAAGACTTGATGCCTTTGAATTGTGATCCTGGAGAAGACTCAGACTTTGGCCACCTGATACAAAGAGTTGACTAATGGGAAAAGATCCTGATGCTGGGAAAGATTGAAGGCAGGAGGAGAAGGGGATGACAGAGGAAGAGATGGCTGGATGACATCACTAACTAAATGGACATGATTTTGAGCAGGCTCCAGGAGATTGTAAAGGACAAGGAAACCTGGCGTGCTGCAGAACAGGGGTGGCAAAGAGTCAGACATGACTGAGTGACTGAACAACGACAAAGTTTGCCATAGCTTTTCTTCCAAGAATTTAGAGTCTTTTAATTTCATGGCTTCAGTCACCATCTGCAATGATTTTGGAGCCCCCCCAAAATAGTTTGTCACTTTTTCCATTGTTTCCCAATCTATTTGTCATGAAATGATGGGACCAGATGCAATCATCTTAGTTTTTTGAATGTTGATTTTAAGCCAAATTTTGCACTCTCCTCTTTTACCTTCATCAAGAGGCTATTTAGTTCCTCTTTGTTTTCTGCCAAAAAGGTGGTGTCATCTACATAATCTGAGGTTATTGACATTTCTCCTGGCAGTCTTGATTCCAGCTTGTGCTTCATCCAGCCCTACATTTCACCTGATGTACTCTGCACATAAGTTAAATAAGCAGGGTGACAATATACAGTCTTGATGTAATCCTTTCCCAATTTGGAACCAGTCTGTTGTTCTATGTTGGTTCTAACTGTTGCATTTGACCTGCATACAGATTTCTCAGGAGGCAGGTAAGGTGGTCTGGTATTCCCATCTCTTTAAGAATTTTCCACAGTTTGTTGTGATCCACACAGTCAAAGGCTTCAGCGTAGTCAATGAAGCAGAAATAGATGATTTTTTGGAATTCCCTTGCTTTTTCTGTGATCTAGTGGATGTTGGAAATTCGATCTTAGTTCCTCTGCCTTTTCTAAATCCAACTTGCAGATCTGAAATTTCTTGTTTCATGTACTCTTGAAGCCTAGGTTGGAGGATTTTGAGCATGACCTTATTAGTATGTGAAATGATGGCAATTGTGTGGTAGTTTGAACATTCTTTGGCATTGCCTTTCTTTAGGAGTGGAATGAAAACTGAACTTTTTCAGTCCTGTGGGCACTGCTGAGTTTTCCAAATTTGTTGGCATATTGAGTGCAGCACTTTCACAGTACCATCTTTTAGGATTTGAAACAACTCAACTGGAATTCTATCACCCCCAATAAGTTTGTTCGTAGTGATGCTTCCTAATACCCATTTGACTTCACACTCCAGGATGTCTGGCTGTACATGAGTGATCACACCATCCTGGTTACCTGGGTCATTAAGATCTTTTTGTATAGCTCTTCTGTTTATTCTTGTCATCTCTTCTTAATATCTTCTGCTTCTAGGTCCATACCCTTTTTGTCCCTTGTGGTGGTCAAGTAAACCAAAGGGTACATTTGGTTGAATGTTCAGTGTTACTGATTATAGTTGTGCCTTCTATCAAATATAGAGAAGATTAACCATTACCACTGTGGGAATTATTAATGTCAGTAAACTTACCTATGTTGTATTTTAAAGTGCTGAACCCTACTGAAGTAATGACTTAATATTAGTTAATAAAAATCAGTATCAATGACAACAACTGTTTTAAGTTCAGAGGTGTGTGTGGCAAATGAACATATACTTCATGAAAAAAAAAGAACTCTAAAGTTGGACCCAAACCCATTCTCAACTAGAAAATTAAGCCAGAAACAGTTCTAACAATAATAGCAAATCCACCTGCATTGCTTAAAGTTGAAGATTCACTGGTTGTCTCATGCCACAAATAACATAAAACTAAGTATTAATGGGCTGCAAGGAGATCCAACCAGTCCATTCTAAAGGAGATCAGCCCTGGGTGTTCTTTGGAAGGAATGATGCTAAAGCTGAAACTCCAGTACTTTGGCCACCTCATGCAAAGAGCTGACTCATTGGAAAAGAACCTGATGCTGGGAAGGATTGGGGGCAGGAGGAGAAGGGGACAACAGAGGATGAGATGGCTGGATGGCATCACTGACTCGATGGACATGAGTCTGAGTGAATTCCAGGAGTTGGTGATGGACAGGGAGGCCTGGCGTGCTGCGATTCATGGGGTCGCAAACAGTCGGACACGACTGAGCAACTGAGCGACTGAACTGAGCTGACTGAAAGTAGTAATAATAGCGTATCTTCAGTTAATTGAGAGTAACATTGTTATGCAGCCTGTATCCTTTGATTTATAATGTTTGTCTTCCCAAGTATGTGGGCAATAGATTAGGATAATATGAATGAGTGTAAATGTATGTTTAGTTAGATGTGATTAAAATGCTTGCATCAATCAGTTCTGTTCAGTTGCCCAGTCATGACCGACTCTGTGACCTCATGGACTGTGGTACGTCAAACATGTGATTGGGTCAGTGCAGCTAGAGAAGAGCATCATGCTTGGGAATGAAGAGCAGAGATGGTGCTGAAGAGCTTGGAGGCTGTCGTAAATCTCATAATATACTTAGAAACTGAAATAACAATCTACAGATAATTAAAGTAATTTCAATGGAGGAGTTATCATCAGGTCATCTTGGTAGCAGTAGGAAAGATACTTTGGAGCTTACTGAAATGGAAACGGGAGATCAATTAGCAAGTAATTGAAATAATATGATACATAAACCTCCTCTTGATGAGTGAGGCACCACTATAACAAAATATATGAACATGTATTTTTATTTGGTAGATATGATTGTGTATATAAATTGCCAGGCAGTTTAGAACACTGAGTTAGTCTTTCAGGATCTCAGGAATGTGTCCGAGTTCTTCAAATCTTCCTATGGACATCTCATCCAAGTTTTCCTTTTGAGCATTTTTTTTTTAAGTCTGTTGCTTTCCCTAATTTTTTTCTTTTCTTCTTCTTCTTCTCTCTCTCTCTCTTTTTTTTTTTTGGTTGGCAGAAATGTTTAGTTATTTTCCCTGTTTTCAACAATTGCTTTCTAGGAAAAGGCTGTTTGCACTGAGAAAGTTCTGAGTAGGTCATTTAAAGACTCTCTTGCAAGTTGAGTCTTCAAAGGAACTACCAGACAGGTCAGTAATGACAGTTCTCTGAGAAAGTAGCTTTGTAAGAGTTTCAACGCCATTCTAACCTCTCCCACGACTGCCAAGTTGTTGGTTTTCATTATATTACAGGAGCTTGGATTTGAGGCTATTGCATAGCTTTTGAGTGTGATATAGAAATAGGACAAGTTGAAACATGACAAAAGCCACTGTTCCTAAAAAATTTCAGTGTTTTTCCTGAATAAATGCACCCTAGATTGCTACAGCTATGGGATTTCCAGAGTTCTGAAAAGTCTGAATCTTCCAACATTTACCACTGTAATATTATAAATGAGATTACTTTTAGGCATGCCATTTTCACTGGTGTCACTCATTTATACTCATTTAAATTGTATTGATATATTTCTTTGCAATGCAGATTTATTAAAGTTTTTTTCCCTCCAGCTTAATGGAAATATAATTGACAAGTAGAATTGTATAAATCTAAAGTGTACAATGTGATGGTTTGATATATGTATACATTGTGAAATGATTGTCACAGTCATTTTAATTATCTCATATAGTTGCCCTTTTTTGAATGAGAACACTTAAGATAATCCTATTAGCAACTTTCAAGTGTACAATACTGTATTAAGCATAGTTACCATGCTGAGTATTCAGTTCAGTTCGGTTGCTCTGTCTTGTCCAATTCTTTGCGACCCCATGGACTGCAGTATGTCAGGCTTCCCTGTCCATCACCAACTTCCAGAGCTTACTCAAACTCCTGTCCATTGAGTCAGTGATGCCATCCAACTATCTCATTCTCTGTCATCCCCTTCTCCTCCTGCCTTCAATCTTTCCCAGCATCAGGGTCTTTTCAAGTGAATTAGTTCTTCGCATCATGTAGCCAAAGTATTAGAGTTTCAGCTTCAGCATCAGTCTTTCCAATGAATATTCAGGACTGATTTCCTTTCGGATGGACTGGTGGGATCTTCTTGCTATCCAACGGACTCTCAAGAGTCTTCTCCAACACCACAGTTCAAAAGCATCAGTTTTTCGGCACTCAGTTTTCTTTATAGTCCAACTCTTACATCCATACATGACTACTAGAAAAAAACCAAAGCTTTGACTAGATGGACTTTGTTGGCAGAGTAATGTCTCTGCTTTTTAATATGCTCTCTAGCTAGGTCATAACTTTTCTTCCAAGGAGCAAGCATCTTTTAATTTCATGACTGCAGTCACCATCTGCAGTGATTTTGGAGCACCCCCCTCCTCCAAAAAAACTAAAGTCTCTCACTGTTTCCATTAATACCATCTATTTGCCATGAAGTGATGGGACTGGATGTCATGATCTTAGTTTTCTGAATGTTGAGTTTTAAGCCTACATTTTCACTCTCCTCTTTCACTTTCATCAAGAGGCCGTTTAGTTCCTTTTCACTTTCTGCCATAAGGGTGGTGTCATCTGCATATCTGAGGCTATTGATATTTCTCCTGGCAATCTTGAGCTTCATCCAGTGCAGCGTTTCTCATGATGTACCCTGCATAGAAGTTAAATAAGCATGGTGACAGTATATAGTCTTGATGTATTCCTTTCCTGATTTGGAACCAGTCTGTTCTTCCATGTCCAGTTCTAACTGTTGCTTCTTGACCTGCATACAGATTTCTGAGGAGGCAGGTCAGGTGGTCTGGTAGTGCCATCTCTTTCAGAATTTTCCAGTTGATTGTGATCCACACAGTCAAAGGCTTTGGTATAATCAAGATCACTAGAATTTAATTATCTTATAACTTAAGACATATTCATTAATGCTCATCTTCCCATTTCTTCCTTACTTTAGTCCCTTGTAACTGCCTTACTACTCTATTGCTATGAATTTGGAATTTTTTTTAAGATTGTCCATATAAGGGAGACCATACAGTGTTTGTCTTTCTCTGTTTGGCTTATTTCACTTAACATAATGTCTTCAAGTTTCATTCAAGTTGTCTAAAATGATAGAATTTTTTTCTTTTCTATGGCTGAATAATAGTCCTATATATCTAGGGATATATAAATATATATATATATATATATATATGTATAATATGCCACATCTTCTTTATTCATTCATCTGTCAATGGACATTTAGTTTATTTCCATATTTTGGCCATTGTGAATGATACACAATGAGCATGGAAGTGCAGATAGCTGTTTCAGATACAGATTCCATTTCTTTTCTGTATATACCAAGCAGTGGAATTGCTGGAGGGTAAAGTAGTTCATCACTACAAACAAAGCTAGTGGAGGTGATGGAATTCCAGTTGAGCTATTTCAAATTCTGGAAGATGATGCTGTGAAAGTGCTGCACTCCATATGCCAGCAAATTTGGAAAACTCAGCAGTGGCCACAGGACTGGAAAAGGTCAGTTTTCATTCCAATCCCAAAGAAAGGCAATGCCAAAGAATGCTCAAACTACTGCACAATTGCACTCATCTCACACGCTAGGAAAGCAATGCTCAAAATTCTCCAAGCCAGGCTTCAGCAATACATGAATCATGAACTTCCAGATGTTCAAGCTGGTTTTAGAAAAGGCAGAGGAACCAGAGATCAAATTGCCAACATCCGCTGGGTCATGGAAAAACGAAGAGAGTTCCAGAAAAACATCTATTTCTGCTTTATTGACTAAGCCAAAGCCTTTGACCATGTGGATCACAATAAACTGTGGAAAATTCTGAAAGAAATGGGAATACAAGACCACCTGACCTGTCNAATTACTTTGTTTACCTAAAAAAATTAAACATAAAAAAACCAACCATTGCAATAATTTTCCTAGTTAGCTGAAAAGATTTGAAATTAATCTTTGTCTCTTTGAACTAGAGAACTGGAGAAGAGTTTTAATCTTACCAAATTTATGTATATATATATATATATTTATAGAATTACAGACATTTGAAAATGGAAGTTTATGCTTTGGTTATGAGGATGAACCTTGAGTCAGTAATGCACTCAAAGTTAGAGTAACTTCTTCACCTTTCATTGATGGCCTATGTATAAGACAGTGGAAATACAACATACCTTTTGCTCATCAAGTAGAATTGCATGAATGATGTGTCACTCTTAGACCTCATATGAAGGAGGAGACTTTTATTATTAAGTACCAATGCTGTTTTCAAAGGTTTATTTAGCACAGCACACCTCACCAACAGTATTACTTCTGGAGACATCATGCACTACCTGGTGATTTCCTTTAAAACTTCCACTCTGCTGCTGCTGCTAAGTCACTTCAGTCGTGTCCAACTCTGTGCGACCCCATAGACGGAAGCCCACCAGGCTCCCCCGTCCCTGGGATCCTCCAGGCAAGAACACTGGAGTGGGTTGCCATTTCCTTCTCCAATGCATGAAAGTGAAAAGTGAAAGTGAAGTCGCTCAGTTGTATCTGACTCTTAGCGACCCCATGGACTGCAGCCTTCCAGGCTTCTCTGTCCATGGGATTTTCCAGGCAAGAGTACTGGAGTGGGGTGCCATCGTCTATGTAAGGGTATATCATCTCATTATTTTTTGTAATATCCAATCATTCATGAGGCTTCTCACCATCATTCAGGCAATAGCACTGGCTTGTTGACTGTCAGTTTGTATGGTGCTGTTAAGACATTTCATTGATTTTTTTCAAAATAACAAACTTTCACAGTCCTACTTCATTGTGCTAAATTGAAAAGGGCTTTCCAAAAGGCCATGTTAAGGCTGAAAGTCAGCTAGATAGTTTAATGCTGGAATTGAAAATATAGGGTCATATTAGCATGTTTTTTAAATTTTTTAACCACTTTAAACTTGCCAAAATTATTTTTTAAGTGGCACACTTGTTCTGCATTAATTAAGAAATAAACAGGAAACACGTGAATAGAATTTAGGAGAAATGATTAAAGAGGGAGAGGGTGGGATGATTTGGGAGAATGGCATTGAAACATGTATACTATCATGTAAGAAATGAATCACCAGTCTAGGTTCGATACAGGATACAGGAGGCTTGGGGCTGGTGCACTGGGATGACCCAGAGAGATGATATGGGGAGGGTGGTGGGAATGGGGTTCAGGATTGGGAACTCGTGTACACCCGAGGCAGATTCATGTCAATGTATGGCAAAACCAATACAGTATTTTAAAGTAAAATAAATAAATAAATAAAAAATAAAGAGCGAAAAAAAACCAAAACACATAAAAGTTTGGTGCAATCTGCTTCTAACTCTTGTTTCATTGTGTTTTCCCTATTGTCTTCCTTAAATGTCTTTTTTTTAATGAACTTTATGTTCCCCTTTTTGATGGACATAGCTTTTGATAGTTGTTATATTAAAAAATAAAGCTATTAAACAAAAAAAACTAAACTAAAATACTAAGACATTGACCTGTAATAGTTGACAGTATTTACATTGCTTATCTCCTTTATACTCAACAGTTATTTTAGTTTACATTTTATGTTATATTGGAGTATAGTTGATTGACAATGTTGTGGTAGTTTCAGGTGTACAGCAAAGTGATTCAGTTATACATATATGTATATAATTACTTTACATTCTTAGGTTATTGACAAATGTAGTTATAAAAAGTTTTGAGGTGACTGGAAATGAACAAAGGGCAGTGCTGAGTGAAAAATTAGGTTTTGAACAGAAACAAACATATGATTGATAAGGCCATTCAAGATTCTCATGGAAAGAGAAAGCCCACTGATAGTCTAGAGGTGGAGAAGCAAGAAAGAGATTCATATTTTGGAAATCTTTTAGTAAAATACCATTATTTGTTTTATGTGATTGAATAATATAACGTAGGTGTCTCCAAAGTACCCAATCATCTGAGGCTATCTATCCATTATGCTAATGAGAGAGCAATATGGCTTTGTCCCATTCCATGTCCCACAATATGTAATCCCAATCTTGTCTCCAGTATTTCCGAAAGGGCTTATATCACCATATCATGGTTATATATTTTAATTTATCATAAATGTCTTCATAAATGATCCCTGTAATTAATATTTCTTTTCAGCATCACACTTTTTAGTATGACATAATCTCCTTCCCTCCTCTTGTTTTTGACAGTTTACTCCAAGGTACTTGTGTGCTGACAAAGGTCCATATAGTAAAAGCTATGGTTTCCCCAGTAGTTGTGGACAGATGTGAGAGTTGGACCATAAAGAAGGCTGAATGCAAAAAAATTGATGCTTTTGAACTGTGGTGTTAGAGAAGGTTCTTGAGAGTCCCTTGACTGCAAGTAGATCAAATCAGTCAATCCTAAAGGAAATCAGTCCTGAATATTCATTGGAAGCACTGTTGCTGAAGCTCCAATACTTTGGCCACCTGATGCAAAGAACTGACTCAGGTATGGAAAAGACCCTGATGCTGGGAAAGATTGAAGATAAAAGGAGAAGGGGGCAACAGATGAGATGGTTAGATAACATCACTGGCTCAATGGACACGAATTTGAGCAAACTCCAGGAGATAATGGAGAACATAGGGGCCTGGTATGCTGCAGTCCATGGGGTTCCAATGAGTCAGACATGACTAGTGATTGAACACCAGCAACTTGTGTGTAGCAGGAATTTACAAAGCCTTACTAATGTTTTGAGGGAGGCAGAGTTACTACCTAAGTCATAAGAAAGCAACTTCAAGATGCCTTTCTTCTTAGAATTGCTTTAGTTATTTCCTTATCAAGAGAGATTCTGATGGCAGTGCTCCTCTGATGACACCTTGCTGTAAGGATTCACCTCTTTCCACGAAATCAATTTTTCCTCTCCTTCTTTCTCAAGCCTAAAAAATATATTTCATGTGTCTAGTGAACACCTGAATACCGTTGACTTTTTATTTCAGTGAAAGTGTTATTCTTAGTCGTCTCTGACTCTTGGCGACTCCATGGACTGTAGCCTACCAGGCTCCTCTGTCCATGGAATTCTCCATGCAAGAATACTGGAGTGGGTAGCCATTGCCTTCTCCAGGAGATCTTCCCAACCAAGGGATCCAACTCAGGTCTTCCACATTGCAGGCAGATTCTTTACTGTCTGAGCCATTAGGGAATTCAGAGTATTATGCACTTATCTTTGTTTTTCTATTTTTAGACAGTGAGTACAGGAAGAACTTCACTTTTTACATTCAAAGAGAGTTACTTAAATATTTTACTAGACTTTACTACACTAAAACTCTCTTGAATTATCTTTCTTCTTTAGATGGTATTTCTGTTTGCAAATAACTGTTTCCCTCCAGGTATTTCAGCTATTCAAGTAAAGAAGTAACATGAATATTTGACCATTTTTTGGCTCTGAACTGTTTACCTTTGAGTAAAGATTTTCAGAGTAATTCTATTTGCAAACAAAATATTTCTAAAGATCTACACAGAGACCAAATTTTGTATCCTGCCAATTTCATATGTTTAAGTCCTAACCTCTAGTACCTCACAATGTGACTGTATTTGAAGACAGGACCTTTAAAGAGGTGATTAAGTTTTTGAGTGGAGGTCATTAGCATGGGCCCAACTCCAATCTGACTAATGTCCTTAAAGAAGGAAATCTGGACGTGGAAAAATACCTGGGATATATGCACAGAGAGGACATGTGAGGACACAGAGAGAAGGGGTCATCTGTAAGTTCAGGTGAAAGGCCTTGGGGGAAATTGAACCAGCAAACACCTTCATCTTGAACTGCCAACATCCATAAATGTAGGAAAATAAGTCTCTGTTGGTTAAGCTACTCAACCTATGGTATTTTGTTACAGCAACTCTAGAAAATTAATATTCACTCAGTCACGTCCGACTTTTTGTGACCTCCAAGCACTCTACAGTCCATGGAATTCTCCTGGCCAGAATACTGGAGTGGGTAGCTGTTCCCTTCTCCAGGGGATCTTTTCAACCCAGGGACTGAACCCAGGTCTCCCTCTTTACAGGCAGATTCTTTACCAGCTGAGCCACAAGGGAAGCCCAATATGATATACAAACACTATTTTTGAAACTTTGCCACAACAAATAAAAAGCAATAATGATCCATTAAGAGTGAGAGAGAGGAATTACTCTAAGTACCAAATTATATAAATGTTTATTTGGAAATGTTGAAGATAGTTTTCCAAATGACAATAATATAGGAACTAGATAAAATACTATCTGGATGATTATTTAAATTTATATATTTTAAAGAAATTAAGTACATGGTAGCAAAGATAGAGGGCAGTTTAAAAGAGACTAAAATACTTTAAATGACCTATACACATGAATCTAAGCTGGACTAGTGTAAGTTTATAGCACTATCCCTTAGCTACTTTTAAGTATGTGAACTTTTTGAAGTTACATTTTAAGTACTTAGTTTTTCTCCATGAATATGATAAGCAAAAAGTTTAAATGTATTTACATATATTTGGCATTAAATGTTCAAATAAGTATTTTCTAATTTAATTAACAGCAGAGACTATGTTTTCCACATAATGGAAAATGAAAATATATTTAATTCAGCATTGTCATTTCAACTGTACTCTGCTTAATAATCAATATTTATTTAGAAATCCAGAGAAATGGAATATTTCAAATATTTTCTCAGAGTGTTCTTTTGATTCTTCACCCCCTTTGGATAGCTAGAGCTCTTGAGAATAGACAGAATGAGGAAAACTGATACAAGTGTTAAAAGCTTCTTATATTATTTAACAACTTCATTTATATAAACTTTCTAAGTAATTAGGAATAATTATTAAAATTGAAAATCAATTAGATGACAACTGATAAAGAAAACTGTTTTACTTAATATTAGCTCCTGGGGCTTCCCTTGTGGCTCAGGAGTGAAAAATCTGCCTGCAATTCAGGAGTCACAGGAGGCCTAGGTTCAATCCCTGGGTTGGGAAGATCTCCTGGAGGAGGGCTTGGCAACCCACTCCAATACTCTTGCCTGGAGAATCCCATAGACAGAGGAGCCTGGCAGGCTATAGTCCATAGGATTACAAAGAGCTGGATATGACTGAAGCAACTTAGCAAACATGCATGGAGTCATAGGAAAAAATAAACTGATCCTGGTTCATTTTTCCAAATTTCAAAGTGATCTTTGAAAACAACCAAATCTTTCTTTTTTCCTTTGACTGGATGTATGATTCAGTTGTAGAAGGCTTGAAATTTCTGACCAGGTCTTTTTTCGATGAGAGGATTGAAAAAATTTCACATCCACACACATTTATAAAGATTTAACAAAATGTAATTTTTGACTTTAACCAAGAATAATGTGTATTTGTAGCTGTCTTGCATTGTTGATGCCTTACATGTAATCTGGTTTCAAAAGCCTTATTGCCTAATAAATGAATGACTGTTTCCATAAAGCTTATCCAAAAGTAAAAAAAATAAATAAATAAATAAAATAAAATAAAATAAAATTTCAACTGGTATTAGCAGCTTTTAAAAAATTAAGAAATTTACATTGAGAGGTCTTCCACTGAAGCAATGATTTGTAAAAACTTAGAAACTGTCAAGGAGTGAGTGTGAGTTTCATATGAACTCTGAGAGATAGCTTGAGGAATCTCATTTTCTGTTTTTCTCTCAGAGTCAAGCCACATAATTAGACAGTCACAGTCTTGAATAACACCTGTGGTAGGATTTGTCCCCATGTTCTCATGCAAATTCTTTATCTAGAGTTTTTTTTCTCACAGATTCCAGTCAAATAGCAACACATTTTTAAGTCACCACAAGAATTGTCCAATCCTTAAAATCAGTGGTACAATCTTCCCTGCTATTTCCATGACTCTTAGTTTTCTTTTCTGATTCTCCTGTCTAACCAATACCCTGCTTCAGACCTGGTGCAGGTATCAGCTTTGCTCAGGTGGGAGATCAGTGATCTAATCAACCTCTCAGATGACCACTGTTTTTCATTCAGTTTATATTCTCTGACCTCTAAATGATTACAGCTTTCATAGTAGCTTTAAAGAATACTTTCTCTTTCAGTCAGCTTTATATATCTCTCTAAAAAGGAACTTGGAAGGTCAGAGAATACCAAAAGGATATGACCAAATAAATGTCCTCTTTCCATTTTGAGGACAAGTTGGGAGATGAAGGTGTATTTGTGTATGTTTACATTTATTCTTCAATTGAATTCCACAAGGTACATATTATTTCATTCAGAGTTATCATGAAAAAAAAATGGGTCACAAAGAAGTTAAATAACTTGTTTAAACTTACAAAACCAGTGTTTTACAAAAGAAGATTCAAACCTACAACTCTTTAATCCAAAATTCCATGCTTTTTCCATGCCACCATGCTGTGTCTTGAACCAGTTATTTTTATCAACTTGACTGGCCAACCAACTTAAACAGTTGAATTTTACATCCCTATTCACATCTTTCCTATTCACTCCACTGCTATGAATTCTTGAAAATTTAATGAATGCGATCTGATAATGAGCATCTATTTTTTAAGTGGAGTGGAAATGTGCATGGCCAGGTTTCTTAACCATGGTGGGGGGAAAGACCATTTTTGTATGAAGTCATGGCCTGATGAGTAATCACAGTGCACCTGTCAACATTATGAAAACACTCTTTTGAAGGCTGTGATTTTTTTCAAAAGACTGTCATAAAAAGAACCAGTCTTTTTAAACTTCATGTGGTGATGCCTCATCGTCATGACTCAGCAGGTATTTTTATGACTCCCTAGGCATAAGACAGTTTTGAAATGATTGCATATCTTAAAATTCAGTAATCTTCTAAAGAAATTATTTTAAATAGTTTTATTTTTTATTAAATAGACGAGGTCAGCTTTGACTTGAAATAAAATCATGCAGTAGATGATATGTGCCTTTGTTTGCTAATTTTATTATAATTTTTTCCATGACCTTTTTTCAGTTATCCTATGTTTACATACCTTTCTGAGTGTCTCCTATAGTAAGAAAATGAGGGGTGGATTAATCTGTATTGAGATGTGGATAACTAGCAAAATGATATCATTAAAAATCTATTTTCTAAACCCTAACAATGAATTGTCTCGTAAAAATGTTGGTCCTAAAGACTTTTATAACTGCTAGGATACCTTCCTGACTCACTCACCTCTGTCCTATGTAAATGATGATCTTTCCCATCTGCAGTACTAGAGATGTAGTAGAAAGCTTTGGGCTTTCCTTCTGGTTCAGCTGGTAAAGAATCCACCTGTAACACAGGAGATCTGGGTTCTATCCCTGGTTTGGGAAGATCCCCTGGAGAAGGGAAAGGCTACCCACTCCAGTATTCTGGCCTGGAGAATTCCATGGCCTGTATAGTCCATGGGGTCACCAAGAGTGGGACACGACTGAATGACTTTCACTCACTCAGAAAGGTTTACCTAATGACCCAGAGCCTGTTTTGTTCACTCAGCCATTGCTATTTTAAAGCCTGGAAGTGAACATTTTCAATTTATCTTGGATCAAAATGAACACCATTCTTTTAAAAAATGTATACTTTTATGTATTTATGGCTGTGCAGGGTCTTCATTGGTGACAGAGGGCTTCCTCTAGTTGCAGAGCGTGGGGCCTAGAGCACACAGATTTCTGTAGTTGTGGCACACGGGCTTAGTCTTCCTGGACCAGGGATCGAACCCATGTCCTCAGCATTGGCAGGCAGATTCTTATCCACTGTGCCACCTGGGAGGTCCCAAAATAAACACCATTCTTGTCCAAACTGAAATTATGATTTATTGTAGAGTTGCTGTTTATGAAGTTTTATAAAAATGGTGGCTGATGATTTTATATCTTTTCACAATGTGGGGTTATATAAATTGTTGAAGGATGCTGCTGCTGCTGCTGCTAACTCGCTTCAGTCATGTCCAACTGTATGCGACCCCATAGACGGCAGCCCACCAGGCTCCCCCATCCCCGGGGCTCTCCAGGCAAGAACACTGGAGTGGGTTGCCATTTCCTTCTCCAACGCAGGAAAGTGAAAAATGAAAGTGAAGTCACTTAGTCGTGTCCGACTCTCAGCGACCCCATGGACTGCAGCCTACCAGGTTCCTCCATCCACAGGATTTTCCAGGCAAGAGTACTGGAGTGGAGTGCCATAAGTTAGTTTTATTGCCTTACTAAAATTTTCCTGGTTTATATTCCACATTTGTGTTTTATCATTGTTTATTTGCATGGGCACTTATAGAAAGCAATTGAAGGTCACAACTTTATTGTGAAGTGAGTTGGGGATATTGCTAATGATTAAAAATGTTTTTCAAGGGTTAGATTCTGTGTGCTGGTGGATGTTATACTAAAACTCACATCTTAAAAGAAAACTATCTGATATTCAACTCAGTTCAGTTCAGTTCAGTCGCTCAGTAGTGTCCAACTCTTTGTGACCCCATGAATCACAGCATGCCAGGCCTCCCTGTCCGTCACTAACTCCTGGAGATCACTCAAACTCATGTGCATCCAGTTGGTGATGCCATCCAGCCATCTCATCCTCTGTGGTCCCCTTCTCCTCCTGCCCCCAATCCCTCCCAGCATCAGAGTCTTTTCCAATGAGTCAGCTCTTTGCATGAGGTGGCCAAAGTATTGGAGTTTCAGCCTCAGCATCAGTCCTTCCAAAGAATACCCAGGACTGATCTCCTTTAGGATGGACTGGTTGTATCTCCTTGCAGTCCAAGGGACTCACAAGAGTCTTTTCCAGCACCCCAGTTCAAAAACATCAATTCTTCGGCGCTGGGCTTTCTCCACGGTCCAACTCACATCCATACATCAGTTCAGTTCAGTTCAGTTCAGTTGCTCAGTCATGTCCGACTCTCTGCGACCCCATGAATCGCAGCACGCCAGGCCTCCCTGTTCATCACCAACTGCCGGAGTTCATTCAGACTCACATCCATCGAGTCAGTGATGCCATCCAGCCATCTCATCCTCGGTTGTCCCCTTCTTCTCCTGCCCTGAATCCCTCCCAGCATCAGAGTCTTTTCCAATGAGTCAACTTTTCACATGAGGTGGCCAAAGTACTGGAGCTTCAGCTTTAGCATCATTCCTTCCAAAGAAATCCCAGGGTTGATCTCCTTCAGAATGGATTGGTTGGATCTCCTTGCAGTCCAAGGGACCCTCAAGAGTCTTCTCCAACACCACAGTTCAAAAGCATCAATTCTTCGGCGCTCAGCCTTCTTCATAGTCCAACTCTCACATCCATACATGACCACAGGAAAAACCATAGCCTTGACTAGACAGACCTTAGTTGGCTAAGTAATGTCTCTGCTTTTGAATAGGCTATCTAGGTGACTACTGGAAAAACCATAGCCTTGACTAGACAGACCTTTGTTAGCAAAGTAATATCTCTGCTTTGTAATATGC
>SJYQ01004125.1:914635-942419 GCA_006410935.1 Redunca redunca
TTTATTATTAATAATTGGCTTATTATTTTTATATAGATTGATAAACATGCATTGAGGCTATTCATTTCCACAAATTCAATGTCAGAGTTATGAAGTCATTAATATTAAATTATAATTAATAATTCTAAAATATTTATAAAATAAAAATGATTAGTGTTAGTTATTTAGTATAAGTCCACTCAGACATGTCTGATTCTTTGCAGCTCCATGGACTGTAGCCCACCAGGCTCCTCTGTCCATGAGATTCTTCAAGCAAGAATACTGGAGTTCGTAGCTGTTCCCTTCTCCAGGGGATCTTTTCAACCCAGGGATCAAACCTAGGTCTCCTGCATTATAGGTGGGTTCTTTACCATCTGAACCACCAGGGAAGTCCAGAAATGGTTATATAATACTTAACAATGCTATGGATACTGTGGTAAACTGACTAGATCTCCCCTTCTGAACTGAGGCACTCAGACCTGGGCTCCCGATAGATTTGACTGTTAATGTGTCTGGGCTGAAACTCTTGTTTGGAATTGCCCTCAGCCAAAACCGTGTCCCTTCCACAGGGGGCAGCCATCACCAAGGACTAGTGGATGCTGGCTGTAGACCCCTGCCCCCTTGGGTCAAGTTGCAGCACCATGAAACAGCCTTCTCGTTTCAGTGTTCCCTATGGGATCGAGCGAAGCCTCTGCCGTGGCTGTTAAAGTTCGGTTCCTCCTTTAGCCAGTCCCTCAAAGTGTTGATTTCCAAGGGTGCTCCCCAAATTTCTGTCCTGTATGCAAATTTTTGTCTTAGAATATCTTCTAGGAGATCCGATCTTAGACAGCTGGTGCCGGGGGTGGTCTAAGGAATCTGATTCTAAAATGGATTTTGAAGTTGGGCCACTAGCCAGCTGCTGACTTTGGGAACCCTATCACTAGTGGCAAGTGGAAAAGTGATACCTCTGGCACGCGATCAAGGTGCCATAACAACATTCACTGGGATGGGCTAACAGAGGAAGGGAATGCAGCTGCTGGCACAATATCTCAGGATTTTGAGAATTCAGAATATCTAGTATTTATAAGGACAGGGAAATCAAATGGCTGTTGCCAAGTACCATTTATGCAGTAGAAAAAACCATGAAAATCTGAGGCAAAGTGTGAATGTGGAAGGACTTCCTCAGCAGCATTTAAAGTAACTGATTTCTCACAGCTTAAAGACAAAGGGCTCAAAATCATGCATAGGACTTACTTCTATGAGTAGCCCATCTGCAGAGAATGTTGACTGTCCAGCTCTGAGAAGTTTACTGTATTGAAGCCAAGTCCCTGGTTGGCAAGTGCACAACTTAAGAGGAAGTCCCTTCTTAAAATCTGTGTTTTAGCTCCTTACTGACCTTAATCTAGACTTGACCTTGACTGAAGAAGGAGAATCCAGCTGGCTAGTGCTGTGCATCTGGGTGATGGCACAATGAATCCAGTTTTGAAAGTGTTGAAAACAATGCAAAATACATTCATTCAACTGCTGTTACAGTTGGATACTGCTACTGTCAGAGTGAAGAATCATTGCTTGAATAATATATCTCCCCCCACCCGCTGCCACACACACAAAAGAAGCAGACAGGAAACCTATAATAGTGAATAGAAGAGCAAGTCATTTCATCTTTTTCCAGGCTTGCAGACTCTCATTAACACATATTGGTAAATCAGAAAGGTAGTTTGCAGAGTCCCAGAACCAACATATTGCAATATAAAGTTAAATCTACAGTGGAATATAGAAGGGTGAACCTTAAAGACAATCACTTAGTAATCACTTTGGTAGATTGAAGGAAATAAAGCTTAGTTATAGCGGGTAAGAGAGAGGATTGGAATGGAAGACACTGAGGCAGTGAGTACACAAAAATCTTCAAATTTCTATAAAGTGATGTATAAAAATGGGCCATTAGCTAAAAGGGAATGAGAAATTTATATATATATATATATATATATATATCTTAAATATAAGAAGCTATATTTTGAAATAGAAATGCTTATCTGTTGATCCAAATGATTGAATAAGAGAAAAGGAAATCCCACAGTGAGAAAAAAGAGAAAATTACTGATGTTCTTGAGTTGGTGAAATGGGGCAGTGGAGGGTTTGGCCTTGGATGTGGGCAGAGAGACTTTGTACATATTAGTAATGATGGCAGAGCTCATTCCAACTCATGAACTTGATTTTACAGATGTGGTAGAAGGAACTTGTGTATGTTCTCACTGCTTTTCTCAGTGAAGGAGAAAGCAAGGCTACCCA
Organism: Redunca redunca; assembly: GCA_006410935.1. Classification (NCBI taxonomy): domain Eukaryota; kingdom Metazoa; phylum Chordata; class Mammalia; order Artiodactyla; family Bovidae; genus Redunca; species Redunca redunca. The sequence continues at coordinate 916,883 of SJYQ01004125.1, forward strand.
GCTAAGCTATGCCCAGACCCAAAGAAATTGTGAGATAATAAATGTTTTAAGCCCCTAAGATTGGGGTGATGTATTCATTATGCAGCAGTCGAAAACAAATACACTAAATATCAGCATACTTATCTAATATCAGACTTTCCTCATTACTGTTTGCATTGAGTAGTAACTGCTCACAACTTCAAAGCAACCGTATCTGCCCAATCCAATCATTACCTTCCAAGAATTGCTTAAAAACACTTAGTCTAGATCCTATATGTGCATAAATAACTTCCCCTGATCCCCCTTCTCTTATGCAGTAGATTTTATAAAATAAGTTTTTCTTGAGCACCAGAGTTTCTGGTGGTCCTTTGGAGAGTTAATATTAACTCAGCCTCTAATATTTTGAATAATGTCACATAGCAAAATATTTAGATGATCAGATAAAGGAAAGAAAAGGAGTTTAAATGTATATTAAATTAATAAATATGGATATACATAAAGTAAATTAAACATATGTTCTGCTGTTTTTTTTCTATACAGTTTTAGAATGTTTCAAGCTCTGACTCATTGTAGGTAGATGATAAAGAGTTACAGTCTGGTAATATGTTATAAGTAACCCATAGGGCTAATTTATTGAATAAGGATTCATTTTCCACAGGCATCAACATAGAAAATGTTCCAAGCTGCCTGAATGTTCCCAATTGGTTTTTAGGGTAAAATGGAATTCCCACTTGTCTCAAGAACAGAACTCAATGTCTCAATGTACAGAAATAAATTATTTACTTTGTGTGGCTTTCCAAGGATGCAAACTGGAATAAGAAAAACAGTCAAATAAGTTAAAAAAAATCTGAATGTAAGTTGTTGTAGTTGTTATTTCTTGAATTCTTTCAGAGGCAAAATTGAAAGCATTATTTTTAAAGTTTAAATGTACAACCAGTGAAAATGTTGGTATTGTACATTTTAAAGCAATCCAGCATTATACCAGTATAATCTGATCCAAATAGGTAGATGTGGCTAAAGATAAGCCCCAATTTTTTTGTTTAATCACTAAGTCTGTGTCCAACTCTGTGATCCCATGGACTATAAACCCAAATTATTCTACTTTACTAGTACCCAGTAGGTAATTGGCTTCTATTTACAAATAGATACCTCAGAGTATACTTCTATTTCCTCTCTAATAAACAGCAGACATTTTTTTACTAATACAGATTTAGAGGATATACTTCTATTTACAGAAACTATGTTAAATAAATACACCAGTGTGTCATTTTTCACATTACACAATTAATATTTCCTGATTGCCTACTTTGTGGGTAGGCCTATATTAAGCACAGTGATAGAGATTAGGGGTCAACAAACTATGGCCTGTGGGCAAGGGAAACCCATTACTTGTTTTTCTATAGTCCTTTTGCTAAGACAGCTTTAACATTTTTAAATGATTGGATAATAATAACAAAACAATGACAGTTATTGATACCTGAAAATTATGAAATTCAAAGTTAAATGGTCACAAATAAACTTACTGGGATCACATCAACTTTTATCTGTTTGTATAGTGTCTATGGCTGACTTCATGTTACAATGACAGAATTGAATAACTGGAATATAGAACTTATATTGTGCTCTGCTCATCACTGTGCACTTCACTACAAAATTTTTGAGACACAGTTATAACTCAAGGATGTTTCAAGTGTCATGTGTATTAGCTCAATATTTTGTTTCATGTGTCTATGTATGTATGTATGGATTACCAGTAAAAATCCATTATGTCAAAACAAGAAAAGAAGATATAAGTGCCCTTTGAATGTTGTCCTTTTGAGGTAGAGTGGAGTGGGGATTATTTTGTTATTAAATTACATGGCAAAGCATTGTGTTATTTAAGCAATGACACTGTAACCGGGTTTAAAGAACATTACCAGACTAAATACCTATAATAATATCTCTAATATGGGAAGGCAATGGTCTAAAAAGATTAGAAAATTTAAGGTTACCTTATCAGGACAGAATTTTTTTCCAAGAAAGAAAAGAGAAATGAAAATGATGTTACAACCAAATTTTCCAAGCGTCTCCTTTGTTAATCAAGCAGGGAAGGAAATTTACCAATAGTGAGTTAATTAAATCATGCTTGATTACAGGAGATGAAATTTGCTAAAAGGAAAATACTTGTTTAAGTCTATTAGCCCTTAGGCAAGAATAGTTGTATGAATTGTTGAGAACATTGAGAACATTAAAAGGAAAACAGGCAGATTGTTTTGAGTAATCGTACTTGATTCATGATGAGTTCCTTAATGTTAGCAACACTGTCACTTTTTTTTTTCAAGAATGCAGTGATGAGATTGATGTGACTAAAGGACTAGCTTCTATGAACGGTCTGTGAGAATATTTTCAGTTTCCGTTCAGTTCAGTCACTCAGTCATGTCCCACTCTTTTAGAAAACTTTAATTCAGTACATATTTAAGTGGAACCCTCTAAGGTTTTTAACACGTAGGGTGTTAAAAATATGTGTGAAGCAGAAAAGAACATAGTTGAACAAGTTAATAAAGCTTGTGAAAAATATAAGGAGTGTAAAACCTATAATTTATCCATTGTATTATTATCAAGTACTTTATGGAAAATATTTGAATGTATCATGTGTTATTGAACCAGTAGTGCCAGTAATGAACTTCATTTGTTCTTGTGGACTTGAATATCCTGACTTGCCTTACCAAAGAGGGGTCTGAAGGCTTAGCAGTGTTCTTTTCGTTGTTGTTTTATTTTCTGTTGTGTGTGTGTGTGTGTGTGTGTGTGTGTTGCTCAAGAATGAGGTGAAATTTTCCTGAGGGAGAAGAACCACCCTCAGATACTATTATCAAATACTGAACAATTTTGGAAGTTAGTTTTTGCTTCAGACTTGATAATATTTCTTATTGAATTTAACCACAATTGTGAGACAAAATAGTGTTTATATGTGGAATTTACACAACAGTAAAGTCATTTTGACAACTAACATTCTTGAATCACAAGTAATATCATGCTGTTTTATATATTTCCTGCAGTGTCAAAAGTTAAAATGAGAAGCAAGATCTCCATTCCCATATAAATTGTAGTGAGTGTATTTCCTGAAAGCACAATTACATTAACATTTTTCAAACCGCAAGACAAGCACGAAAGAAATTTGCATATACTTAACTTTGCAATTGAGGAGTATCCACCTAAACTTCAATTGGAGGGATTAATTTACAAAGCAATGGCATACTTAAAGGTAAATATCAAGAGAAGAGCCTAACAGAATTATACAAATGTCTTCCAAGTGATGAATATATTTAATTAAAATCTTGTGGATTGATATCAGCATCATCAATATTTGACAATATCTGTTTATAGAAAAAGACATTTTTAAAGATGAAATATACAAAATCTTATTATAGATCAGCAGCAATAGATATATATTTGTAATTAAGTTTGATTATAGAAAGCATTAACTTTGAGCTCTAAATAAGGAAAATCTTATCTTCCCCCACAAATAATTGCAATGTATTCTTCTCATTAATAAATCTGTGTTACACACATTTGTACTCAATTATTATTAACATGTATACATTTCATCAGACATTTTGGAAAATTTTTCTCTGCTTTATGAATACTTATACAATATCCTAGCTTATGACCCTTGGTACTCAAATATTTACTATTTGGCTCTTTACAGAATAACTCTTCTGACCTCTGATAGCTGGAAGACCACAGAACTTAAACATAAAAAGATAAGTGAAAATATAAGTTAAGATTTTTAGTGTGTCAAATGAGAGATATTGACTGTAAAGAAATATGTTGGGGCAAATGGAGTCAAGGGAAGTAGGATTCAAGCTGTGCCTTGAGGTTGGCTAGTAAGGAGACAGAAGCAGGGGACATGACACCAAAGACAAAAAGAGACATGTAAAAGTTATATTTAAGAAACAATGAGTTGGCCTATTTGACTAGATAAGAAACTTCACTTAGAAGGGTGTTAAAATGGAGGGTGAATGGGCAAGATTGTCAAGACTCCTGAGTCCTAAGTGTTAGGGATTGAATGTTTGTCCATTCCATCTCCCCATCCAAATTAACACTCTGCCCTCCCAGTGTGACTGTATTAGGAGGTGGGTTCTTTGAGAAATAATTAGGATCAGAAGAGATCATGGGGGTGCATCTGGCATGAGTGGGAAGAGCGCCCTAAGAAGTCATCAGAGAGTTGGTTGCTTCTCTCCATTCTCTGCCATGTCAGGATACAAGGAAAGGTTGGCAGTCTGAAACCCACAAGAGGGCCCTTATAGGCACCTAACCAGGCTGCACTCTGAACTTAGACTTCCAGCCTCCAGACTGTGAAAAACACATTCCTGTTGTTTACAAACCACCTAGTCTATATCTTTATTATCACACTCTAAGCTGACTAAGACACTAGGCTAAAGAGCAGACTTATTTTGTGGCACTTTGGAGATTTGCGGTATTGAAGAAATTACTCTTATATGCTTGCAGAGGAAATAGCAACCCATTCCAGTATTCTTGTCTGGAAAATTCCATGGACAGAGGATCCTGGTGGGCTGTACAGTCCATCAGATTGCAAAAAGTTAAACACGATGAGCGATTGAGCACTCAATCTTACATGCAATTTTCTGTTTATCCTTCATAACTTTAAATATCACTTACTCCTTGGTGTTTTCCTCAACTCTTTCAAACAGAATAGTGCATAGGAAAAATATTCAAAAACAACAAGAACAAAAAAGAGTAGATTTGCAAGCATGGCAGAAAGAACACAGTTAAGGAATATTTAACAGTAATTTATTCCAGTGTTATATGGTTCAAGGCAGCTGTAAATTTCTGGGTTCTAAAATACAATATCTTAAGTCAAGAATGATACACTCTATGGTTTCAGAGAAAGAAGTAAAACATTTAATATTTCTTAAACTGAAGTTTAGTTGGTTTACAATGTTATGCTAGTCTCTGCTGTACTGCAAAGTGATTCAGTCTCACACACACACACACACACACACACACACACACACACGTACATATTCTCTTTCAGGATCTTTTCCATTATAGTTTATTAAAAAATATTAAATGCAGCTCTCTGTGCTATACAGTAGGAACTTGTTATTTACATATTTTATATATAGTAGCTTTTAAATTTAGTTTAGTAGCAGATAGATGCTATATATACAAGAAGGCAAATTGGTTGTCTGAGGAAGCTTTATGAATAGCTGAGGAAAGAAGAGAAGCAAAAAGCAAGAGAGAAAGGGAAAGATATAGCCAACTGAATGCAGAGTTCCAGGGACTAGCAAGGAGAGAAAAGAAAGTCTTCTTAGATGAGCAATACAATGAAATAGAGGGAAACAATAGAATGGGAAAGACTGGATATCTCTTCAACAGAGTTGGAGATATCAGAGAAATATTTCATGCAAAGATGGGCATGATAAAGGACAGAAATGGTATGAACCTAAAAGAAGCAGAAAAGATTAAGAAGAGGTGGCAAGAATACACAGAAGAACCATACAAAAAAGGTTTAAATGACCTGGATAACCACAATGGTGTGATCACTCACCTAGAGCCAGACATCCTGGAGTGTGAAGTCAAGGGGCCATAGGAAGCATTACTGCAAACAAAGCTAGTGGAGGTGATGGTATTCCAGCTGAACTACTTCAAACCCTAAAAGATAATCCTGTGAAAGTGCTGCACTCAATATGCCAGCAAATTTGGAAAACTCAGCAGTGGCCACAGGACTGGAAAAGGTCAGTTTTCATTCCAATCCCAAAGAAGAGAAGTGCTAAAAAATGTTCCAACTACAAGACAATTGCACTCATTTCATGTGCTAGTAAGGTTATACTCAAAATCCTTCAAGCTAGGCTTCAATGATATGTGAACTGAGAACTTCCAGATGTACGAGCTGGGTTTAGAAAAGGCAGAGTTTAGAGACTGAACAGCAGCAACAAAAAGTGCCATACATGCCACACCAGTGATGCCATTGACCAAAATATCCATTTTTAAAACCTGTTCACTTTTATTGATTCCTAAATACAATTAAGGCTTAATCAAAATCCAAGCTTTTGTTTTCAGACTGTGCTAGGAAAAAAAAATTGAAAAAGAAAGAAGAGGTGTGAAAGGAGAAGGATTATTGTTATTGTTCTGTTCTGTCTGACTTTGCAACCCCATGGACTGCAATACACCAGGCTTCCCTGTCCGTCACCAACTCCCAGAGCTTAGTCAGACTCCTGTCCGTTGAGTTGGTGATGTCATCCAACTATCTCATCCTCTATCATCCCCTTCTCCTCCTGCCTTCAATCATTCCCAGCATCAGGGTTTTTTCAAATGAGTCAGTTCTTCGCATCAGGTGGCCACAGTTTTGTAGCTTCAGCTTCAGCACCAGTCCTTCCAATGAATATTCAAGATTGATTTCTTTAGGATTGACTGGTTGGATCTCCTTGCAGTCCAAGGGAGTCCCAAGAGTCTTCTCCAGCACCACAATTCAAAAGCATCAATGCTTCAATGCTTACCCTTCTTTATGATCTAACTCTCCCATCCATACATGACTATTGGAAAAACCATAGCATTGACTGTAAGGACATTTGTCAGGGAGAGAATGCATATGTTTAAATAAACATTGATGTAAAAGATAGATGAAGTAAATAAAAATGACATAGATTATTTTGTGAAAGGAAATTTGAATAGAAACAGTCTATAATGTATGAGTTAAGCTGCCTAAGTGTTAGTTGTTCATTCATGTCTGGATCTTTGCAACTCCATGGTCTGTAGCCCACCAGGCTCCTCTGTTCATGGAGTTTCCCAGGTAAGAATACTGGAGTGGGTTGCCATATCCTTCTCCACAGGAATCTTCCTGACCCAGGTATTGAAGCCAGATCTCCCAGATTGCAGGCAAATTTTTTTACCATCTGAGCCACCAGGAAAGTCCATAATGTATGAGCTAGGGAAGCTTTATTTCTGACATGAAGAGTTCTCTCAGAGCACTACTTGGGTATATTCATAAGTATTTACACATAAGCACACTATACATACATACACACACAAACTTACTGTGATCAAGCAGCTAGTCAGTTCAGTCACTCAGGGTCCGAAGCTACAACCCCACAGACTGCAACATGCCAGGCTTCTCTGTCCATTACCCTCTCCTGGAGCTTGCTCATGTCCATTGAGTCACTGATGCCACTGAACCATCTCATCCTCAAACAGTACTTTCAGTACTGTTCAAACAGACCAAAGAGTACTTTCCAAATTTATTTGGCCATATAAACTTATTTTTTTCCAATGGAATATTTTGTGTGTGGCCAGTCTTTTATGAAACAAAACTTGAAATTTAGACACCAGATCTAATTCTATGATGACAATAAAATCCTTGAGATAGCAATTCAGTCTTTTGTATTACTGTATTCCCAATGCCTGGCATGTGACGAATGGTCATGAAAATTTGTTGACCCTCCTAGTTTGATCCAATAAACTTAGCTAAACCTGTATTAATTTACCTTTGTAAGTGAAAAAGCTGAAGGAGAAAAATGTTGCAAGTTGTGTGCCTGAGAATTAAGGGAATTGAATGCAAATTTGTTTGTTTACAACTGGGAAGACACAATCTATGTCGATTTTAAGATGCCTGGCACACACAGGCACAGGTCTAAGAACCACTGTGCCACTGACAAGTCCCTTGAACTGTGTCATTTGTGTCCTTGCAAAAGCTGTGCACTTTCCATTCTTTGTTGGACAAGAGTACCCTCACCTCTGTGTCTTCTAACAACCACCCATCTCTAGCAGATGTAGTTGGCTTTAAGAGAATTTCTGTGAATATTGAGCAACCCTCAAGGCTTCATCCTGGATGGATTAGGAAGATCCCTTGCAGGAGGGCACAGCAACCCACTCCAGTATTCTTGCCTGGAGAATTCCATGGACAGAAGAGCCTGGCAGGCTACAGTTCATAGGGTCACAAAGAATTAGACACAGATGAAGCAACTTAGCACACACACACACACACACACACACAATGGGAAGTTTACAAAGTACAGTCATTTCTTGGGAACCCTCAGTTCTAGGATTTCTTTTAATTTCCATCAACTCTAAGGAGCACAGGAATATGGCTTAACAGTTATATTGTAATCTCTTCCAGAGCAGTGCTTCTCAAATCTTTAAATGCATACTAATTACTTAAGGATCTTTAAAAAAATGCAGATTCTTATTTTGTAGGTCTGGAAGGAGGCTGAAATTCTGCATTTTTAGTTAACAACAAGATGATGATAATGATGCGCATCTGTAACACCACACTTGGAGTAGTAAAATCCTAGAGCATGTTGAAAATCAGAGGCAGACCCTTCCCCCACTTGAAATTTAGAATCTTTTTGATACTCTTACCATGATGAGACTAGTGTATTCTTTTCTAATTGGAGAGTCCTGTAGTGGAGAAGATTTGTTTTCCTGAGTTGTCACAAAACTTAGTTGTCCTAAAGTTGTAAGATGGTAGAGGCTTTTTATAGAGTTTCTACCTGGTTGTCATCGTGACTTTGGAGCCTGATTTTCAAATAATATAGAACAGTTTGGCAGAAAATTAGAGGAGTCTTTGATATGAATAAAGTATTTGAGAATTTATAAGGTCAGCCATAATTCAAACTAAAAGAAAAAGGAATTATTCAGATCAGTGACATTCAGTCACCTATTATTTTAGATCAAGAATTCAGAGATTACCAAGATAGCCCTGTCCTTCTGGAGGCCGCTGTCTGAGAGAGGTAAAAAAAATAAACATATAAATATAAGGCAGTTCAGTAACTATGAATCAATTTTGCTATGTACAAAATACTGTGGGTGCAGAAAAATACTGTGTATCTAATTCTATGTGGGGCATTTGAAAGGGTTTTGAAGGAAATGGCAACCCACTCCAGTGTTCTTGCCTGGAGAATCCCAGGGATGGCGGAGCCTGGTGGGCTGCCGTCTATGGGGTCGCACAGAGTTGCACATGACTGAATCGACTTAGCAGCAGCAGCAGCANTTTTGAAGGAAATGGCAACCCACTCCAGTGTTCTTGCCTGGAGAATCCCAGGGATGGCGGAGCCTGGTGGGCTGCCGTCTATGGGGTCGCACAGAGTTGCACATGACTGAATCGACTTAGCAGCAGCAGCAGCAAAGGAATAAAATGAAGGAAAAAGTGGTGGAGGCTTTTCCAGGTAACCTGAAGAGGGCAGTCAACAACACAAGGAGGGGAGTTGCAAGTGTGTTTAGAGTATCACAGTTCCTGATATGTACCCAAGGTTCTAGCTTGTTACTGTGGTAGTGTGAAGATGGGTAAAGATGAGTTTGAGGAAGACTCAGACCCCCTTGCCTGCCTCCTGAGAAATCTGTATGCAGATCAAGAAGCAACGTTGGAACTGGACATGGAACAACAGACTGGTTCCAAATTGGGAATGGAGGACATCAAGGCTGTCTATTGCCACCCTGCTTATATAACTGATATGCAGAGTACATCATGTGAAATGCCAGGCTGGATGAAGCATGAGTTGGATTCAAGATTGCTGAGAGAAATGTCAATAACCTCAGATATGCAGATGACACGACCCTTATGGCAGAAAGCAAAGAGGAACTAAAGAGCCTCTTGATGAAGGTGAAAGAGGAGAGTGAAAAAGCTGGCTTAAAACTCAACATTCAAAACACTAAGATCATGGCATCTGGTCCCATCACTTCATGGCAAATAGAGGGGGAAACAATGGAAAGAGAGAGAGACTTTATTTTGGGGGGGCTCCAAAAACACTGCAAATGATGATTGTAGCAGTGAAATTAAAAGACACTTGCTCCTTGGAAGAAAAGCTATGCCCAATCTAGACAGCATATTAAAAATCAGACACATTACTTTGCCAACAAAGGTCCATCTAGTTAATGCTATTCTTTTTCCAGCAATCATATATGGATGTGAGTGATAGTCACTTGGTCATGTCCGACTCTTTGCAACCCCATGGACTACACAGTCCATAGAATTCTCCAGGCCAGAATACTGGAGTAGGTAGCCTTTCCCTTCTCCTGGGGATCTTCACGACCCGGGAGTTGAACTCAGGTCTCCTGCATTACAGGCAGATTGTTTACCAGCTGAGCCACAAAGGAAGCCACAAAAAATGGATGTGAGAGTTGGAGCATAAAAAAAGCTGAGCACTGAAGATTTGATGCTTTTGTACTGTGGAGTTGAAGAAGACTCGAGAGTCCCTTGGACTACAAGAGATCCAACCAGTCAATCTTGAAGAAAATCAGTCCTGAATATTCACTGGAAGCTTCATGCTGAAGCTGACTCTTCCATACTTTGGCCACCTGATGTGAAGAACTGACTCATTGGAAAAGCCCCTGATGCTGGGAAAGATTGCAGGTGGGAGAAGAAGGGGACAACAGAGGATGAGATGGTTGGAAGGCATCACTGACTCAGTGGACATGAGTTTGAGCAAGCTCCAGAAGTTGGTGATGGACAAGGAAGCCTGGCATGCTGCGGTTCATGGGGTCACAAAAAGTCGGACACAACTGAGCGACTGAACTGAACTGATAGGGTCATATATGAAAGGGCTTTGTATATTATGCTAAGGAAGATTAACCTTTTCTAGTTGGTAAGATAGAGTTATTAGTAGTTATCAAGGATGAAAGGACACAACAAATGTTTGTAATTGAAATTCACCCTGGTAGAAGATATAGCAGAGAGACAGGTAACTGGTATACAGGACTGTGGAGGAAACGGACTCAGAGAAACTCATGAAAAAGGAAACAATATCACAATAAAGATGATGCGGCCTGATCTAAGGCAAATAACATCTGTAAGCTGAAGAAAGAAAAGCAGATTCCAATTCAGAGAATGAGAAAGAGAGCAGTGCTGAGGGTCAGGCGACAATGGGAGAAATTTTAGCTGTAAGTAGAAGTGACTTATTCTCTTTAGAGTTCCAAAGAGCATTTGGTTATTATGATTGGTTTCTCAGTGTTACAGTCTATTTTTAAAACATGCACTTGCTTTTTAAATTTAGGTTGCATTTTTGTGTGTGACCAAGAGCACAAATTCAGATCCACTTGTCCTCTCAGCCCTTCCCCGCATAGACACTGGCTGTATCCAGGGAAACTGATTGGGTCATAGTGACATAAAGATGAACTGTCCAAGACATAGGAGAAAAATGCACTCCATCTCAGGAACTTGCTTGGGTCACTTTGCCCTCTAATCAGCCTACGTGAATTTCTGACAATCATTTTTCTCTGCTTGTGATATTTCTTGACCACTCAAGAGGCAGACCTCTTTTTCACACAGATCCTCTGGCCATGCATTCTACTGTTTCCTCTGCCTGTTTCTCACCCTGTGAAGCCATCCATAGTGATCAATACAGAGGAAATTTCTCTTTGTCTTTTTTCCAAGAGAAAGAAGGCAAACAAAGATGGACTCACAGATTGAGTTTTCTGTAAACTAAACTTTATGATATCTCCACTAGAAATGCCGTATTATGTGTTATCCATTTGTTAGAGAGAGCCTTGAAACTTTAGAAGATGGATCCTTATTCAATTACGTTATTTGTTTGATTTAATAAATACTTCCTTTTCATTGGAAAATCATTTTTGGAAACCCAAAGGTAAAATACTACATATAATCTGAGAAAGTTGAACACATTATGGTAAAATCTAGGAAAAAGTTTTTGTTATTAATCATATAAATGTTGTACAAACTATCCAATCTAATAAACATTTGTTGAAATTTTTTATATATATTTAACTGAGATAGATTGCATAAGTATTCAGAAACAGAGAAGACAGAGGTATACATTTTGATTGTCTTATAGTATTGTTGAATAAATAGGTAAAGAGAGAGACTGGGCAAGATAGATTTATCCAAATATTGGCATGATACGTGAATGTTACATGAATGTAAACAGAGCCAATGAGAACAATGAATTGCCTCTGAAGCCTTCAAAGAAAATTTCAGAATGAAAATGGTGGGAAGGAGAGCTGTGTAGAAAATCAGGAGTCTTCTACTTAATTTTGTAATGTTTTGGAAATATTTTCTTCATCAACTCCAAGACACTTTAAAATATATTTTAAGCAACTTCTCACAGCACATTTCTTGCCTACCCTCTCCAACAACTGTTATTCTCTCTTTCTACTTCTTTTAGGTGCAGTTTTGAATGAATTCCTCTGAGAAAGGCCTCATTTTATAGAATTCATGCCCTTCATCCTTCAGAAACCTTCCAAGTCACATCCATGGCCTTACTAAGCTCAAGTTTGAGTCAACTCACTGTCACTAAACCATTCGACTGCAAGCTCCAAGAGGTGAGAATTATCTGTACTTTAAAAATATCAATCCCTATCACCATAGTTCTCTACTGCCCTTCTGAGTAACTAGATGACCTCTCTGTGTCTTTCAGAACAGATTTTATGTGCCTGGTGTAGCACTAGGGAAAAACAATCATAGAAACTTTTAAAAATAATGATTCTTATAATGACAAAAGATGTTTCTCTGTAGAATAAATGTTATGGCATTTTACAAGTGAAGAAACTTGGGTAAATAATTAAAAATTATTGGGCCTGCACAGTAACAATAACTTATTTCCTGGTCTTAATCAGAACAGCAATACATATTATTACTCTACTTCTAATTAAACAGCAACGTTGCTAAGCACTCCCTAGTCAAAATGTTATGTTTATTTGCCTCCATAAACTTAAAGATTTATCTTCCCCTGTGAAACAACAATGAACAGCATTTCTTCATTTCTCAATAGAAAATTTAGTCTTTCTGCTTTAAACTGTGTATGTTCCTTGGCAAAAGTAGTATTCTAAGTAGGTTTTTATCAAGTTTAACAAGGTCTAGAATCTTTTATTTGCCTTCCATTTGTCCTGTTAACTGGTACTTAAAAGAATCTTTCTACTTCACAGTCATGAGTTCCTTGGATTTCTCACTCTTGTGTTACCAGTGCCAAAACTTCTAGAATAACTAAACTAATCTTTATGTAAATAGAAACATGCCCCACAGTGCTCTGCAGCTGCCATCAAGATGAAAATACCAGTCTTTTCCCCTCACTCTGCTTACACCCAGCTAAGCAGCATCTGTAGCCCAATCTCTTTTTCATCCATTCAAAGAACTGTAATGATTTAGTCTAGCTTTACAAAGAAAAGATTTTTAATTTGACTTTTTATATTTCCAGAGATGTGTAAAGTATTAGCAGGATCAAATATTAAGAAATCACTTTGTGCCATCCTCATGAAACCCTTCCAAATTTGAGCTTGTTTGCTATTATACAGTATGGTCACAATTGGCCATTGCTGGTGTCTTTGACTTTAAGGTATTAGTGGATATATTCCTAACCCAATCCTGGGAGATTCCATGGGATGGCTTTTAGTCAGAGCTGATTCTGATTTCTTTATTGGAAAGAAGCTGAAGCTCTAGGTCATCACCATGGGAACTAGTCCTCTTCCCAGTTGAGAATTGCAATTTGGTAATAAACAACCAATGTGTGAAATTCCAGTGTTATTTAAGAATGCAACTGGTATAAATTTTTAGATAAAAATTTCAGGTATTATTGGAGCTGAAAATACAAATTAAAGGAAAAGCCAGTGTAGCCAGTTATGTAAAATTTCAAAGTCTAGAATGAGTGTACTATCTTCAATAATTTTTTAAATTTAAAACTATATACATGACTACACTTGAAGTACCTGAATGTCAGCTCAAATAAATTACTTCACAGTTAAAAGGATTAGTATAAAAATGAATATGACTCAGAGTTGGGAGTGGGAAGTGTGAGAGCAATAGTTTGAAGACAAGAAGTGAGTCTTTAAAGTATCTTACATAAGATCCATAATAAAAATACAGGGTGATACAAGCATTATCTTTATAGCTATTGATGGTAATGAATATAGACTATTTGTATCATTTTAGAATTAACATTTATATAAATTTTTGTGAGTACAATGCCACACTGGACTATGCAGATTCAAGCAGGAATATCTTTTTTTTTTAAATTGTCAGTGTTTTATATTAATAATTTATAAATTTTATCTCATGACAGAGAATCAAAGAAGTTGAGCTAGGGGTAAAATGATACAAAATGAAAGATTAAACCTGGAGATTATACAGTTGAACCTTAGGCCTAGTTTTTGATTATTTCTAATTTTTTTTAAAATTGTTTGCACATAATCAGGTCATGAAATGAAAAATGAAGAATCATCACAAAATATAACAAACTTTTATTCACAAAAGTATTTAAAAAGTGACTTGTTCTGAATGCTGTATTTGTGAAAACAAGATTTTAGGTTTTACTTGTTGGTAATTTTCAAAAACTGTCATTTTTCCTCTAACTGATTATGATAGGCAGAATTCCAAGATGGCTCCCCAAATTATCCTCTTTGTATACAGATCCCATTTGATCTCCAAGATTGTAAATGTGGTAGATTTGCTCCTGTGATGAGGTTATGTTTTAAGGCACAGTTAAGCTCAAAATGTGGTCCACTGGAGAAGGAAATGGCAAAACACTTCAGTATTCTTGTCTTGAGAAACCCATGAACAGCATGAAAAAGCAAAAAGATAGGACACTAAAAGATGAACTCCCCAGGTTGGGGAGTGACCAAAATGCTACAGGAGATCAATGGAGAAATAACTTTAGAAAGAATGAAGAGATGGAGCCGAAGCAAGAAAAAAAAAACACCCAGTTGTGGATGTGACTGGTGATGGAAGTTAAAGTCTGATGCTGTACAGAGCAATATTGCATAGGAACCTGGAATGTTAGGCCCATGAATCAAAGCAAACTGGAAGTGGTCAAACAGGAGAAGAAAGAGTGAATATTGACATTTTAGGAATCAGTGAATTAAAATGGACTGGAATAGGTGAATTTAACTCAGATGACCATTATATCTACTATTGTGGGCAAGAATCCCTTAGAAGAAAAGGAGTAGCCATAATAATATACAAAAGAGTCCAAAATGCAGTACTTGGATGCAGTCTCAAAAATGACACAAAGATCTCTGTTCATTTCTAAGGCAAATAATTCAGTACACAGTATTCCAAGTCTATGCCCCGAGCAGTAATGCTGAAGAAGCTGAAGTTGAATGGTTGGTTCTATGAAGACCTACAAGACCTACTAGAACTAACACCAAAAAAAGATGTCCTTTTCATTACAGGGGATTGAAATACAAAAATAGGAAGTCAAGAGATACCTGGAGTAACAGGCAAATTTGGCCTTGGAGTACAGAATGAAACAGGGCAAACACCCTCTTCCAACAACACAAGAGAAGACTCTACACATGGACATCACCAGATGGTAAATACCAAAACAAGAATGATTATATTCTTTGCAGCCAAAGATGGAGAAGCTTGATACAGTCAGCAAAAACAAGACCAGAAGCTGACTGTGGCTCAGATCATGAACTCCTTATTGCCAAATTCAGACTTAAATTGAAGAAAGTAGGAAAAACCATTGACCATTCAGGTATGACCTAAATCAAATCCCTTACAATTATACAGTGGAAGTGACAAATAGACTCAAGGGATTAGATCTGATAGAGCGCCTGAAGAACTCTAAATGGAGATTCATGGAGGCAGTGATCAAGACCACCCCCCCCTCAAAATGCAAAAAGGCAAAATGGTTTTTGGAGGAGACCTTACAAATAGCTGAGAAAAAGAGAGAAGCTAAAGGCAAAGGAAAAAAGGAAAGATATACCCATTTGAACGCAGAGTTCCGAAGAATAGCAAGGAGAGATAAGAAAGACTTCTTCATGATCAATGCAAAGAAATAGAGGAAAATAATAGAATGGGAAAGATTAGAGATCTCTTCAAGAAAATTAGAGATACCAAGGGAATGTTTCATGCAAAGATGGACACAATAAAGGGCAGAAATGGTATGGACCTAACAGAAGCAGAAGATATTAAGAAGAGGTGACAAGAATACACAGAAGAACTGTACGAAGAAAGATCTTCATGACCCAGATAATCATGATGGTGTGATCACTCACCTGGACATCCTGGAGTCTGAAGTCAAGTGGGCCTTAGGAAGCATCACTATGAACAAAGATAGTGGAGGTGATGGAATTCCAGTTGAGCTATTTCAAATCCTGAAAGATGATGCTGTGAAAATGCTGCACTCAATATGCCAGCAAATTTGGAAAGCTCAGCAGTGGCCACAGACTAGAAAAGGTCAGTTTT
The DNA here is from genome assembly GCA_006410935.1 of Redunca redunca. NCBI lineage: Eukaryota > Metazoa > Chordata > Mammalia > Artiodactyla > Bovidae > Redunca > Redunca redunca. The sequence goes on from SJYQ01004125.1 coordinate 932,997, forward strand.
CATTCCAATCCCAAAGAAAGGCAATGCCAAAGAAAGCCCAAACTATTGCACAATTGCACTCATCTCACATGCTAGCAAAGTAATGCTCAAAAATCTCCAAGCCAAGCTTCAACAGTTTGTGAACAGTGAACTTCCAAATGTTCAAGCTGGATTTAGAAAAGGCAGAGGAACCAGAGATCAAATCATCAACATCTGTTAGATCATTGAAAAAGCGAGAATTCCAGAAAAATATCTACTTCTGCTTTATTGACTATGTCAAATCCTTTGACTGTGTGGATCACAATAAACTGTGGGAAATTCTGAAAGAGATGGGAATACCAGATCACCTTACCTGCCTCCTGAGGAAATCTGTATGCAGGTCAGGAAGCAACAGTTAGAACTGGACATGGAACAACAGACTGTCCAAATCAGGAAAGGAGTACGTCTTGGCTGCATATTGTCACCCTGTTATTTAACTTATATGCAGATTATATCATGTGAAATGCCAGGCTGGATGAAGCACAAGCTGGGATCAAGATTGCCGGGAGAAATATCAATAACCTCAGATATGCAGATGACACCTCCCTTATGGCAGAAAGCAAAGAACTAAAGAGCCTCTTGATGAAAGTGAAAGAGGAGAGTGGAAAAGTTGGCTTAAAGCTCAACATTCAGAAAACTCAGATCATGGCATCTGGTCCCATCTCTTCATGGCAAATAGATGGGGAAACAATGGAAACAGTGAGAGACTTTATTTTCTTGAGCTCGAAAATTACTGCAGATGGTGACTGCAGCCATGAAATTAAAAGATGTTTACTCCTTGGAGGAAAATCTATGATCAACCTAGACAGCATAGTAAAAAGCAGAGACATTACTTTCCCAACAAAGGCCCATCTAGTCAAAGCTTTGATTTTTCCAGTAAACATGTATGGATGTGAGAGTTGGACTATAAAAAAAGCTGAGTACCAAAGAACTGATGCTTTTGAACTGTGGTGTTGTGGAAGACTCTTGAGAGTCACTTGGATTGCAGGGAGAAGTCAGTCTTGAATATTCATTGGAAGGACTGATGCTGCATCTGAAACTCCAATACTCTGGCCACCTGATGCAAGAACTGACTCATTTGAAAAGATTCTAATGCTGGGAAAGATCGAAGGTGAGAAAAGAAGGGGACAACATAGGATGAGACAGTTGGATGACATCACCGACTCGATGGACAAGAGTTTGAGTAAGCTCTGGGAGCTGGTGATGGACAGGGAGGCCTGTCATGGTGCAGTCCATGGGGTCACACGTGACTGAGTGACTGATTTGAACTGAAGGTCAAACTGGGAGATCATCCCAGCTATTTTTAACTAATCATATGAGCCATTTAAAGTAGAGATTTTTCTCTGGATGGTCTCAGAAACAGTAGTCAGGGAAAATCAAAGTCAGAAAGGAATTTGATACACAGCCTATTCTCTGTTGCTGAGTTGGACAAAGCCATTTGGCAAGGACCTGAGAAAGCCTCTAGGAGCTGGGATCTGTCCTCCATCTGCAGCTAGCAATACAATAGGGAGCTTTGGTTCTTTAACCCCAAGAGAATTAATTTTTCCAACAACTTCAGTGAGTTTGGAAGCAGATCTTCTGTCAGAGTTTCCGAGTGATAATGCAGCCTGGTTGACAGTGTCTTCAGCCTGTGAGACCTTGAGCTAAGAACTCAGCCACACTGTGGCTGAACTCCTGACCTATAAAGCTGTGAGTTAATAAATAGATGTTTAAGGCCACTAAGCTGTCATAATCAGATATACAGTAATAGAAAGCAAATACTCTAGCTTTACCCAACATGATTGTTTTGTGCCTGGATAGACTTAGAAGCTCAAAGCTAAATAGAGCAAAAAGAGGACAATATGAGGCATGCATTAGTCTCTTACATTTTATGGGTTTGAAGAGAGAATCAAGTATGTAGTTACTGTGTAAAATTCTTCAGCCTACTCTTTTCTTAAATAACACAGCAATTCCATTGTATTTGTTAGGACTATCCAGAGAAACATTCAGAAACTAAGATCATGGCATCTGGTCCCATCACTTCATGGGAAATAGATGGGGAAACAGTGGAAACAGTGTCAGACTTTATTTTTCTGGGCTCCAAAATCACTGCAGATGGTGATTGCAGCCATGAAATTAAAAGACACTTACTCCTTGGAAGGAAAGTTATGACCAACCTAGATAGCATATTCAAAAGCAGAGACATTACTTTGCCAACAAAGGTCCGTCTAGTCAAGGCTATGGTTTTTCCAGTAGTCATGTATGGATGTGAGAGTTGGACTATAAAGAAAGCTGAGCTCTGAAGAACTGATGCTTTTGAACTGTGGTGTCGGAGAAGACTCTTGAGAGTCCCTTGGACTGCAAGGAGATCCAACCAGTCCATCCTAAAGGAGATCAGCCCTGGGTGTTCTTTGGAAGGACTGATGCTGAAGCTGAAACTTCAGTACTTTGGCCACCTCATGCAAAGAGTTGACTCAGTGGAAAAGACTCTGATGCTGGGAGGGATTGGGGGCAGGAGGAGAAGGGGACGACCGAGGATGAGATGGCTGGATGGCATCACCGACTGGATGCACATGAGTTTGGGTAAACTCCGGGAGTTGGTGATGGACAGGGAGGCCTGGCTTGCTGCGATTCATGAGGTCGCAAAGAGTCGGACACGACAGAGCGACTGAACTGAGCTGAACTGAACTGATCCAGAGAAACAGAACCACTGAAATCCCTCTCTCTCTCTTTCTCTCAGTGGAGACAGAGACAGAAAGTGATAGAGAGAATGACTCGCTGTGAGCGACTGGCTCATGTGTTGTTATAGAGGATGAGAGTTTCCAAGATCTGCAGTTGGCAGGCCAGAGAACCAGGAGTGCCAATGGTGTCGTTGTAGTCTGAGTGTCAGTCAACCTAAGACAAAGGAAAAGCCAGTGTTTCAGTTACAGTCTTAAGAAAGGGAAAAAGAAACTCATGTACCAGCTAGAAGGCAGTCAGGCAACAGTTCCTCACAGGAGGATCATCATTTTTGTTTTGTTTAGTCTTTCAACCAATGCATGGGGCCCACCTGCATTAGAAGGGCAATCTGCTTTCTTCAGTCTACTGATTCAAATGTTCATCTATCCAGAAACATCCTCCTAGATACTTCCAGAATAATGTTTGACCAAATATCTGGACACTCTGTGACCCAGTCATGTTGACGTGTAAAATTAACCATCATGTCTATTAAGAATTATAATTTATAATTAGTGTTTACATGTACTTCAGTATATAACTTTCATATAGATATTTGAAATGAAGAGAAACACAGGAGGAAAGGTAGCAAGTGGTGGGGTGAGAAGAGAGGGAGCAGGAGAAGAATGGGAGAGAGAGGCAATGGGAGAAGGAAGAGAGGGAGAGAGAGAGAGAGGGGGAATGAATAGAGATAGCAGGAAGCCAAAAGCTTTACCTGATAATGTATAAGGGATGATGTTCATGGCTGACAGTGAAGGAGTAGCCTACACATGTTGTTCAAACTCCTTCATGCAGCATTTTTCTCCTTCAAGTGCTGTCCTAAGACTACAGTAGGCCCTCCAAATCCACAAATTCCCCATTTGTGGATTCAACCATGTACTATATTTAGGATCCATGGTTGGTTGAGTCTGCAGATACAGAATCCCTTATATGGAGGGTCAGCTATAGGAACTGGGCATCAGTGGAGTTTGGTATCTAAGGCAAGTTTGGTTTGACACATTTGAGGTAAAGAGAGGAGGAAAGAGGATTAGTCTGAGACTCTAGAGAATTCCAGAATCTAAGTTTGTTTGGCCAGCTTGATAGAATATCCTCAAGTCATGCCTCTCTGTTACAAGAGTGCATCATCTATGCAGAAAAAGACCTCCATTAAGTATTCCCACTGTGCTCAGTCATTGGCTTTACGCAGTACACAGGAAGCATGAAAGTGAAAGTGTTAGTTGCTCAGTCGTGTCCAACTCTTTGCAGTCCCATAGAATTCTCCAAGCAAGGATAATGGAGTGAGTTGCCATTTGCTTGCAAACATGCTGCTGGATTCACAAGGGCAACAGCCGGGCTGTTAGCCAGTCATGCTCCCTGGTGCAGCAGGGATGAATTTTCAATGCTACCAGAGTCTATTATATAGCACAGTTCTGCTTCTCCATGCTTCCTGGGGCTTCCCTGGCTCAGACAGTAAAGAATTTGCCTGCAATGTGGGAGAGCCGGGTTGAATCCCTGGGTCAGGAAGATCCCCTGGAGAAGGAAATGGCAACCTACTCCAGTATTCTTGCCTGGGAAATCCCATGGACAGAGGAGCCTAGTGGGCTATAGACCATGGAGTTGCAAAGATCTGGAGATGACTGAGCGACTAACACTTAGGCTTAGGTAACTTCTCCATGCATTCCTGGGAGCACCTTCTCCATGGTTCCTGTGGCCTTTTCCTGACAGCAAATTTAGAAAGAAGTTAGTGGGATGAACTTCACTTATTGAAATTGGTCTTGAGGTTGAAACTAGTACTCATCCTTTCTCCTTTACTCTTCATTTTATATAACCCACAGCCTTACTTATCACCTCATCTGGCTTTAGTTGATATAATGACGTAGAACTTCTACTTGAGACAGCTGAGCCCTTGCTAGTTATACCTATTTCAGGCTGGTTCCTATTTGTGTTCATTCACAGTTAAGATGAGAAAAGTTATAAAACCAAGAGTTTCTCAAGTGATCATTTTGATTTTACTGATCACTTTGGTGTATTCTTGTGTAAAAGAAGTCCTTTTCTTCCTGTTGATCAGAGTCAATTACCCCTTGCACAAGGATGACTTCTCTTGACAGATGTTCTTTGGACACAGGGAGTCCAAAGTGTCCTTCTGGCAGCCATGGTTTTTAAATCAGTGGACTAATTGTTGTGCAGCCTAAAAAGACTATGCTTCCTTTGAAGACTAGGACTAAAATTTGAGCAACAGAGTTGCAGAGATTCAAATTTCCCAGTGGATCACCCAGTCAGATGGCAATTGGAGCCACTTATGGCTTTACCTCTTTGATTTTGGGCCTATGTATTCTTTTGGACCTATGTATTCTTTGCATGGTAGACAGAGTGCCATACAGAAGTCTATGGTTTATGGTATACTGCATCCTAAAGGACTGTACCCTATTCTTCCAAGTGTTGCCTCTGAAATGGAACTTTAGTTTAACTGTGCTAAAGGTTATTCCTTGGCTACCTGATGTGAAGTGCCAACTCATTGGAAAAGACCCTGATGCTGGAAAACATTGAGGTCAGGAGGAGAAGGGGGTGACAGAGAATGAGATGGTTGGATGGCATCACTGATTCAGTGGATATGAGTGTGAGCAAACTTTGGGAGATAGTGAAGGACAAGGAAGCCTTAGCATCCTGCAGTCCATGAGATTGGAAAGAGTCGGGCACAACTTAGTGAATCAACAGCAACAACAAAGGTTATTCCAGTGCTCAGTGAGACCTGCCCGCTTTGGGGTGGTGTGTTTTGTGATATGGCCAGTAGATTTTATGGTCATGTGTCACTGTAACACTTCCTGGTCAGATACCATATTGTGTGGGATTCCTTGCTTGTGAACCAGGCATTTAGTCAACATCCAGATAATGGTGCTGAGGGTCTATGTTCAGGAAAGACCAACCAACACCTGGAATAAATGTTTATCCTTTTGGGGGAAAAAAAAAAACAAAAAACCACAACACTGATCCTTCAGGGACTTGCTGTAGTCAACTTGCCCATCTGGTTGCAATTTGGTATCCTAAGGACAAGTGCCATACGGTGACTCATCATTGATCTCTGTTGCTGTTAGATTAGACATTCAGAGGCAACAGTTGCTAGATGGGCTTTGGTAAATAAAAGGTCATGATGTCAGGTTGATATGTAGCTCTCATCTCGGCCACTGTGGACAGTTAGTTCACATGCCCATCATCCTTGTTTAGGGATGGCATAGATAAAATTCTCACTTGGTCAAGTTGTTTCATCTTCTTAGCTTTTCTGTATTTCTTTCATTGTAGCTGACTTCTTACAGGAATTAATTTGCAATATAAAGATCTTCACATATTGTGACCACTTTTATATATTCACTGTTGAAATGTCTGTCCTTTGTGTTCTCAGAACACTTATCTGTGTAGCAGTATTATATAATATTGCAGTCATTTGTTTATGACATTTATGCCTTGCTACCATTTCTTGATTCTTATATTCTGACTTTTATATTTATGTTTTAATTTAGCTATAATATTTTCCCTATTTCTTCCCAAGCAAGTTGACTGGGTATTTTATTTTGCCATTTTGGGGGAAATGGTAGTTGGGCTGGTTATCTAAGTTCAAAATCATCTGTTTTCAATATGGTAAATGCTACTATGGTGTCTCCTAGAATTTAGCATGGTAAGTAATAAGACTGATATTAATCTGATTATCTTTATTTCAGGTAAAATATTTGTATAGAAATTGGCATGATTTTTTAAAAAATTTCTCACTGGAGTTTGTAAAGGTCGCCAAAAGCACATCTGGGTATATATCTTTTTTTTTTTTTTCTTTTAAAATTTTTATTTTAACTTTAGTTTACTTTACATTACTGTATTGGTTTTGCCAAACATTGACATGAATTCACCGTGAGTGCACAAACGTTCCCAAACATGAATCCCCTCCCACCTCCCACCCCATGCCATCCCTCTGGGTCCTCTCCTTGCACCAGTCCCAAGCATCCTGCATTCTGCATCTGACATCAACTGGCGATTCGTTTCTTACTTGATAGTGCATCTTTATTCATAATGTTTCACTGAAACCACATGTTTGTTATTCTTTCTTCACTGCATTAAATTTACTTTTCTGAAAATCCTGTCACTTGTTTTTTGCACCTCTTTATTTTTTTCTTTCTTTTCATATTTTTCTCTCAAGTTTTCCATTTCTAACTGCAATGAAATGTTATTATATATCAACTAGAAATAATATAAACCAAAAGACTAATAATAACAAATGAAGGCAAAGATATGGGGGAAACTTTCCATATATAATGGAAACTTTATATTCTTCTGGTAGAAATGTGAAATGTTTAAGCTCCTTTAGAAGATAATTTGGTAGTTTCTTAGAAAGTTAAATGTATATTTAACATAAAATTCAGCAATTACACTTCTAAGTATTTATTCAAAGAACTAAAACATAAATGTTTACAAAAAGAACTGTTTGTGAATATTCATGCTATCATTATTCATAACAGTGCTAAAGTTAAAAATCCAAAATCCATCAACTATGAAATGGATAAACAAAATGAAGTGTGTGTGTGTGATATATATATATTATATGTATGTATAAATATAATAGAATACTACTCAGAAATCGGTAGGAACAAGTTACTAACATATGCAGTAACACGGATGAAGCTCAAAGACATTATATTGAATGAAACAGAACAGACAGAAAAGGCTACGTATTAAATGACTCCATCATTCAATATTCGAATAGAGACAGAAAACACAGCAGTGATTGCTTTGGGCCAAGACTGGAAACTGAGATTAACTACAAAGTGTCATGGGGGTATTTTTGGGCTACATAGAAGTGTTTTAAAAATTAAATTGTGGTAGCTATTATACAACTCTATAAATGTATTAAAAATTCACTGAACTATTCATTTAAAATGGGTGAATGTTAAACTATGTAAATTATACTTCAATAGACATATTATGGTTTTTTACAATTTCTTTTTCCTGTTGCTCTTAACCATCTGAGTTCACCTCCTAAACAACATTTTGATTTTATGTTGGGTGTATTCTAATCTATTCTAATTGATGCTTTCAAACAGTGGTGTTAGAGAAGACTCCTGAGAGTCCTTTGGACAGCAGGGAGATGAAACCAGTGAATCTTAAGGGAAATCAGCCCTGAACACTCATTGGAAGGACTGATGCTGAAGCTGAAGCTGAACCTGATGCAAACAGCTGACTCTCTGGAAAAGCCCTTGATGATGGGAAGATTGAGGGAAGAAGGAGGAGAGGGCATCAAAGGATGAGCTGGCTGCTGGTATCACTGATGCAATAGACATGAGTTTGGGCAAACTTTGGGAGATGGTGAGGGACAGGGAGTCCTGGCGTCCTGCAGTCCCTGGGGTCACAGAAAGTCAGACATCACTAGGCAACTGAACAATTTTAATCTCTATTAACAATATGTGTTAATTTTTTTAAAGCAACCTTTGCTCTTATTATATGACAGACTACATATTTTCAAATTTACTAAGCTTTATATTTTCAGAGAAGTTTTAAGTTTACAGGAAGGTCCTTTGGAAAGGACCTATATAGCCCCTCCCCTCCACAGTCTCTCGTGTTATTTCCATCTGTGTTTGTTGTTGTTCAGTCGCTGTCATGTCTGACTCTTTGCAACCCCGTGGGCCATAGACCACTAGGCTCCTCTGTCCCCGGGATTCTCCAGGCAAGGATACTGGGATGGATTGCCATTTCCTCCTGTATTTGCTGTCNTATCTGAGGTTATTGATATTTCTCCCAGCAATCTTGATTCCAGCTTGTGTTTCTTCCAGTCCAGCGTTTCTCATGATGTACTCTGCATAGAAGTTAAATAAGCAGGGTGACTGTATACAGCCTTGACGTACTCTTTTTCCTATTTGGAACCAGTCTGTTGTTCCATGTCCAGTTCTAACTGTTGCTTCCTGACCTGCATACAGATTTCTCAAGAGGCAGGTTAGGTGGTCTGGTATCCCCATCTCTTTCAGAATTTTCCACAGTTTATTGTGATCCACACAGTCAAAGGCTTTGGCATAGTCAATAAAGCAGAAATAGATGTTTTTCTGGAACTCTCTTGCTTTTTCCATGATCCAGCAGATGTTGGCAATTTGATCTTTGGTTCCTCTGCCTTTTCTAAAACCAGCTTGAACATCAGAGAGTTCACGGTTCACATATTGCTGAAGCCTGGCTTGGAGAATTTTGAGCATTACTTTCCTAGCATGTGAGATGAGTGCAATTGTGTGATAGTTTGAGCATTCTTTTGCATTTTCTTTAGCAAATATGTATATATAAAGATGCTTCACATCATATATTACTAGAAAATCAAAATGGCAATGAGAAACCAGTACACACTTATTAAAAGGGCTAGAATTGAAAATAATGACAGCACCAAATGGTGAAAAGGATGTGAAGCAAGAGCTCTCGTTCATTGCTGGTAGGAATGCAAAATGTTACAGTTACTTAAGAAAACAGGTTGCAAGTTCTTACAAAACTAAGCATACTCTTTACCTCATGATTAGAAAATTGTGTTCCTTGCTATTCAGCCTCCTCTTTTTAAGAACAAAATATTATGGTTTAATTGATGTCACATTTTCTTAAATCTCATTGACAATATAGCTAGATTTTTTAAGCCTGTACTTTAAAAGTGAGAACAATTTTGTTTGCATTTAATTAACTTAAAGTTTGTATTGATAGATATAAATAACTATAGTGAGTTCT
>SJYQ01004125.1:955878-983216 GCA_006410935.1 Redunca redunca
AATGGTTCTCTTGGATTAGAAATTGAACTTTCATTTTGCATTCATAAAAAGTGTGGCTTATATTATTTTGGTTATAATTATTTTATAGTTATTTTGGTTATAATTTCTGACAGCGGTCACTCTTTAATATATAAATCAAGTCATTCAGTAACTATTATGTAGGGCCAAATAAACTGAGTTGACATACCTTGGGGTACAAAATACTATGAGTAAAAGAGAGAGAAAAACTCATCTAATTGAAGAGGCTATGGAAAGACATCTTAGAAGAAATAACTTATCAAGTTTGATATATCATTGTCATTGTGCTTAGTCGTTCAGTCATGTCTGACTCTTTGCAAGCCCATGGACTATAGCCTGCCAGGGTCCTCTGACCATGGGGATTCTCCAGGCAGGAATACTGGAGTGGGTTCCCAAGCCCTCCTCCAGGGGATCTTCCCAATCCAGGGACTTAACCCAGGTCTTCTTACATTGCAGGCAAATTGTTTACTATCTGAGCCACCAGAGAAGCCAAAGAACCCTGGAGTGGATAGTCTATCCCTTCTCCAGGGGAACTTCATGACCCAGGAATCTAACTGCTGTCTTCTGCATTGCAGGCAGGTTCTTTACCAGCTGAGCTACCACTGATTAAAAAAATATATATACCATATATGAGAGAGAAAGAAGGCCCAATACAGAATCTAAGAAATGTTTATAATTAGAAAATTAGAAGAGGAAAATTAAAAAGGATGATTAGAAAGAGAAGAAATCAAAGGTGAGAGGAGAACTAGGCATTTCAGTTCCTCTAGTTACCGAAACATTACTCTAATGCCGGTTATTCTGCTATGCACCTCTAAGGCGTTCACATTCCAAAGGGGAGACTTAATCGGGGATTTCTTCCATAGCTGGACAATTTTCTGGCAAGAGAATCCTGAACACTTTTTAAAGGAGACAGTAAAGAACCAGAGAATAAGAAAATTGTAATGTATTGAAATGTAAGCTCTTTAGTCCAGCTACTGAGACAAGTAAAATCTGGCTATTTTGTTTAATTCTTTTTAGGTGGAAATGACCTTTAGTTGACTGCTTTGAATATCTACCCTTTGTTTCTGCTTACTCCATGTTCTCAGGACACAGAAATTCCTTTGTTTCAAAGCTGTGAAAGTTCTGTGGACTGTTGGGCTGATTGTACCAGCTTAAGTAACCTTTGAAATTTTGCCATTCAGTGGTGCATGAAGCAGTTCAAAATGGAATTCTCTTAAGGCAAACTGGGAACTATTGGTGAGCTGCATAAATCAACTACTACTGAATTTTATTTGCTTCTGTAATAAAGATCTTTCTTGTTATAAAAACATTGCCACATATAACTTGATTTAAAACAAAACTCCATTAGCTGAATGTCTACATTTAATTGACACAATAATTCAAATTAAAATCTTATTGCCGAATGAACTTTCTCCCATAAAGCACTGCAAATTATTTTCTTCCTCTGAAGAGTAACTGTTGAAGTGTAGAGAAAGTTTAAATATGTCATCAAAAAAATATTACAAGCATTTAATAGACATTAGCTAAGATTTTATGGTAAGGATTTTTCTTCCCTGCTATGTGAGGTCCTGCAATATTTTTAGCTTCTCTAATTTTCATTTGGCAATCCTTGTAGTGGCAAAGTTTATCTACTGCTTGGACCAGTCCTCTTTGTTGCGTTTAGGAGTGTCTATTCTTAGGTACTAATGACAGGGTTGTAGGCATCTGACCTATGGCATGATTGGACTCTAAGTGTAGGACTCAAACTCAGATCCTAGACTTCAGTCTCCTGGTCCAATGCCTCACCTGTTACTTAAAGTCTATATTGTTTCTTACTAACATAATCATGTATGGATGTGACAGTTGGACTATAAAGAAAGCTGAGTGCAGAAGAATTGATGCTTTTGAACTGTGGTATTGGAGAAGACTCTTGAGAGTCCCTTGAGAAATAGATTTAAGGGACTAGATCTGATAGACAGAGTGCCTAATGAACTGTGGACGGAGGTTCGTGACATTGTACAGGAGACAGGGATCAAGACCAACCCCATGGAAAAGAAATGCAAAAAAGCAAAATGGCTGTCTGGGGAAGGCTTACAAATAGCTCAGAAAAGAAGAGAAGGGAAAAGCAAAGGAGAAAAGGAAAGATATAAACATCTGAATGCAGAGTTCCAAAGAATAGGAAGGAGAGATAAGAAAGCCTTTCTCAGTGATCAATGCAAAGAAATAGAGGAAAACAATAGACTAGGAAAGACTAGAGATCTCTTCAAGAAAATTAGAGATACCAAGGGAACATTTCATGCAAAGATGGGCTCAATAAAGGACAGAACTTGTGTGGACCTAACAGAAGCAGAAGATATTAAGAAGAGGTGGCAAGAATATACAGAAGAACTATACAAAAAATCTCTTCACAACCCAGATAATCATGATGGTGAGATCATTCACCTAGAGCCAGACATCCTGGAATGTGAAGTCAAGTGGGCCTTAGGAAGCATCACTATGAACAAAGCTAGTGGAGGTGATGGAATTCCAGTTGAGCTATTTCAAATCCTGAAAGATGATGCTGTGAAAGTGCTGCTCTCAATATGTCAGCAAATTTGGAAAACTCAGCAGTGGCCATAAGACTGGAAAAGGTCAGTTTTCATTCATATCCCAAAGAGAGGCAATGCCAAAGAATGCTCAAACTACCACACAATTGCACTCATCTCACATGCTAGTAAAGTAATGCTCAAAATTCTCCAAGCCAGGCTTCAGCAATACGTGAACCGTGAACGTCCAGATGTTCAAGTTGGTTTTTAGAAAAGGTAGAGGAACCAGAGATCAAATTGCCAACATTTGCTGGATCATGGAAAAAGCAAGAGAGTTCCAGAAAAACATCTATTTCTGCTTTATTGACTATGCCAAAGCCTTTGACTGTGCAGATCACAATAAATTGTGGCAAATTCTTCAAGAGATGGGAATAGCAGAGCACCTGACCTGCCCCTTGAGATACCTGTATGCAGGTCAGGAAGCAACAGTTAGAACTGGACATGGAACAACAGACTGGTTGCAAATAGGAAAAGAATACGTGAAGTCCGTATATTGTCACCCTGCTTATTTAACTTTTATGCAGAGTACATCATGAAAAATGCTGGGCTGGAGGAAGCACAAGCTGGAATCAAGATTGCTGGGAGAAATATCAATAACCTCAGACATACAGATGACACCACCCTTATGGCCGAAAGTGAAGAAGAAATAAAGAGCCTCTTGATGCAAGTGAGAGGAGAGTGAAAAAGTTGGCTTAAAGCTCAACATTCAGAAAACTAAGATCATGGTATCCGGTCCCATCACTTCATAGCAAATAGATGGGGAAACAGTGAAAATAGTGGCTGACTTTATTTTGGGGGGCTCCAAAATCACTGCAGATGGTGATTGAAGCCATAAAATTAAAAGACACTTACTCCTTGGAAGGAATATTATGACCAATCTAGGTAGCATATTAAAAAGCAGAGACATTATTTTGTCAACAAAGGTCAGTCTAGTCAAGGCTATAGTTTTCCCAGTAGTCATGTATAGATGTGAGAGTTGGACTACAAAGAAAGCTGAGTGTAGAAGAATTGATACTTTTGAACTGTAGTGTTGAAGAAGTCTCTTGAGAGTCCCTTGGACTGCAAGGAGATACAACCAGTCCATCCTAAAGAAAATCAGTCCTGAATATTCATTGGAAGGACTGATGTTTGAGCTGAAACCCCGATGTTTTGGCCACCTGATATGAAGAGCTGACTTATTCGAAAAGACCCTGATTTGGGGAAAGATTGAAGGCAGGAGGAGAAGAGGATGACAAAGGATGATAGTTAGATGGCATCACCAACTCATGGACAGTTTGGGTAAACTCTGGGAGTTGTTGATGGACAAGGGAGGCCTGGCGTGCTGCAGTTCATGGGGTTGCAAAGAGTCAGACACAACTGAGTGACTGAACTGAAGTGAACTGAACATAATCTATGTGTTTGCTTGATTATCGGGGCATATTAATTAATATCACATCTATCTTAGTAGTTAAGTTAAGCAACTCTGAACTTCCTAACACATGTCTTCTGAAATATCTTCCTTCTTTTATCAACATGCATGGCAATTTAGTTCTCTCACTTTCTTCTAACGTGATTTGGCAACAGAGTCATGAGACCTTGTTGTGATCCTACTTAATTTTAGGACGTAGGAGAAGAAGAAAGACATCCTTCCTGCGGTTTCCTAAGCTGTACCTTTACATACCGCTCTGAAACTAAATGCTGGACTCCTAGATTCCAAGCTCTTTCCTGAAACACCTCTTTTCATTTATACACACAGGCAACATTTACATAGGGCCACAGTGGGTAGAACAGGAAGGATTTTCATTGTGTGTAAACCAGCCTTCTCCTACTGCCTTTTCTGCCGTGACCTTAGATTAAGTCACTGCAATTATCAGAAATATTTCATATTCTATTTTATGATGTGGTAGTCTGACATTTCATTTTATTCCTGTCCTCATAGGATACTTCTTGGTTTCCTTTGCAAATTTTTAAATATCTGTTAAAATATAGCAAAAATAGCAAAAGAAAAAGGAGAAAATATTGAAACTATCTGTTGGCATGCAGTGCTGTGGAAACTCAATATTTGGAATCCCAACTTCATTGGGAAGTAGAGTAAGAATTTGTGAGTTTTTTAAAAACACTAAATCAATAAGTAAAAATGTCCAGGTCACAGAATAATTTAATGTTTGACAGTACAATCATGACAGCAGGATAAATAATATTCTTAAAAGAAGGAAATGTATATGAAACCTATTACAAGTTTCAGGAATCCAATTTCATCATCTGCTATTTGTGGACTTGATATAACATAGAAAGGAAAAATTAAGACTTGAAAAGGTGAATTTAATAATATCACAATGCATACTTGAATTATTAGAACAAAGCGATAGATGCTTCCAGCCTAGCTTTAACTAAAATGTTTATACAAACCCTCAACCCCTTACCTCATGGGAGCATTTCACTTTCTTCTCTTCTCATACCAGAGTATCATAATAGATAAGGGCAGAGACTGTGGGCTCAGACTAATCCCATCTCCCCTACCTGTTTGTAATGAGACCTTGGGCAAATTAAACTCAGTTTGCCAATCTATAAAATAGGAATAATAAATTTATCCATGTCAGTAAGTTTAAACAAGATATTTCAGGAGTACAAATTATAACTGAGTAGCTCATGCGAAAAGTTGACTCATTGGAAAAGACTCTGATGCTGGGAGGGATTGGGAGCAGGAGGAGAAGGGGATGACCGAGGATGAGATGGCTGGATGGCATCACTGACTCAATGGACATGAGTCTGAGTGAACTCCGGGAATTGGTGATGGACAGGGAGGCCTGGCTTGCTGCGATTCATGGGGTCGCAGAGAGTCGGACACGACTGAGCGACTGAACTGAACTGAACTGAACTGACCTGAACTGACACTTGTTTTGTATGTAAGGAATGCTGCCTAATAATGGTTTCTAATAGTTCCTGCTGCTAAACTACATCGGGAAACAATATACTTGTGACACTAGACTTTTGCTGCTTAACTCAGAACCCACAGCTCCCCTACGTGGAGCAGTTGTGGGTTCAGAGTCTCAGCCTCTCTCTCTGAATGAATGCAGTAAATCAGATGATAAAAAATGAAGTTCTTCAGAGTAATGCAATCCACAAATATATTTAATTACTCATAAATCATGATTCATCTTAAAGCTTAATGTGACACCTGCTAGCAGAGAAATTTAATCAATTTATCATTGTTTGAAATGTGTTTATCTTTTGAAATAAAGGGCAGAGTTCATCTTATAAAATATTGAGAAAATTAGATTAAGTAATAGGCTTAAGAGCATATGAAGTCAACAGTTGGAACAAGATTCAAGACTCTGGATTCATGGCCCTTTTATTTACCTCTCAAATAATATTTTGCCTTATGTCATTAACTACACACAGCTTCTTTGTGTTTTTGTTTTCTGTATAGAAATGTAACCCAAAGTTTGATTATCTGATTAATCTGTAGATAAAGTTATAGAGATATATATTGAAGTAAATGGGTTATATTTACTTAAAGAGAACGAATCACTTTAATTTCACCAGATGTTTGATAGCTTTTTATAAGGATTGTCAAAGATACAGCATTTGGTATCTATTTGATCAATATACTTTCCCATATATTCCTTTTTGTCTAAGAACTTACATTTTTATTAAATTTGCATGTGGCCTTGGGTGAATGCATTTAATTGATCCTAAAATAAAGTAATCTAGCTTTTCCAAGAGTTATTTGATGAGAATAAAATAAACACATTCAGAATTTACTCTATTTTTAAAACTAATGATGTTAATATTGGCATTATTACGATACCCTCTCATTGTCAATTGTATACAGTTTTCTGGACACTATATGTCTTAGGTTGGTGGTGGCCTTGGAATGAGGGTCCTTCTGCTAGTGATTTATTGACCAAGGGCTCCTAGGTGAATCCACTAAGGGGTGAGGGTAAGTAGAGGGGAAAGTGGAAGGAAGGCAACATGGATAGATTTAGGCAAAGTTCTATGGAGGATAGGGCTTCCCGTGTGTCACTTATGGTAAAGAACACACCTGCCAATGCAGATGTGGGTTCAGTCCCTGGGTTGGAAAGATTCCCCTGGAGGAAGAAATGGCAACCCACTCCGGTGTTCTTGCCTAGATAATCCCATGGACAGAGGATCTTGGTGGGCTACAGTCTGTGGGGCTGCAAAGAGTCAGCCAGGACTGAAGCAACTTAAACTTCAGGAGAGGCTAGCACCTCCTTATCCTACAGGAGAAGTTTGGAAAGTTATGTATCTTGATGTATCCTCAGATGTATCCTGATTTTTAGATGAGGAGCTGTACCAGTCAGTTGTTGATTAAAGATCTTTGTGAGATAAATGCAAACTCCCAGGCTTTCCACACTTACACTCTGAATTAACAGCCCCAGCAGCCTGTGGGCAGTTCTCCACAGTTGGGGGAGGAGTGCAAAGGAAGCTTAAAGAAGATCCACAGAATTTATCTCTGTTCTTTGTATGAACTAAATATTACTATCCAAAATTTAGTTGAAAAAACGGAAAGGAGTTTGGCAAATTGTTCGAAATGACACAATAATGAAAGGAGCTGAATTTGAATAACTTTCAGTTCTTCACAGTGATAATTTGTCTAGGTTCACAATAATAAATTTATTCAAGGTGCTAAAATAAATGTAAGTTCTCAAATGCCTCATAAACTTTCATAAAATGGGTGAGAAAGTGATAATATATGACTTAATACATATTATTCCTGACAAAGCATTTTCGGAAATGTTAAATCCAGTTTTTCAACACTTCCATGTAAAATAGTGTGAGATTGCTGCAATTAATTGTGCAGAAATTGTCAAGAGAAGAATTTCAGAAAAACATTAGTTTCAGAATCACTTTAGGTTATGATCACTTTCTGAAATGATGTGAAGTAATTTACAAAAATACACAAAACATTGGGACCTGGTAACCATCATTAGATGCTGGCTTCCCTGGTGACTCAGACAGTAAAGAATCTGCCTGTAATGTAGGAGACCTGGGTTCGATCCCTGAGTGGGGAAGATCCCAAGGAGGAGGGTATGGCAATACACTCCAATATTCTTGGCTGGAGAATCCCATGGGCAGAAGAGCCTCGTGGGCTACAGTCCATGGGGTCGCCAAGAGTCAGATGCGACTGAAGGGTCTGAGCACTCATGCACACATCTGTCTAAAGGGCAAGAGATTCATTTAAAATAAAAATCTCCAGAGTGGGGTGCTTATAGTTTACAAGAAGTTTTCAAGAACAATATCTCACTTATTTCCCATAATGTTCCTCTGCTATATTTATTTTTTATTATTCTTATTTTATACATGAGAAACTTTAGGATCTAAAAGTTAAGAAAAATTTTCACATCATCTCGTTTAATTAGATTCATGATCAGAGACCAGGTATTTTAACTCAAGAGTGCAACAGGACCCTGCTGTGGACATCCTGTGGACCAGTACCGCAGAAGGTATGCATGACATCCTTATCTGCTTTGTATCAGAAACTGACAAATCGTTCACATTAAAGCAGTGTGTGTGTGTTGGGAGGGGTGGTGGGTGGAGAATTATTTATCCTGTTAAATGTCTGAGGAAAACCAATAATTCTCTCTCACAAGAAAAATTCACATATACCTACACTTTTCACATATAGTTTCGGTTTGTTTTATGACATGTGAGTGTCCATGTTAGTGAATTTGGTTTAGAAAACTTGTCAAGTCTAAACATCTTAGAGTTGGATGAGTAGGAGATCAGGGCCTGAGGAGGACTGACCACACGGTCACTTATGAGGAATCTGGAGCTCAGGCAAGATGGAAGGAGATATAGAAAAAGGTCGTAAATTACAAAGCTTCATTCTTAGGTTCATCTGAGTTCAGAGATGTCTCTGAATATTGTCATTCGGATCTGGGGAAGAATTGGTCACGATCTTCTACTTTCTTCCAGATAACATCTTGTGATTTCCCCAGAGATTCTACCTATTGTACACATGTGCTTGTCCCACCCCTATCATCACTAGGGCCATAGGTATCAGTATTCCAACAGAAAACCAACAGCATATTCACATTAAAATAATTCAAAAATTATTTTATTAAAAACACATTTACAAAGATATAGGAAAGCTACAGAGAATAATGCAGGACCCTAGGGTTATGAAGAGTGTAGTTATTAGCTAACCTTAGGTCTTAGGGAAGGGTGGAGTAGTTACTAGAAATTGAAAGCAAAATTGTTGTGAAAATAGGATTGTCTTAAAATTAGTTAAGATGTTGGTACAGAAATTCTGTCAGTCTGAGACAATCACTCAGTACAGGATCTAGGGGAATAAGTACTCTCCCTGCCTTCTAGGCTCTCTGATTTTGTTCACAGGCTCCTCATTGTCCAGCCAAACCCAACGGGAAGCATGAGAGAATCTCCTGCCATAGTTCATTCAGGTTGTTTTTTGAACAGAAAGCAACTTTCTGGATCCAAAGGGTCAAACAGAACACATCTGGCAAAGAAAACAAGAAAGCAAGTGTATATACACACACTCACACACACCACTCTACTGCTCTTGCCTCAGTCAAGTCTTGGGTATCATCTGTTCAAGGTAAAGTTCAAGTTGCTCCTTTTTACAAAGTCTTTCTGATGCCCTGCCCCATGCTGGATCTAAAGGAGGTCCTGAAAAGTCATGCTGCTTTGAGCTAAACCAATACTAGCACACTTGATCTGCCTTCCACCTTATTTATTATATTTGTCTTCAGTTTTATCTTCTTTATTAATTGAGAAGTGTCTTAAATGGAGGGGCTGTGTTTTATACAGTTTTGGCTCTTTCCCAGCACCTCAATAAATGTTTGAATGATAGGTTGAAGGCTCTGAGAATTTAGTTTTGCCTGTCTTAAAGTGGGATATGAGTACCTTTCCTCTTAAAGCATATATCTTGTCTTCTTTTTTTTTCTTTTAGCTTGCCAGATTCAGAAGCATTTTATCTGTTGCTTGGATACTAATGTTTTCTTCTATGCTTTGTGAAAAGAGTCTGTAATGACTTTCAAACAGTTTGTTCAACCTTTTAATTTTCTCAGGCATGGAAGACATAGCCAGATGCATTCAAATTTTTATTTACTTTTACTCAAATAAGATTAACATAATACTTTTTCATATATTAATTTATTTTTTCACTCATTTAATACATACTTTGAGATGCATAAAGAATTATAATTGAATGTAGAAGCCATTCATTGATTATAAAGGGAACAAGACACTAAGTGAGATCAGAAAGGGAGAGTTTAAGGGGCAGGAGGAATGGCTTCCTTGGTAGCAGTGCTTAGGAGTGTGCCCACAGAAGCTTTCTGAAGTGGTAATGACTTAACCTGAGTGTCAGTAAAGGTCAACTAGGCGATTTACACCTTTCTGCCCTTGTTGATACCAACTGTTTACTCTGCTTCTTCTCTCATCATTTTCCTATTTACCATATACATATCAGATCCATTGATTGTTAGATTTAGTAGGAACCCACTTTAACCAATCTTTCATAAAAGTGATACCCAGGGAACAGAACTGATCCAAGAATAAGCAGCCAGTTCTATTCTTGTTGTTCAGTCACTAAGTCAGATCCTACTCCTCGCCACCCCCATGGACTGCAGCATGCCAGGCTTCCCTGTCTTTCACTATCTCCTAGAGTTTACTCAAACCCATGTCCATTCAGTCAGTGATACCATCCAAACCATCCCATCCTCTGCCACACCCTTCTCCTCCTGTCCTCAATCTTTCCCAGCAACAGGGTCTTTTCCAATGAGTTGACTCTTCACATCAGGTGGACAAAGTATGGGAGCTTCAGCTTTAGCATCAGTCCTTCCAATGAATATTCAGGGTTTATTTCCTTTAGAATTGACTGGTTTTATCTCCTTACTGTCCAAGGGACTCTCAAAAGTCTTCTTTAGCACCACTATTTGAAAGCATCAGGTCTTTGGCGCTAAGCCTTCTTTATGGTCCAACCCTCACAACTGCACATGGCTACCGGAAAAACCATAGCTTTGACTATACAGGCCTTTGTAGGCAAAGTGATTTCTCTGCTTTTTAATACACTGTCTAGGTTTGTCATAGCTTCTCTTACAAGGAGCAAGTGTCTTTTAATTTCATGGTTGCAATCACTATCCACAGTGCTTTTGGATTCCAAGAAAATAAGTTTGTCACTGTTTATAGTTTTTCTCCATCTATTTGCCATGAAGTGATGGGACTGGATGACATGATCTTCATTTTCTGAATGCTGAGTTTTAAGCCAGCTTTTTCACTCTCCTCTTTCACCTTCATTCAAAGGCTCTTTAGTTCTTTTTCACTTTCTACCATAAGGGTGGTTGTCATTTGCATATCTGAGGTTATTAATATCTGTCAGTCTTGATTCCAGCTTGTGATTCATTCAGCTCAGCATTTTGCATGATGTACTCTGCATAGAGGTTAAATAAGTAGGGTGGTGGTATATAGCCTTGAGGTACTGCTTTCCCAATTTTAGACCAGTCTGTTGCTCCATGTCCAGTTCTAACTGTTGCATCTTGACTTGTATACAGGTTTCTCAAGAGACAGGTCAGGTGATCTGGTATTCCCATCTTTTGAAAAATTTTCCACAGGGTGTTGTGGTCTACGCAGTCAAAGGCTTTAGCATGGTCAGTGAGGCAGAACTACATGTTTTTCTGGAATCCTCTTAATTTTTCTATGATCCAATGGATGTTGGCATATTGACCTCTGGTTCCTCTGCCTTTTCCAAATCCAGCTTGTACATCTGGTAGTTCTTGGTTCTTGGTTCATGTGCTGTTGAAGCCTAGTTTGAAAGATTTTGAGTGTTACCTTGCTATCATGTTAAATGAGCACAACTGTATGGTAGTTTCTGCATTCTCTGGCATTACCCTTCTTTGGGATTGTAATGCAAACTGAGCTTTTCCAATACTGTGGCCATTACTGTGTTTTCCAACATTGCTGGAGTACTGAGGCCAGCAGTTAAATATCACCTTTTAGGATTTGAAATAGCTCAGCTGGAATTCCATCACTTCCATTAGTTATGTTCATAGTAATTCTTCCTAAGGCCCACTTGACTTCACTCTCTAGGATGTCTGGCTCTAGGGGAATGATCATGCCATCATGGTTATCTGTCATTAAGACCTCTATTGTACAGTTCTTCTGTGTATTCTTTCCACCCATTCTTAATGTCTTCTGCTTCTGTTAGGTCTATATTGTTTCTGTCCTTTATTGTGCCCATCTTTGGATGAAATGTTTCCTTGGTATTTCTAATTTTCTTGAAGAGATCTCTAGTTTTTCCAATTCTATTGTTTTCTTCTATTGTTTTCCAAGTCTATGTCCCAACCACTGATGCCAAAGAAACTGGAATTGAATGTTTCTGTGAAGACCTACAAGATTTTCTATAACTAACAACAAAAAAGATGTCTTTTTCATCATAGGGATTGGAATGCAAAAGTAGGAAGTCAAAAGATACCTGGAGTAACAGGCAAGTCTGGCCTTGGAGTACAAAAGGAAGTTGGGCAAAGGCTAACAGAGTTTTTCAAGAGAACCCACTGATCATAGCATACAACATCTTCCAACAATGCAAATCAACTCCTCTGACATGGGCATCGCCCATGTCAATAATGAAATCAAGTTGATTATATTCTTTGCAGGGAAAGACGGAGAAACCTTATACAGTCAACAAAGACAAGACCTGGACCTGACTGTGGCTCAAATCATAAGCTCCTTATTGCAAAATTCAGACTTAAATTGAAGAAATAGGGAAAACCACCTGATCATTCAGGTATAACCTAAATCAAATTCCTTATGATTATTCAGTGGAAGTGGCAAATAGATTCAGTGGATTAAATCTTGATAGAGTGCCTGAAGAAATACGGATGGAGTTTCGTCACACTGGACAAGAGGCAGTGACCAAAACCAACCCAAAGAAAAACAAATGGAAGAAAGCACAATGGTTTCCTAAAGAGGCCTTGCAAATAGTTGAGAAAAGAAGATAAGCAAAAGGCAAAGGAGAAAGAGAAAGATATACCCAACTGACTGCAGAATTCCAAAGAATAGTGAGGAGAGATAAGAAAGCCTTCTTAAGTGAACAATGCAACTCTATTCTAGTTTTGTTTAAAAACCAGATCTTTTGCCTCCCATGCCAGAGTTCATGTTGCCCACACTCCCACACCCCCACCAGAGATGTCTAGTTACTCTCAGAAGGCTGAGAAGGGTGCTAAAGGCATCTGAAGTTACAGAGGAGTAGAGAGAGTGAATATTTCACAGCTGACATGAATAAATCTACAATCCTGACTGGTTTATTAATACAAAGTATGATCTGTGAAGATTCTAAAAGCAGTAATCCTGATAAAGCTATAAATCATAATAATAGACTAATTTTTCCACCCTGGAAGTACCTTTGAATCTTCTTGTGGATCAGAAACCTGAAATCTATAGACACTACATGAAGAATAAGATTTAGGAATGAGTGGACAAGCCAAATATTTTCAACAGGAAATGAGAAATAACATAAAAGTGGTGATACAGAGAAACATAGTGTGTGACTTGGCGTTGCTCTTAGATGGAAATGGAAGTTCTATACATGGCAGGGCTTTGGCAGGTACTGAAACATTGTCTTATTTCTTAAATTGATTTTAGATAAAAAGCAATGAAATTATTCATACCATTAAGTCCACACTGTAACTTACTGGGGCAAAAGGTTAATGTTTATAAAAGTGAAAAAGGAGGCTATATATAATATAGAGGTGTGTACTTTTCATAAAACTTTCCTTCATTTATAGTAGAAAGCAGAGCCCTCTTTTTCATTAACTCACTGGAATAGCTTTTACTAAAAATTGAAGTGGCATCTACCCACATCCCAGTGATCTCTTATACAGATTTATAAGGTGAGGTATAATGTTTGATTCAAGAAGTTCTTGTCTTCTTTTTTAAAAGTTTTGACAGTCCATATATTATTCAGATTTCTTAGTTTTTATTTAATATCTTTTTTCTGTTCCAGCATCCAAACTAGAATATCACATTCATGTCAGTAGCTCGGTTGTGGCTGACTCTTTGTGACCCCATGTACTGCAGCACTCCAGGCTTCCCTGTCCATCACCAAATCCCGGAGCTTGCTAAAATCACACCCGTCACGTTGGTGATGCTATCCAACCATCTCATCCTCTGTCATCCCCTTTTCCTCCTGGCTTCAACCTTTCTCAGCATCAGGGTCTTTTCCAAAGAGTCAGTTCTTTGCATCAGATGGCCAAAATAGTGGAGCTTCAGCGTCAGCAGTCATTATATCACCCTGGGATTCTCTCTTTGCCTTTGTTATTGTTGAGCATAAAATCCTTCTCTGCTGCTTAAATTATTCTCAAATGTTCTTAACTGGAATAAGGAAGATAAACATAGATAAAATGTGTGAAGATCAGGGTGACAAGAACAAAATTACTTATATTTTATATTTGTATTACATCTGCCTCACTAATTCAGTGCCTTGGCTTTCGCTTCCTGGTATTTTTAATATGAATTGAATTTACAAATCAGTTTCAGTATAGAGATGCTTTACCATCTTGAAACATAAGAGATCACATGGGAGGAGGCTGTGTATATGAGCCAGGAAGTCCCAAATGAGAGTCTTTGTATCTGTGTCATGGGAAAACAACTTAGCTATGTTCAAGCCTTTCACTGAGTCTGCCAATTACATTTTAGCCTCTAGGTTCATTCAAAAGCATCACAGGAACACAGGCAGCTCTTGTCAACATAGCTAACAAGACAGAATTAATACAGTGTATATTAACAACACCTAAAAAACATCATAGTTGTGACACAATGTTCAAAGCAAAGACATACTAAGGAAACCATAGAATTAAATGAGAGAATAATTTAATAGAGTTCATTACTTTGGGTACATCTAGAATCAATCTAGTATTGCTTGGAATATAAATAGATATATGTACTATTGTTCAGGCACTAAATCGTGTCCAGCTCTTTGTGACTTTATGAACTACGGTACACCAGGCTTCTCTGTTCTTCACTATCTCCCAGAGTTTTCTCAGACTCATGTCCATTGCACTGGTGATGCCATCCAACCATCTCATCCTCTGTCATCCCCTTCTCCTCCTGCCTTCACTCTTTCGTAGAATCAGGGTTTTGTTTTGTTTTGTTTTGTTTTTTCCCCAATGAATAGGCTCTTTGCCTAAGGTGGTCAATACATACATATATACATGCAAATATTCAGTGACTCATTTTATACTATATGTGAATGGTTTTCCAAGGCTCTGACAAAGAAGTGACACACAAGTGAATTAGATAAGATCTCTATATGTAGAGGAAATTATAATAGTATGGATTTTATATACACGGACACAAGTAATGTTGTGAAAGGAAATTCTGAGTGTGAACTAAGTATGAAAATGGATGTTCTCAATACTCTAAATTAGGTTCTCTGAATAAAAGGTCAGTAGTAAATTCTACCCTGGCTCAGCACTGAGATTTGAAGAGCAAATCCAGAAGGAACAACCCAAAGATAGCCTACAAGTGAGGGACATTATGAAGTTACAGTATACTGCTGCCTATGAGGAATGAATGTTGCTTCTTTCATAGGTATCAGACCAACGGGTATCTACTAAGCATCCCTAATACCTAAAGAGTCTATTAGCTTCATAATGCAAGTGGTTAAAAAAAATCAGCCATTGCTGACGATATAAGAGAGCAAATATAGATTTCTTGGTATCTTAGTTAGAAATATTTCTCACTTTCAGTAGTAGCTGACCTTGTAATAGAGCCAAATGGCGAGTGAGTGTCTCCTACTCCATGTCAAATATCTACTTAATTTCTCTGTTATTATAGTTGACAAAGAAAAGACTGACTATGAAGAGTAAGCCATAGTAGTAGTATCTTTGCACTGACAGTGAAATATAAGATTTTAGTATCTTTGAACTCTGAGTTAATATATAACCTGAAAACAACAAAATCTGATAAACTCCAAGCAGCAGCACTGGGAAATATAAAAACACACCATATACCGCAACCCAGGGTACCAGCAGAGTCAGTAAGTGTATAGTACTGAATCAGAGAAGCATCATCTCACTGGAATAAGCACTTCCAGTAACCCCATTGGTTTACTTTCTTTACAGCTCATCGAATCTCTCCAGGAAGAGGATATGGAATGGAGATGAAAGTTAAAGCATATTTGTATTCAATCAGGATTGATTTTCCTTATGTAGTCATGGCCGACATAGTTGCAGCTTTATTTAAAATAGCTTCTTTTATAAATGCAAAATAATAGAATTGAAGGCACCATTCCATGTAGATAACCAAAGTTTATCTGTTTTATTCTTAAATTCTCACCAAACATAGATTCTATAGGGAAAAAAAATGCAGGGAAATGAAAGCGCTCAGAAATAAATATAAGAGGCCCATGTAGCTCATTCAGAAAAACCTTGAGCTTAGTATGAAATTGAATGTATCACACTAAGATATACCATTGCTGCTGCTGCTAAGCTGCTTTGGTCGTGTCCGACTCTGTGTGACCCCAGAGATGGCAGCCTACCAGGCTCCCCCATCCCTGGGATTCTCCAGGCAAGAACACTGGAGTGGGTTGCCATTTCCTTCACCAAAGGTATACCATTAAATACGTGAGCCGTGAACTTGCTGATGTTCAAGCTGGTTTTAGAAAAGGCAGATGAACCAGAGATCAAATTGCCAACATCCGCTGGATCATGGAAAAAGCAAGAGAGTTCCAGAAAAACATCTTCTTCTTCTTTATTGACTATGCCAAAGCCTTTGGCTGTGTGGATCACAATAAACTGTGGAAAATTCTGAAAGAGATGGGAATACCAGACCACCTGACCTGCCTCTTGAGAAATCTGTATGCAGGTCAGGAAGCAACAGTTAAAACTGGACATGGAACAACAGACTGGTTCCAAAAAGGAAAAGAAGTACGTCAAGGCTGTATGTTGTCACCTTGCTTATTTAACTTCTATGCAGAGTACATCATGAGAAACGCTGGGCTGGAAGAAGCACAAGCTGGGATCAAGATTGCTGGGAGAAATATCAATAACCTCAGATATGCAGATGACACCACCTTTAAGGCAGAAAGTGAAGAGGAACTAAAAAGCCTCTTGATGCAAGTGAAAGAGGGGAGTGAAAGAGTTGGCTTAAAGCTCAACATTCAGAAAACGAAGGTCATGGCATTTGATCCCATCACTTCATGGGAAATAGATGGGGAAACAGTGGAAACAATGTCAGACTTTATTTTTTGGGGCTCCAAAATCACTGCAGATGGTGATTGCAGCCATGAAATTAAAAGACACTTACTCCTTGGAAGAAAAGTTATGAGCAACCTAGATAGCATATTCAAAAGCAGAGACATTACTTTGCCGACTAAGGTCCATCTAGTTAAGGCTATGGTTTTTCCTGTGGTCATGTATGGATGTGAGAGTTGGACTGTGAAGAAGGCTGAGCGCCGAAGAATTGATGGTTTTGAACTGTGGTGTTGGAGAAGACTCTTGAGAGTCCCTTGGACTGCAAAGTGGTCCAACCAGTCCATTCTGAAGGAGATCAGCCCTGGGATTTCTTTGGAAGGAATGATGCTAAAGCTGAAACTCCAGTACTTTGGCCACCTCATGTGAAGAGTTGACTCATTGGAAAAGTCTCTGATGCTGGGAAGGATTGAGGTCAAGAGGAGAAGGGGACAATGGAGGATGAGATGGCTGGATGGCATCAATGACTCAATGGACATGAGTCTGAGTGAACTCCAGGAGTTGGTGATGGACAGGGAGGCCTGGCGTGCTGTGATTCATGGGGTCGCAAAGAGTTGGACACGACTGAGCCACTGAACTGAACTGAACACTAAATTGTTCCTACAGTTCACTAAATCTTCCTACAAGACACTCTAATGCCATTTTGTGAAGCATGTGTGGCCTTTTAAGTGTCCAGAATGATTTTAGTAGCCACTACCAACTAAAAATTGTCACTTGCCATCTGGTTCTGTAAGGATGATGTTACTAGCCACTGTGGTCTCTGAGCTTCAACATCCCCTGAAAGGAGTTCAGAGTAGAGATCAGGAATGAGGCACTCTGTGCTCTGGGAAAAACTGGCAGAACAGGCCTTCAGGTAGTTAGATATTTTCAGAAGATTTTATGAGCCCAATTTCTTATATTTTCTCATTTCTAGAAAAGCACTGAAGTCATTCATTGAGGCATCTTGCTGTGACTAGCAGCAAGCCTCTGGCACAATGTGTGATTGACTGCACATACACCCCTTCACCAAAATCATATATATATTGACACCCGCCCCTCCACTTCAGAGCAGTTCCTCAGAGCTATCTGAGAGGCTGTCTCCCAGGCTATAGTCCTCATTTTGCCCCAAATAAAACTTAACTCACAACTCTCACATTGTGCTTTTTTTCAACTGATACCGATATACTAGAGGTGAGCGATGATGACCTTTGTCACTGACACGAGGCAAAGGAAGAGGAGTAAGAGGCAGGAATGGAAAGACTGAACCGGGGAAAAAACAATGCTTAACAGTTAAGTCACTACATCCCAATGACTCGGGTACCGATTTAAGCACCAGTGGCCCAGAAAACAAATACTGCTCCTTTGGTGCTTAAATAAACTTTCACAAGTCATAGCTACACATTAGACCTCCATAAAAAGGATCCGTACGGTTATCCCTGGGAAATCCTTACAACAAATCCTTCTGATTAAGAGTAGCACTGTAGTGTGAACTCATGCAAAGAGTAAGAATAGCACCAATGACCCAACAGATAAAGTGGGAAGATGACATGGATGGACACCTATTATGTTTGTAATTTTTAACTTATTTTTTCATTCTGTTGACAGACGTTTAATTGAAGAACAGAGATTTTCCAAGTATGTGGCTAAGCACTGTGGGTGTGAAGGTGACCTTGATGGGTTTCTTATTCTTGAGGGACATCACATCACTTTGTTAGAGATAGAAAAGCAAAACCGCAACTTAAAATACAAAGACATTAACAAACCATTGACAGAAGTCAGGGAAGGGTTTATTGGAGGGAGGCCATAACAAGGTTTGTCAAGTAATAAAATTGTCAGTAATTAGAAAGTGGGCAGATGAGAAGTGAATTCCAGGTATAAAAGACAGCATAATGAAACACTGTGGCTTTAGTGACTATGGTAGTAGTTAGTTGTGTTAGATTTTTCACTCCCTTCCACTCTCCTCTGTTTCTGAACAGTTATAGATAAGAAGAAATCCTAGCCATGAAAAGACACATTGTATATCTAAGTCTTCCTTTCCATTTATGACAGGATCACATGATATTGGTATTAAAAGGGTTGTGTTATAGAAAAGTAATATTTGAGACCATTTAAAAACCAGTATAGAAGTAACCTGGGTCATCATTGTGCCATAAACTTCAAAACAGTAAAAGCATTTCAGTCTGACAGTACATAATAAAACTGCTCACGCTTAGTCATATTTTTCCAAAGCAAAATTCTGATCCTGGAGATTTTTTGAAAAAAATTTTCTCAGTATACCCATTATACAATTAAGGAATTATTTAATGAAACATGTTTTATAAACTGTTAAAAAAGAGTCAGTGTAACCAATTTTAGAATATTGAAATATGTGTGGATACTCCTTCCAAAAACAGTGGTTTTATGATTCAAAAAGAAAATGTCTGGATAATTTTGTAAATAATAGTATACCTATTTATGCATAGGTTACATATTAATAATTCAAACCATCTCTCTCTGGATACTTTGCTGGCTCATGTAACTTTATGGTTCCTTGAAGCTGTGATTAATTACTTCTTCCTCCTCCTTCACTTTCAAATATAATTATCTTAAATAGCACTTATTTCTGGTTTTTGTATGCTGTGTTGGAGGATAATGGAAATGCAAGTGGGCTGAAATTTCTATATGAGTTTTTAAGAGACAAAAAGAACTTTTAAAATGTGATTTTGTTATTTTTCAGGTCAGAACTTTTATTTCCCTATCCAAAGCTGCACTACTTCAAATTAGTTCTGAAAGCAATAAAAAAAATACCCTTTAGTGTCATTTTCCTTGGACTTCTCTACTCATTTAACTTTTACAAAAAAGAAAATCACTTATTATGTGTCAATTTGGAATTATATGCCAGAAATCTTGTGATCTATGGCTCCTTTCATATTGTAGGAGGATTTATTCATTAAAAATGGATGCGAAACAGTGTTCTGATGCCTTAAGTAGTTGCTTACTGGTTACCCAATAAAGAAATCTCCCACCACCTTTTTTATTAATGATAAAAGTTATGAACATATATCATTATTTTCATTTTTTATATATCTTATAGGTAAATGTAAAGAACTCATTTCCTCATTATATTAAAATCTTTCTAATTTGAATGTGTTCTCTAAGGATTGACACAATATTAGGTTTTTGAACCTCAACGTGTTCAATCTTGTCTAGATTTCTTGATGGAAATGTCATGTGTTCCTCATGTAGAAGATTAAGTAGCTGTCCATGGGCTTAGAGCCCTAAATACAAGTCCTCCCCTCCCATCCTGAGTTTCATTGTTCATTGGAAAACACTTCCCACCTGTCTGGCTGTTTCCTTAAATACATGCATATAAATTTCTAAATATCATGCTTCAGTGGCATCCGCTCAATATTTTTTGATTTAAATAGTATCTATTGATTTCCCATTATGGAAGACAGGGATATAATTTTTTACTTGTTGTTGCTGTTCAGTCGCTAAGTCATGTTTGACTCTTTACAACCCCATGGACTGTAGCATGTTTGAATCCTCCGTCCTCTGCTTTCTTCAGGAGTTTGCTCAAATTCATGTCCAGTGAGTCGGTGATGCTATCCAACCATCTCATCTTCTGCTGCTCTCGTCTCCTTTTGCCTTCAATGTTTCCCAGTATAAAGGTCTTTTCCAGTGAGTTGGCTCTTTGCATCAGGTGGTCAAAGTATTGATGCTTATAATTTTTTATACCACTACCCCAGATAAGTTTATTTCTTTTATTTTCCACTAAGTTTTATATCATAATTTTGGGTAGGTCACAACCTAAGTTTACTTTATGAATATTACGTAAATATTATCCACAACTGAACCAACAATGTGTGGTAATTTTATTTCTTTTCTTTACTCCTTTCATGTTCCAGGAGTTAGCAATTGCATCATTTTTTATTTACTCAATTCTCAATTGTTTCTATCACTAATCACCAGACTCTCTGCAATAATATATATCACTTCTTAATATATTCTAACAAAGTTGGAAGTTAATAAAATGTATATTTTCTTTTTCTTAAAGATATTCCTCCTGAAGCCTTCTGTCCTCTTGATGTGGTCTAGTATAAATGATTTTTGTGTCTGCTGCACAGATGTAATCCTGGAATTTCCTTCGTCTCTCTCATGGGTCAGAGCCCTAGTATCCCAGAGCCACTGCTTTCCACTTCATTTGGTTTCTTCCTTATTTTGATGGAAGGATCATGATTCCCGACAAAGGATTCAGGGGAAATACATTTTCAAGAAATTGCATGTCTAATAAATACTCATTCTATGTTTATCAGTAAATGACAACATGATTAATAGTTCTAATTTGGGAATTTTTTCCTTCAGAATTGTGAGATTATTGTTTCATGTATTTCTGTTTTTTTAGTTGAAATATAGTTGATTTTCAATGTTGTTTCAGTTTCAGGTATACAACAATGTATACNCCTTCAGAATTTTGAGATTATTGTTTCATGTATTTCTGTTTTTTTAGTTGAAATATAGTTGATTTTCAATGTTGTTTCAGTTTCAGGTATACAACAATGTATACCTGGTATATGACTCAGTTACCTATGCCAATATTATTAACTAAGCTAGCTTTCTTTATTTTTCTGTTGCTTTTACCTAATGCCTCTTTCTCTTCCATAATCCCATTCAGGATACTGCTTTACCTTTATCAGTCATGTCCTGTTAGGCTCCCCTTGCCTGTTAAAAGTAGATGTTTTGGGGTCTGGTCTCTCGGGTGCAACCCTAAAATTTGAGGTGCCTACTGGGGCCCAATTCCTTTGCTCCTAAGGGAGAAGCTGAGGTTTTGAGTGCACTCTTGATTGCGGGTTGACACACCAGGGGTGGGGGTTGTAACCAGACTGCATCTCAGTCTCTCTTACTTGCTACAGTGTGGGTTTTCCGCCCTGGTTTGCCCAATGCCTATGAGTTGCTCCTTCTAGTTTTGTTTCCTTTCCCCAGAGGGAATTGCCTCATATGTGGCTATAGATTCAGTGTGCCTGTGGGAGGAGGTGTATTCAGTATCTTCTACATCACTGTCACAAACACAGAACCTGAATTTGAGATTCTTTACAGGCAATTCTTTATAGGAGGAATGTGCTAGACAACCTGCCCCCATCCCGCCCATCACCTTCAATTTGTTTTTTCATTAATCATACATTTTGAAATAGCTTGTTTTGAAAAGAGTCTACAGTCTCCTTCAATTATTTAACTTGGAGTGTCACAAATCTATTTTTATTGTAACTTTTAAAATCTTGCCACTTTATAAGATGTTAAATACATGGTAATACCTTTTCCTTTTTTTTTTTTTTTCAATTTTAGTTGGGACGTAAGGAAAGGTACTTGATAAACTAATGCAGAAATTCTGCCTCTCCTTTAAAGCTGTTCTCAGGCAGCTGACTCTAGCCCATTTGATGGTGGATTTAGGGCTCTACCTCCAGGGTTGAAATTTCCTTTAACTTCTCCAATTCCAATTACCTATTCCTCCCTTTTGCTCCAGTCTCCTTTATATCTGCTCAAATCTCATCTCTTCCCATCTTGGTAACTTTATT
The DNA here is from genome assembly GCA_006410935.1 of Redunca redunca. NCBI lineage: Eukaryota > Metazoa > Chordata > Mammalia > Artiodactyla > Bovidae > Redunca > Redunca redunca. Next base: position 978,202 of record SJYQ01004125.1, read on the forward strand.
TCATCTGCTTTAAATCCAGCATTTTGCTAAAAAGCATTGTATAGACAAGCATGGTATTTTTCACTAATATAGAACTGACCCCCAATTCTCCAGTTGCCTATGAGCAATAGCTTGGAAGTCATTCAAGAGACATATGGAACTCAGAGTTGATATAATAAAGTTACTATACAGATTCATTGTTACATGGCCCACAATTTGTAGACCAAACCACAAATCTGATCTTATAAATATTCCATTTATCAAAATCATATTTACTGCTCAATAGATGTCATATACAGAACTATACAAAAAATATCTTCTTGACCCAGATAAGCATGATGGTGTGATCACCCACCTAGAGCTAGACATCCTGGAATGTGAAGTCAAGTGGGCTGTAGGAAGCATCACTACAATTAGTGAAGGTGATGGAATTTCAGTTGAGCTATTTCAAATCCTAGAAGATGATGCTGCGAAAGTGCTGTACTCAATATGCCAGCAAATTTGGAAAACTCAGCAGTGGCCACAGACTAGAAAAAGTCAGTTTTCATTCCAATCCCAAAGAAAGGCAATGCCAAAGAATGTTCAAACTACCACACAACTGCACTCATCTCACATGCTAGGAAAGTAATGCTCAAAATTCTCCAAGCCAGGCTTCAATAGTAGATGAACTGTGAACTTCCAGATGTTCATGGTGGATTTAGAAAAGGCAGAAGTACCAGAGATCAAATTGCCAACATCCATAGGATCATCAATAAAGCAAGAGTTCCAGAAAAACATCTACTTCTGCTTCATTGACTACACCAAAGCCTTTGATTGTGTGGATTGCAGCAAACTGTGGAAATTCTTCAAGAGATGGGAATACCAGATCACCTTACCTGCCTCCTGAGAAATCTGTTTACAGCTCAAGAAGCAATAGCTAGAACTGGACATGGAACAACAGACTGGTTCCAAATCAGAAAAGGAGTACGTCAAGGCTGTATATTATCACCCTGCTTATTAACTTATATGCAGATTACATCATGCAAAATGCCAGGCTGGATGAAGCACAAGCTGGAATCAAGAGAAATGTTGACAACCTCAGATACGCAGATGACACCGCCCTTATGGCAGAAAGCAAAGAAGAACTAAAGAGCCTCTTGATGAAAGTGAAAGAGGAGAGTGACAAAGTTGGCCTAAAACTCAACATTCAAAAAATGAAGATCATGGCATCCGGTCCTATCATTTCATGGCAAATAAATGGAGAAACAATGGAAACAGTAAGAGACTTTATTTTGAGGGGCTCCAAAATCACTGCAGATGGTGACTGCAGTCATGAAATTAAAAGACACTTACTCCTCAGAAGAAAAGCTATGACCAACCTAGACAGCACATTAAAAAGCAGAGACATTATTTGCCAACAAAGGTCCATCTAGTCAAAGCTATGGTTTTTCCAGTAGTCATGTATGGATGTGAGAGTTGGACTATAAAGAAAGCTGAGTGCCAAAGAACTGATGCATTTGAACTATGGTGTTGGAGAAGACTCCTGAGAGTCCCTTGGACTGCAGGGAGATCTAAACAGTCCATCCTAAAGGAAGTCAGTCCTCAATATTCATTGGAAAGACTGATGCTGAAGATGAAACTCCAATACTTTGGCCACCTGATGTGAAGAACTAATTCACTGGAAAAGACCCTGATGCTGGGAAAGACAGAAGGTGGGAGGAAAAGGGGACAACAGAGAATGAAATGGTTGGATGGCATTACCGACTCAATGAACTTGAATTTGAGCAATCTTTGGGAGTTGGTGATGGAGAGGGAGACCTGGCATGCTGCAGTCCGTGGGATTGCAGATTCAGACACGAATGAGTGACTGAACTGAACTGAGATATCATAAAATAGAGAAATCTTTATTTTTAAAGAAAGCAAAAGTTTGGCAATAAAGGCAGTTTCTATGAGCAGAGTTTGAGTCTTTATCAAAATTTTACTTGAAGAGCATGAAGTAAATAAATGTATGTCCTAAATAATTCTTATTATTCTCAATTCAGCCTTTGAGTGGCTAGTTCAATACATGCCTTTTAAGTCTTTTTTCCTTCAAATCTTCTAGTAAGATAGCAACATTACATTTTTTGTGGATGTTAAATTTTTCTGAAATAATTTCTCTAAGCCAGCAGTTCTGAGGGGGTTTATTGTAATATATGAGCAAAGAAAGAGCCTGACAATAAAACTAAAAATAAACTTAATAAGACTTAGGACACCTACATTTATTATTCCATTTCATCATCTTTTTCTAAGATGAATTAGGGTATAGCATTTTATTTCCTCACAATTCCAATTTCATTGGAATATTCATTGAAATGGGAATATTTCAATATTGTAAACTGGGAAGGCTACTAGTGTTTACTAGATGATGTTTTTCACAAATCATACTTATGAACAAAGAATGAACTGTATAGCACAAATACAAAATATTTGTGCTAGAGACAGATTACTCTAATGCCAACCTGCTTCCAAAGAATGCTAGGCTCTTATGGAAAGATTTTTTTACTTGCAGATTAATAGATTTTTGTTGGGTAAGAAGTCGCATATTGCACAATTTGTTGGGAGCTGTCAGAATTAATTTTAATCTGTAGTATGGAGATCTGAGCCACCAGGAAAGCCACATCAAGGCTATGGTCTTCCCAGTGGTCGTGTACTGTCCACAGTGATTCGGGAGCCCAAGAAAAGAAAATTTGTCATTATTTCCACTTTTTCCCTACGTATTTGCCATGAAGTGATGGGAGAAGATGCCATGATCTTAGTTTTTTCAAAGTTGAGTTTTAAGCCAGCTTTTTCACTCCCCTCTTTCAAACTCATCAAAAGGCTCTATCTCCCAGAGCATGTTCAAATTCATGTCCATGAGTCAGTTGATGCTATCTAGCCATTTCATCCTCTACTACCCTCTTCTCCTTTACCTTCAATCTTTTCCAGCATCAGGGTCTTTTCTAAGGAGTTGGCTCTTTGCATCAGGTGGCCAAAATATTAAAGCTTCAGCTTCAGTATCAGTCCTTCCCATGAATATTCAGCTTTGAATATTATATATGTGTTACAGATTGAATTATGTCCACCCAGTCCTTGAAGGATGAAATTCTAATCCCCTCAGTGTGACTGTATTTGGAGATAGGGTTTCGAAGAAAATAAATAAAATTAAATGAAGTTGTAAAATGGAGCCCTAATCCAATAGAACTCTTTTCCATATAAGAGGAAAAAACATTAGAAAAGTACATATACAGAGAAAAGGTCACGTTAGCAAGAAAGTATCAGTGTGCCAGCCAAAAAGAGAGGTTTCATCAGAAACTAATCCTGCAAGAACCTTGATCTTCAAGTTCCAGCCTCCAGAATTATGAGAAAATAAATAAGCCACCCAGTCTGTGGTTTTGGTAGCTCTAGATTAACAACTATATACACATCCATCTATATCTATCTATCTATCTCTCTATCTGCAAAACATTGTTTCTTAAAGCTATACAAAGAGAATACAGATGAGGAAGCTGAAATGTGAGAAAAAGTTGGAGTATGAAACCCTGGACAATAACGATTAAGGGGCATGCGTGAAACCAACAAAGGAGTTTGAAAATATACAAAGTCTCTAAAGAGAGTCATGAAGGAAAGAATTGTAAGAAGGGTGTATCCAATAGTATAAAATTTTGTAGAGAATTCTGTTAGTAAAACAATTAAAAGTAAGTGAAAAGATTTGCAAGTCTAGGGTGGGAAGGTATAGCATATATATAGTAGTGAGTTCAGAGAGGGGATTGAGAATGTAAACATAGATTGAATCTTGCAAAAATTTAGCAGTGAAGAGAGGCAGGTAAATCATCCTCTTGAAAGTAAATCCGCATCAAAGAAAGGGATTGTTTAGGTCAATGGATTGAAACAGTTCGTAAGTTAGAATAGAGAAAAAAAAAGGGGAGGCAAAGTCCAAACGTGAGAAAGGGAATGGGCAAATAATTATCAGAGTGAGTGTGATCCAAGGAAGGACAAATCTAGGAAGGCAGGAAATTAAACTCATGAAGCAGGGAAAGCATCTCTGAAAAAAGTGAAGGAAATGAGCAGTTGTTTAAGTTAATTATAAGGGGAGGAAAGAGGAAGGTTGAGAATATAGTATTGATACATAATATTACTGTGAAGAATGGTCTGAAATGCCAGCTAATGAAAAGCACAATCTTAGATCTTTGTAATTGTACCTGTGTGACATGCTTCCTCTCTGTTCTTCTTGGTCTAAATTGGTGGTTTATTTCCCTTAGGCACAGTCTAAAGTAATGTGCTCACTTTATTCTACAAAGCTCACTGACTCTTGTAATAAATTTTTCCTAAGGATAATGGCAGGGCTTCAAGTTTTCCCTCTTTTCTTTTTCCTTTCTCTTTAATATTAATACCCCAAGCCCATTAATGGGCTTCCCTGGTGGCTCTATGGTAAAGAATCCACCTGCCAATTCAGGGCACATGGGTTCAATCCCTGGGTCAGAAAGATCTAGAGAAGGAAATGGCAACTCACTTTAGTATTCTTGCCTGGGAAATCTCATGGACAGAGGAGCCTTATGGGCTACTGTCCATAGGGGTGCAAAAGAGTTGGACACAAATGAGCAACTAAACAACAACAAGCAGCTCATTAATGGGAACAAGTTGTAAATCCTCAAAGTAGTTGCTTGGTCACTTGGTAAGTGGTTGAATGTACTAAGATAATGTATGCCACATGTGATTACTTGTATCTGGTATTAAACACATGTATTAATACATTTTACATTTTGCTTTCTTTATTTACAAAGTATTTCAAATGCTGTGTTAAATTACAGCCAAATTACATCTTCTGTGTATTTCATTATCTAGTGCAATATGATTATATGGACAATTCTTTTTTTTTTTTTTTACTACTACCTACTTCTTTCATTTTTTTAAAATTTTTTTTAAATTTTTATTTTAACTTTACTTTACAATACTGTATTGCTTTTGCCAAACATTGACATGAATTCACCACAAGTGTACATGCGTTCCCAAACATGAATCCCCTCCCACCTCCCACCCCA
>SJYQ01004125.1:989799-1021731 GCA_006410935.1 Redunca redunca
AAATGTATTATATAACATATGTTTATATTTAATAATGCTTGAATACATGTATGCTTATTTATAAACTTATATACAAATATTTATATGCATATTTATATACACATTGTATATTTACATACATGCATACAAATATTTACCTGAAAAAACATCTTAAATGGCTTAAACAAGTGAAATCATAGCATGACACATATGTGGCAAAGTAAATACCAAGAACACAGAATGAAAGTGTGCAAATGTGACAAATAGTTTTATTGAAATTACCACACCAGAGCCTAAATTTATATCTTTTCTTCCAGTCTCTACCTTTGCAAGTTATTCTCTATATTTCTTCTAGAGTAAGTCCCCAGTTTGAAAATATAATCATGTACTGACTTTCCTGGTGGCTCAGATGGTAAAGCGTCTGCCTACAATGTGGGAGACCTGTGTTCAGTCCCTGGGTTGGGAAGATCCTCTGGAGAAGGAAATGGCAACCCACTCCAGTATTCTTGCCTGGAGAATTCCATGGATGGAGGAGCGTGGTAGGCTATAGTCCATGGGGTCGCAGAGAGTCGAACACGGCTGAGTGACTTCACTTCACTGTTCTACTCAAACCACTTCAGTGAGATTTCATTTTTCTGTTGACTTCCAGAGTGTTAAAAGTTTATAGGGCCACATTTTATGCCTCTAACAAAATGGCTCCTGATTAATTCTCCAATCTTATCTTTCACCATTTCATACACCAAATCTATACTTGATTGTTGTTCAGTCGCCAAGTTATGTCTGACTCTTTGACATCCTAAGGATTGCAGCAAGCCAGGCTTCTCTGTCCACTCTCTCCTGGAATTTGCTCCAACTCATGTCCATTGAGTCAGTGAGGCTCTCTAAGCATCTCATTCTCTGTCATCCCCTTCTCCTCCTGCCCACAGTCTTTCTCAGCATCAGGGTCTTTTCCAATAACTGGGCTCTGCTTCAGGCTTCCCTTGTGGCTCAGCTGGTAAAGAATCCACCTGCAGTGCAGGAGACCTGGGTTTGATCCCTGGGTTGGGAAGATCCCCTGGAGAAAGGAAAGGCTACCTACTCCAGTATTCAGGCCTGGAGAATTCCATGGACATGTATAGTCCACGGGGTCACAAAGAGTCGGACACGACTGAGCGACTTTCGCTTACACCTTCAGTTGCATCAGGTGGGCTTCCCTGGTGGCTCAGCTGGTAAAGAGTCTGCATGCAATGCGGGAGACCTGAGTTTGATCCCTGGGTTGGGAAGATTCCCCTGGAGAAGGGAAAGGCTACTCAGTCCGGTATTCTGGCCTGGAGAATTCCACGGACAGAGGGACCTGGCAGGCTACAGTCCCTGGGGTCTCAAAGAGTGAGACACAGCTGAGAAACTTTCCTTTTGCAACAGGTGGCCAAAATATTGGAGCATCAGCTTAGCATCAGTCCTTCTAATGAATATTGTGTTAATTGCCTTTAGGATGGACTGGTTTCATCTCTTTGCTGTACAAGGGACTCTCAACAGTCTTCTCTAGCACCATAATTTAGAAATTTCAGTTCTTTTCTGCTCAGCCTTCTTTATGGTCCAACTCTCATCTGTATATGATTACTGGAAAAACAATAGATTTAACTTCAAGGACCTTTGTTGGCAAAGCAATGTTTTTGCTTTTTAATACGCTTGTCTATGTTTGTCATAGTTTTCTTCCAAGGAGCAAGCACCTTTTAATTTTGTGGCTGCAGTTACCCTCTGCAGTAATTTTGGAGCCCAAGAAAATAAAATATATCACTGTTTCCACTTTCCCCCCATTTGTCGTGGAGTGATGAGACCGGATGCCATGATCTTAGTTTTTTGAATGTTGAATTTCAAGCCAGCTTTTTCACTCTCCTCTTTCACCTTCCTCAAGAGACTCTTTAGTTCCTCTTTGTTTTCTGCCATTAGAGTGGTATCATCTGCATATCTGAGGTTCTTGATATCTCTCCCGGCAATCTTCATTCCAGCTTGTGAGTCATCCAGCGCAGCATGATATACTCTACATAAAAGTAAAATAAACAGGCTGACAATATACAGCCTTGATGTACTCTGTTTCTAATTTTAAACCGGTCCATTGTATCATGTCCAGTTCTAGCTGTTGCTTCTTGACCTGCATACAGGTTTCTCAGGAGACAGGTAAGGTGGCCTGGTATTCCATTCTCTAAAAGGATTTTCCACAGTTTGTTGTGATCCACATAGTCAAAGGCTTTAGCATAGTCAATGAAGCAGAAGTATATGTTTTTCTGAAATTCCCTTGCTTTTTCTATGATCCAACAAATGTTGGCAATATCATCTCTGGTTCCTCTGCCTTTTCTAAATCCAGCTTGTACATCTGAAAGTTCTCGGTTCACACACTGCTAAAGCCTAACTTTAAGGATTCTGAGCATTACCTTGCTAGCATGTGAAATGAGCACAACTGTATGGTATGGTAGACTGAACATTCTTTGGCAATCCTTCTTTGGGATTGAAATGAAAACTGGCTTTTTCCAACCCTGTGGCCACTGTTGAATTTTCCAAATTTGTTGGCATATTGAACGCAGCACTTTCACAGCATCATTTTTTTAGGATTTGAAATAGCTCAACTGGAATTCCATCACCTCCACTAGCTTTAGTCACTGTGGTGCTTCCTGAGGCCCACTTGACTTCGCATTCAGGAAGTCTGGCTCTAGGTGAGGGACTACATTATGGTTGTCTGAGTCATTAAAACCTTTTTTGGGTATTTCTTCTGTGTATTCTGACCACCTCTTCTTAATCTCTCTGCTTCTGTTAATTCTTTGACATTTCTGTCCTTTATTTTGTCCATATCTGCATGAAATATTTCCTTGGTATCTCCAATTTTCTTGAAGAGGTTGCTTATCTTTCCTATTCTATTGTTTTCCTCTATTTCTTTTCATTCACTTAAGAAGTCTTTTCTTATCTCTTCTTGCCATTCTTTGGAACCGTGCATTCAGTTGGATTTATCTCTTTCTCATAACTTCCAATTTTTATTACCACAGTTAGTATTTCATTTCAGTGTTCTAAAATTTCATTACAGCCACTCCTTTAATATATTCATTCAACAAGGACCTTAAGTGTAGATATGTTTTTGTTTTGTTCACTTTAGGGAAATTATTCCTGACATTGACATCACTCCCATTGAGTTCTAGCCTTATGTAAACATTGGTAGACCCTTGCCTCATAAAAGATTTTGGTATTCCTCGCATTGTTTAACAAATACTGTTGGATACCCTGTATCTTCAGTTTAAATCATGAAAGGTTCAAAGTGCTGTGTTCATCTTTTAGAGTTTGAAAAATTAAGGGGTTTGGGTAGGCTAAGTCTCTTGTGGGATTAAATAGTACAGTTTATGGAACTACATGAGACTTCATGAAATAATTATTGGAAATGTCATTTAAGAGGGCAATGATTGGGGTAGGGGATATAGGAAACACCCAAAATTTCTTTTTAATTTCTTGATTTTTGACTTTTTCTCAGGAAGCAGGGACTAGAAGGCAAAGTCATAACTACTCATGATGGAAAGTTTGTTTGATGATAAACTAGAACTTTGGCAGTGATTGAATGGGAAAAGTCAATATAAGCCAAGATTTGGAATCCATCTAAACAGTGGAGAAATAGCAATTATTATAGATTATGTGGACTATTCCAGTGAGGGCATAAGCCAGGGAAGAATAAAATAGCATACATCCTGTCAGGCAGCTAATCAAATTTAGGGTGCTGGAAAAAGAAAAAGGGGGACCAATTTAAAAAGTAAGAGAACTAAGAGATGTGGACCAGTCTATTAAAAAAGTTAGACAATGGGAATTTAGACAGTAATCCATTTGAATAAGTAAACTAAATTTCATACAGAGTTAATGGCTGTTTGAACAAGAATATTCTCAAGATATTCTCCTGCCAGGGAACACTTAATCTTCTAAAAGCTGAGATGTTCTGAATCTGCAGATGAGGCAAACGTTGAAAGCTGACTAATTAATAGGTTATGTGAAGATCTCAGAAACATTGAGACACATCTATAGAATAACTCCTGATGGTCAAAGCACTGTTATTTTCTAGGATTCAATGCAGCCTCTATAGTGTCAGTTTCACTTTGTGGGTTATTTTTTGTTGGCTTACTCGCTTATTTTGTGTGTGGGGTTGGAGAATAACTTTAATATCAGACTGACTATGTTCTTTGAAGCTGAAGATGGAGGTCTCTATAGTAAGCAAAAACAAGAACTGGAGCTGACTGTGGCTCAGATCATCAATTCCTCATTGCAAAATTCAGATTTAAATTGAAATAAACAGGGAAAACCACTAGGCCATTTATGTATGACCTAAATTAATTCCCTTATGATTATACAGTGGAAGTGACAAGTAGATTCAAGGGATTAGATCTGATAGAGAAAGTGTCTGAAGAGCTATGGATGAAAGTTCATAACATTGTACAGAGGTGGTGATCAAAACTGTCCCCAAGAAAAAGAATGCAAAAGAAAAAATGGTTTTCTGAAGAGGCCTTACAAATAGTTGAGAAACGAAGAGAAGTGAAAGACAAAGAAAATGAAAGATATATCCATCTGAATGCAGAGTTCCAATAAACAGCAAGAAGAAATAAGAACGACTTCTTAAGTGAACAATGCAAAGAAATAGAGGAAAACAAAAGAATGGGAAAGGCTAAATATCTCTTCAAGAAAATTAGAGATACCAAGGGAACATTTCACGCAAGATGAACAGAAATAGTATGGACCTAACAGAAGCAGAATATGTTAAGAAAAAGTAGTAAGAATATACAGAAGAATTGTACAAAAAAGGTCTTAATGACCCAGGTAACCATGACAGTGTGATCACTCACCTAGAGCAGACATACTGGAGTGTGAAGACAAGTGCACCTTAGGAAGCAACACTATGAACAAAGCTAGTGGAGGTAATGGGATTCCAGTTGAGCTATTTCAAATCCTAAAAGATGATGCTGTAAAAGTCCTGCACTCATTATGCTAGCAAATTTGGAAAACTCAGCAGTGGCCACGGGACTGGAAAAGATCAGTTTTCATTCCAATCCCAAAGAAAGGTGACGCCAAAGAATGTTTGAACTACCATACAACTGCTCATCTCACATGCTAGCAAGGTAATCCTCAAAATCCTTCAAGCTAGGCTTCAGTGTTAGGTGAATTGAGAAATTCCAGATGTACAAGCTGGATTTAGAAAAGGCAGAAGAATTAGAGAACAAATTGTCAGCATTAATTAGATTATAGAAAAAGCTTCAATGCTTTGGCCTCCTGATGCGTAGAGCCAACTCCTTCAGAAAGACCCTGATGTTGGAAAAGATTGAGAGCAGAAGAAGAAGGGGACAACAGAGCATGAGATGGTTGTATGGCATCATCGACTCAATGGACTTGAGTTTGTGCAAACTCTCAAGAGATGAAGGACAAGGAAGCCTGGCATGCTGCAGTACACAGGGCTGCAAAGGGTCAGACACAACTTAGCAACTGAACAACAAAGGATAGTGGAACATAGCAAGAGGTAGGTAGGTTGTTGATGGATGAATATTTATTCAATGCTGACATATTAAAATCCAGAATTCTGGGCTCCTCCTTAGACTTAACTGACTTGGGATTTTCCAGACAGTAGAAGGGTGGTAGCAATCTGGAAACTATGTTATAAAATAAGCAGCCCAGATAATTCTTTTTGTATAAAAATTTTAAAACTCTGTTAATTCAGTAGTCAAAAATGTGATAGAAACAGATCAGAGCAAACAACTAGTTTAAGAGCTAGAAGAGAACAGAAGTGAAAGAGATTCTGTTAAACTCTTAGAAGGGATTGAGAAATTACTATTCTATGGGTCAGAGCAGATGGCTGGTATACAGATAGCTCAGATCAGAAGAGCAATTCAAAATCAGAGACGATGGCATGCAGAGGTCAGTTCTGGCATAATGGGAAAAATTTTAGACAGAGGTAAAATTCATTTCTGCAGGAATTACTCAACTTGGGGATTTGGTCTGAAGGCTTCTTTTAATACTCCTGGACATCTTTTCAAGTTGGGAGTAAATTTAATCAGGTATTCTCACTCTGGTGGATATTTGCCTCTGTGGGGCTGGAAAACCATTCTAATGCCCTCAAGGGATTGTGGTATTCTCTTTTTAGGGAACATCTATATTTCCAAGAGTGACTACTTTGCTGTGGACTTAGTCTTTTGCTTCATAGTCTGATTAACTGTATGTCTGTGTCTGTGTGTGTGTATTTCTGGCTACTCCTTTCTTGGTCAATAGAAATGAAGTTTTTCTGAATTAATAGAACATGATAATAATTTTGTGTATAAAAATATTTATTCATAGAAGATGAAATTTTGTAATGCTAAGAAAAACATCTCTCTTAGAATTTATTTTTTCAAAATACAAACACAGATAAAGGTTTTGAAGGGAGAATATATAAATATTCTTCCAATAAAGTATCAGGGAAATTTTCCTAGCACCTTTCTGTTTTCTCTATTCTCTTTAAATCTCTCAGCTCCTTCAATTTGTTCTTTCTTCTTACTTTTTCTCTTTTCTGGCAAAATCTGCTCCTCTTTATAGTATTCTGTGTTATTAAAAGATGTGTATTGGTGCCTGGGAAACAAAGATTTATCAGTTAATGATTAATAAACTCAATGCTATATTAAAAATAAAAACACTTATTATGCTCACTTAAAAATTACTCTAAAAATTATTTGGGGATATAAATGTCAGTTTATGTCAATACATATTTCCAAGCCAATTTTCTCAAACCTCCTCAAAGTTTAGTATATCAGTTACAATTTGTCTTAGTTGCTAAATGTTCACTTTTGAAAAACTATTTTCAAGAGTACATAAAAAGCTTACTGGCTTCTACTTCTACTTTTCAGTTGAGTAGTTCCTATCAGTAGCCACTGGGAGGTAGCACATGTATTGTGCTTTCATTATTCTGCGTGTGTGTAAAGTTATAAACTAAGAGTTCATATTACCTGAAGGTAATGATAGTATGATTTATTGTTTTCACTGTTGGTGTTAAAATAAGCAATTTATAACTATGGTCAAAGTGGTGAGCAGCAAAAACTAAACAATACAAAGCAAAACAAATGCCCTTCATGCTGTGTTTGGAGGTTAGTATTCTCCAATGTGGAAAAAATGTACAATCACGAATACTTGATGTTTTGCTACTTTATCACTTTCTAAAAAATTAAGCAAGAAGTCTTATTTATTTTCAAGATGAGAATAGTTTAAAAACAAAAAGTAGTTATGGTTACATGCCTGAGTTAGAAAAATAGCATCAAGAGAGGAAGCTGATTTACAGAGCTGCACAAACAAAATCCTAGTGGAAACTTATATGCAATGCATAGATTTTCTTTTAATATTAACTAAATTGTTACTGGTACCGAAGTGTATTACTAGAAATTGGGATCACATAGATCTAGTGGAGACCCACCACAGTAAGGCAGTTTCCTGTACATCCCAGGCTATTTTAAGCTTTACTGATGTGAAATTAACCTCAAAGTTTTTTTGTTTTTTTTTTCCTATACAGGCTAAAGTCTTTAAAAGTGTTAAATATTTGGAAATTTTGCCAATTCTGGATAGGTCAAATAAAAAACTTTTTGCTTGAAGAACTTGGGATTAGGTTTTGACTAATGTTGAATTTTAATTCACTTCCTTCTCAGAACTTAGCTATAATTCAGTATTAGTGTGCATGATGGAGAAAAATTTTGTAGTTAAATAACAGATGACAAATTATATCAGAAAAATCACAAAACTGATTTATCAAGAACAAGTAATATACTTGCCACAGTCTTTAACTGAAAGAAAGTCTTAAAATAGATCCTTATTAATTTAATTATTGAACATTTTTGCACTTTACCAGAACAAACCACCTTCAACAAAGAAATAAAAAAGGAAAGAAAGAAAAGAAGTGAGAAAAATTTCAGTAATATTTATCCATTATAACTTAATAACATTAAATGTGATAATTAGCATATTTCTATTGTGATTATTTATTTTGTACTTGTTATTATCAAAATGTATAAATTCCATTGCTATTATAATGACTCAGTCTTTCAGAAAAGAACTCTGGGATATAAGTTTTTGCTATATAATTTATAGTTATTTTAAAGCATACTAAACAGAAAAACAGAGTTATCACTTTGAACTTTAATCTGATAATTTCTCCTGTCATTGCCTAAGTCTGCCTATACACATACCAAAGTATGTTCTCTTAGCTCTTCAGGTCAACCTTGGACATGAATTCAAATAATTAAAGCCCAAATGTATGGTAACCAGAAATAGAGTAGAAGCTCTCTTAACTGATAATCATGTAACTTACTAGTTCATTTAGTCTTTTCAGTCCTCTTGAAAACAAAGTGGATTAATACTTCTGACACTGGAAAACAAGGAGTTTGCCCTCCAGTAAATCTGCAGCCTTCTACCCTTATCTGTTGCTCATATGCTTATCTAGTGCATCAGTCAGTCAGGCTAATTGTCAGTTAGGGGAGAATCTTCCAGATAAGTTAGGTAGAAAAATTACTTGTCTGAAATACAAGATAGCCCACAGAAACAACAGAAAAGCCAAAACTGCACCCTTTGATGCTGTAAAGAGCAATATTGCATAGGAAACTGAAATGTTAGGTCCAATAATCAAGGCAAATTGGGGTGGTCAAACAGATGGCAAGGGTGAACATCGAACATTTTAGGAACCAGTGAACTAAAATGGGCTAGAATGGCTGAATTTAACTCAGATAACTCAGTCATTGTAATAGCCCTGGAATTTATACATTTGATAGTAACATTTTGATAGGGCAAAATAAATAATCACAATAGAAATACGTTAATTATCACATTTAATGTTATTAACTTATAATAGATAAATATTACTGACTTCTTTTCCTCACTTCTTTTCTTTCTTTCCTTTTTTATTTCTTTGTTGAAGGTGGTTTGTTCTGGTAAAGTGCAAAAATGTTCAATAATTAAATTAATAAGGATCTATTTTAAGACTTTCTTTCAGTTAAAGACTGTGGCAAGTATATTACTTGTTCTTGATAAATCAATTTTGTGATTTTTCTGATATAATTTGTCATCTGTTATTTTAATACAAAATTTTTCCCCCTCATGCACACTAATACTGAATTATAGCTAAGTAGATAACCATTATACTACTACTATGGGCAAGAATCCCTTAGGAAAAATGGAGTAGCCATCCTAGTGAACGAAAGAGTCTGAAATGCACTACTCGGATGAAATCTCAAAAATGATGGAATGATCTCTGTTCATTTCCAAGGCATACTATTCAGTATCACAGTAATCCAAATCTATTCCCTGGCCAGTAATGCTTACGAAGCTGAAATCGAATGGTTCTTTGAAGACCAAAAAGACCTTCTAGAACTAACAACACCTAAAAAAGATGTCCTTTTCATTATAGGGGACTGGAATGCAAAAGTAGAAAGTCAAGAAACACCTGGAGTAACAGGCAAATTTGGTCTTGGAATGTGGAATGAAGCAAGGCAATGGCTAATAGAGTTTCCCAAGTTTATGACACACTGGTCATAGCAAACACCCTCTTCCAACAACACAAGAGAAGACTCTACAGATGGGCATCACCAGATGGTCAACACCAAAATCAGTTTGATTATAATTTTTGCAGCCAAAGATGGAGAAGGTTTATACATCAGCAAACACAAGACTTGGAGCTGACTGTGACTCAGATCATAAACTCCTTATTACCAAATTCAGACTTAAATTGAAGAAAGCAGGGAAAACCACTAAACCATTAAGGTATGACCTAAATCAAACCCCTTATGATTATACAGTGGAAGTGAGAAATAGATTCAAGGGATTAGATCTGACAGACAGAGTACCTGATGAACTATGGAATGAGGTTCGTGACATTGTACAGGAAACAGGGATCAAGACCATCCCCAAGAAAAAGAAATGCAAAAAACAAAATGGTTGCTGAAGAGGCCTTTCAAATAGCTGTGAAAAGAAGAGAATCTAAAGGCAAAGGAGAAAAATAAGGATATACCCATTTGAAAGCAGAGTTCCAAAAAATAGCAAGGAGAGAAAAGAAAGCCTTCCTCAGTGCTCAATGAAAAGAGATAGAGTAAAACAATAGAATGGGAAAGACTAGAGAGAGATCTCTTCAAGAAAATTAGAGATACCACTGGAACATTTCATGCAAAGACAGGCATAATTAAGGACACAACTGGTGTGGACTTAACAGAAGCAGAGGATATTAAGAAGAGGTGGCAAGAATACACAGAAGAACTGTACAAAAAAGATCTTCATGACCCACATAATCATGATGGTGTGATCACTCACCTAGAGCCAGCCATCCTGTGAGTGAAGTCAAGTGGGCCTCAGGAAGCACCACAATGAATAAAGCTAGTGGAGGTGATGGAATTCCAGTGGAGCTATTTCAAATCCTAAAAGATGATGCTGTGAAAGTGCTGCACTCAATATGCCAGCAAATTTGGAAAACTCAGCAGTGGCCACAGACTAGAAAAGGTCAGTTTTCATTCCAATCACAAAGAGAGGCAATGCCAAAGAATGCTCAAACTACCGCACAATACACTCATATGACACACTAGCAAAATAATGCTCAAAATTCTCCAATCCAGATGTTCAAGCTGGATTTGGAAAAACCAGAGGAACCAGAAATCAAATTGCTAACATCTGTTGCATCATGGAAAAAGCAAGAGAGTTCCAGAAAAACATCTACTTCTGCTTTATTGTCTACACCAAAGACTTTGACTGTCTGGATGACAGCAAACTGTGGAAAATTCTTCAAGAGATAGGAATACCAGACCACCTGACCTGCCCTCTGAGATCTGTATGCAGGTCAGGAAGCAACAGTTAGAGCTGGACATGGAACAACAGACTGGTTCCAAATAGGAAAAGGAGTACGTCAAGGCTACATATTGTCACCTGCTTATTTAACTTCTATGCATGAGAAATGCTGGACTTACATCATGAGAAATGCTGGACTGGATAAAGCACAAACTGGATTTCTTCCTGGATTGTAGGGAAAAACATTGATAACCTCAGATATGCAGATGACATCACCCTTATGGCAGAAAATGAGGAACAACTAAAGAGCTTTTTGATGAAAGTGAAAGGCAGTGAAAATTTTGGGTTAAAACTCAACCTTAAGAAAGCTAACATCATGGCATCCGGTCCCATCTCTTCATGGCAAATAGATGGGGAAACAGTGGAAATAGTGAGAGACTTTATTTTGGGGGACTCCAAAATCACTGCAAATGGTAACTGCAGCCACGAAATTAAAACACATTTGCTCCTTGGAAGAAAAGTTATTATCAACCTAGGCAGCCTATTATAAAGCAGAGACATCCCTTTGCCAACAAAGTCTGTCTAGTCAAAGTGATGGTTTTTTCAGTAGTCATGTATGGATGTGAGAGTTGAACTATAAAGAAAGCTGAGCACAGAATAATTGATGCTTTTAAACTGTGGTGTTGGAGAAGACTCTTGAGAGTCCCTTGGACAGCAAGGTGATCCAACCAGTCCATCCTAGAGAAAATCAGTCTTGAATATTCATTGGAATGACTGATGCTGAAGCTGAAACTCCAATACTTTGGCCACCTGATGTGAAGAACTGTCTCACTGGAAAAGACCCTGATGCTGGAAGGAAAAGGGGATGACAGAGGATGAGATGATTAGATGGCATCACTGACTCAATGGACATGTTTTAGTAAACTCTGGAGTTGGTGATGGACAGGGACGCCTGGCGTGCTGAGTGCTGCAGTCCATGAGGTCACAAAGAGTTGGACACAATTGAGTGAACTTAACTGCACAGTTTGATGCATGATTGCCCCAGCTTTTGAGGAGCTGGAGCAGCTTACTAGATTTAGAGCTCTGGCTATGATCTCTGTTCTCACATACCTGATTTCTTTTCCCCTAAGAGGGGCCTCATGAACATTTCTGTGGATACCCTTCTCCTCCTGCCTTCAATTAAGTCCATATTAAGCCTATTGTGGCCTAAAGATACATAGGTATGGTAACAATTAGGCTTCAGCAGGACTGACCCAGCATAAGCTTGAAAAGGACTAACAAAAGACCCTTTGGTCTGGAAATGTTGGGATTTTGAGTTGCCACAATGTGTTAGAAGCACATGCTTTAGGTGGGTCCTTCCTTTTTGTCCTGTGCACCCTTTGTTTTATGGGGAGAGGCACGGCCAAAACAGTGCATCAGTTTCTAGGGCCATTGCTAGGAGGAGTGCAGTCAGGTACACTGGATCCATTGGCAGTCAATGTTTTTAACTGACAACCTCACATCAGAATCTGTCACTGCTGCTGAAACTCTTCACCATTGTACCTATTAGAAAATCAAACCTTATACCCACTATTTCTCCCCAGAAAGAGAATAAAGGTAATTTACCTCCTTCCTAATGTGCCCCTATCTTAACTACAAGGGAGATTGACAGAAAAAATTCTAGCTTCTGTTTCAGAGATGCCTAATGTAGAATCTGGGAAATTCTCCAAATCCAGAAAGAATGTTCAATATTTCTGTGTGCTTAGTCACTCAGTCATGTCCAACTCTTAGAGGCCCCATGGGCTATAGCCTGCCAGTATCCTTTGTTCATGGAATTCTCCAGGCAAGCATACTGGAGTGGGTTGCCATGCCCTGCTCCAGGGGATCTTCCCAACCCAGGGATCCAACCCAGGTCTGCTGCATTGCCGGAAGATTCTTTACCATCTGTGCCACCAGGGAAGTCCCCTCATGGCCCTGAAACATACTTAACATTCACTAGCCTTAGGGACAGTTGTTTGTTTTTCCCCCAAAGCAGTTCATTTTAGTTTACTTATGCAATTACATAATTTAAAAAGTATTATGTCAACCCATAGCAAGTAAATAAATGAAAGAAAAAACCATTTCTTTGAACACTTGAATAATTTGGAAAAACCTGATAAAGGTGAATTGCCTTAAAAATACTAGTAAATTAGGTGTGGGTGAAAATATCATTAAACTCTAAAAAAGGCTATGCAGTTAGATTGCTTTTCCATGGTTTTAGGCCAGGTCTTCATTTCACTTTATAGAAAGGAAAACTTGAAAACCAATTGTGTATAGCTCTTTATGGTGAAGGAAAGGAAATACAATAGGTTACTTCAATCAGCAGATACATATTAAAGAAAAATACTGGCTCTACATCAAACAGTTATTAATACAACATTTATCAGCTGGTTTGAAAATCAGAAATTTTGATCCCCAAACAATCATGGTGTTGAAACCTGAAGGAGAGATATTCATTTATTAACCTGCTACTTAATATCTCATCAAAGCAATGGAGTTGTTTACTGATTGAAAATAAGTCCACAATATAGTAAACTTTATTTTACAACTCCTCTTTTGAATTGTTTTTTTCTATGAACCAGCTGATGAATTTTGAGTACATTGAATAAGACTGTTTCTCACATACAAGCAGATAATTACAGTTATGGCTGTAACCTGAGTACTTGAGTTAGGTTACTTATTCTTTCATCTAGATTAACTTTCTATGAATTCAGTCATATCATATTTAAGAAAACAGGCGAAACAGCAGCCTCAAATTATTTGCTAAATTTTCACTGCTAAGGTGAAATGAAGAATGGAAATTATTACATTTAATTAGTTAATTAATACATTTTGTTGTTGTTGAGTCACTAAGTCATGTCCAACTCCTTGTGACCCCATGAACTATAACCCACCAGGCTCCTCTGTCCATGGGATTTTCCAGGCAAGAATACTGGAGGGGGTTGCCATTTCCTTCTCCAGAGGATCTTCCTAACTGAGGGATTGAACCTGGGTCTCCTGCACGTGTCTCCTGCATTGCAGTCAGATTCTTTACTGCTGAGCCATCAGGAAAGCCCAAATTAATTAATTAAATGATACTTTAAAGAAGAAGGATTGGCAACTTTACTGTGTCACAGTTAATTTTTTTTTCATATTCTATACTATCAGAATCTGTATTATGCAATTTTTTGCTCTTAAATCCACATGTACCATCTCATTCAGCTCTCACTTAAAATTAAAAGCATTTTGAATGCATTCTGCTTTAAAAATGAAGCTTTCCTGGCTTGACTGTCTTACGATGTTTCTCTTGATACTATTATTATCTCTGGTCTTAATTGCTACTTCCAATTCCTAATATTTATCTAGACTCAGTCTTCTGTTAATTTGTTTCTCACTAGATCTTTTCCAATTCTTGCAGTCTGTTCATATCTTTAATTTGGTTTAACCATTTTTTGTTAAGAATTAGAGATGCTTTTAAGGTCATATTTTGCATCAATGACCAGCTTCTGGGTTCTAGCTGAGTGCAATTCTCATTCATGACCAGTCCCTACTCTTCTATATCCTGTCTGATAATAACTTTTGCAGTTCTGACTTCTCACCTCCTATTTATCACTTGTTAAACCCAAATATTGAGAATTTTCAGGGTACTGAACTATCTCAAAATATAACTATTAATCTTTGGTCTCTGGCATCATTTATCTTTCTCCTGTACTGTTTTGCTATATTTATTTTTCCAATTTGTTTTTGTTTATCAGTCCATATTTCTGAAACAAATTGATTCTATTTTGTCATATGTGAGCAGAGCTCCATTCATTATACCTTAATATTTTATCAGTCAGGACTGCATCCAGCTGCATGTAAGAAAAACCAGTTCGTAGTTATTTAAATAATTAGTCATTTGTCATTTATTTTTTTTTCACTATAAAGCCTGGAGTTAATATCTGCTGAATATTATCAACAGGGATCCAGTTGTCTGTCTTTTTAATTTATTACATAACTTAGCCCATTACTTTTACCTTTTTAATAGAATGATAGTTGGTATCAATTTTCAGCCTCTTCTTCCTTTCACAAAATGCATGCTTTTGAACTTAAAAATAACTTTATTGAGGTATAATTTAATAGAGTAAACTATACATATTTAAAGAAAACAGTTTGATGAATTGGACCTGTGTATATACACAGAATTTTCACCACAACTTAATAATTAACATACCCATTTCCCCACAGAGTTCTCTATGTCCCTTTGTGTTCTGTTGTATGGTAAAGACAACACAGATCATTTTGATGTTCTAATGCTATTAATAATTCCAACACTCATTAACAGAATGAACTTGGGCAACTAGTATGGTCATGATTTTCTAATCTGTTAAAATAAAGATAATGAAACCTACTTTATAGCACTGTTGTACATTTACAATCTTATTTGTGTGCATGCTAAGTTGTTTCAGACGTGTCTGACTCTTTGCAAAACTATGGACTGTAGCCCACCAGGCTCCTCTGCTCATGGGATTCTCCAGGCAAGAGACTGGACTGGGTTGCCATTTCCTCCTCCAGGGCATCTTCCTGACCCAGAGATCAAACTGTGCCTCATGTCTCCTACATTGGCAGGCAGGCTCTTTACCACTAGCACCACTGTGTGTGCTAAGCACCATTTAATGGGGGTCAAATGTAAGAATATATGATAAGAGAAACAGTGTAAGGAAAATCCCCATTACTTTCTTTGTCTCTCTAAAACAGAACAGTGGGCCCTCTATCTGCTTCTGTTTCAGAGAAGATAAATATTTATATAAATTGCTTCTCTATCTCCTTATGCTACCCATTCTCCCAAACATTAGTGCCTTAGTTGCTATGCTTTAATAATAAATGAAAAAACATGGTACATACAGAGAATGGATCAAAGCTACATTGACTCATTGTGGCTGAGCTTTAATCAAATCACCTCTTTTTCCTTGGTTTTAGGGCCAGAAAGCTTAGGCAAAAACATGAATTTATGGAATCAACATATATAGTATATCTTTTCAAACTTAAGTAGAAAATCCTGGTCAATAATTTCTGAAATTACAAAATGAACTTAACCTAGAAGTGGAGGTATTGTCGCTTCATAAATTTTGTACTGCTAAACCTTTGTGTCTATATATTCTTTGAGATTTTCAGGCATTTTCAGTCACTGGAGCTCTCAGTGTGCCATTGTTCCAGTGACAAGTTTATCTCAAAATCTAAATCTAGGACCGTAAGTGACAATGGATATCTTTCTTGTAATAAAGTCATCTACGGGAAGAACAAAATTCTGGTGACCTCCAACATAAATGAAATAAGTGAACTGTCAAGAAAACTGGCATTTTATGATTCCTGACATGTTGTTGGATCCAGGTATAAACAAGATCTCACAGCATTAGTTATCCATCCCCAGTGTACTGTCAGTTAACTAAAACTACTTATTCCTTGGTTGTGGGAAAGGATGAATGATTTGGTGACTGGGAGATACAGGGGAAAACTGTGCCTCTATTTTAAATATTTGAGTTGCTGTTACAATTCATCTCAGTGGGACCAGACAGTTCAGGCATACATGTGCTTTTTCTATTTTACACACAGAATGCTTTGCATTGGGGTTTCTATATCTTATTCTCTAGATGTTGTTATTCTCCTCATAAATGTACCTGACACTTAATTAAAAGCTAGTGACCACTGCCTCAAAAAATGTAGGGCATGTAGGGCATAGAAAAGACAAGGGTTACAGAGTAATACTCAACGAAATTAAAGTCTCAGTTCAAAATGGATTTATTTACCCTCACATCAGGGTTAGAGTCTGGGTCAGAATCGAGATCAGGTAATTAACCTCCTATGTTTCAGTTCCCTTGTATGTAAAATGTGAATAATAACATTTTCCTAACAGAACAGTGGTAAATAATGATGGAATTCCTGACACAGGCCATCTGTGAAATTTGAAGCTATTACATGTAGAAATATTCTGTACTACAGTGTGGTATTACTTAGCAAGGGAGGGTTTGAATAGCGTGAAACAACTGATATTTTCTCTTCTAATTAACATAACTGGCTGATATAAAATTATGGTTAATATTTTGAGCCTCTCTATCACAATTTAAGAGATTTACATTATGGGAACTAAATTATTAGGGTGTAGAGAGAATGTTCAACAAATGTCAAGGTTGTAAATGAATTGAGGGGTTTGCATGGTGGAGCAGAAATCACATGTCAGGTAAGAAGCATAGAACACTAAGTTGAGTTCAAGAGAGAAAATATGATTATTAGTTCTGAATCTTTTTTTTTTTTTTTTGCTTATCAACCCTCCATACTGTAACGATAATATAATTAGAAGGATACTGAATAAGACAATGTGGATATGAGTGTATATGTATATTCGAGTATGTAGATGGATATATTTATGTGTGTGAGTTTATAGTCACACATTTCAAAAAGGAAAAATAGATATTCATTNCTTTTTTTTTTTTGCTTATCAACCCTCCATACTGTAACGATAATATAATTAGAAGGATACTGAATAAGACAATGTGGATATGAGTGTATATGTATATTCGAGTATGTAGATGGATATATTTATGTGTGTGAGTTTATAGTCACACATTTCAAAAAGGAAAAATAGATATTCATTTGATTTTTTTTCCTTTAACTATTTTCATCCTCTCTCTATTCTCTTTCTCTTTCATCTCTCCAAAAACCTGTTATAAGAGGTTTGTTCATTTATGTAGCTATGGACATAAAAATTCAGCCCAAGTTTAAGATAACAACAACCACAGCAGCAATATCTTGGGGACATTTTAAATTCAAGAAGGTTAGTAACTGAGATTGGATTATTCTGACCATTCGCTGTCTAGATGAAACTCCACTGTATTATCCTTGACTTAAATTCCCAGTGAATGTGCAAAATACTGCTTTGGAACTCCAGGAAGAAAACATTTTTGCAGATAATAACTATATGCATTCAGAGAAAGGAAATTACTAACTCAGCCATAAAATTGTTTCATATAAGATGCAAGTTTTAAGTTTGCTCTTTGTTTCTAGAGAACATGAATATACATATTACAGAAATCATATTTAATTTAAACACAAATGACTTCATTAATCCCTCTTATCTCTTAAAGCCGTTTTGTAATGTAAAGGAATGCAAGCATCAATACATGAAAGTCAGATATAGTTCAATGACTTCACACATTTAGCCAAGTTTCTACCTTAGAAATTGCACAAAAGTGAAGAGCTTGAGGCCATAACATTCATAAGCATTCTACAAATATTTTGATAGCTGTTATATCATGTTCAAATTTCTGATATTTTTTCTTCCTTTGAATCCAGGCAATTCATATACTATTAATATATTTGGCAGCAAATATAATTTAGAATTAATGAAGTCATATTTTCAAACAACAGAAATAGTTACTGCACTGAAACTGTTTTAGATAAATGGAAATCCATTTTATTGCTATCATATGTTCTGACATTCTCATCTTTTTAATTTTGGGGCCAATGATTGTTAATAATTTTACCAGGTATCCAGGATTCATGATGTCCCCATTCCAAAGCCCACATTCTTCTCTTTTTCCAGAATTAACTAACAGCATCAAGAAAAACTCTCTTTTTCGAAATACCGTGTATGTGTTTAACAAGTTTGTGTAACCTTCAGTAATATTTTAGAAAACTGACTTGCATTTGGGACATGGTCTTATCTTTATATGGGTTGAACTCATATCTGCTTTTGGATTGCTGATTTTTAATAATCAAAACTAGGGTGGATAGTCAGCAAAATAAAAAATTTGTTTCTTTTATTTTCCCCACTTCTGAGGTTAATTAATAGTATTCTCCCAACAGTAATTTGATGTCAGTAGTCTGAGTTACTCACTCATAATTAAGGATTTGGAATATTCATGGCTAATTTGGCCTCATGTTTAAACCTGAAACTCCATTAATGATGGAAAATAGCAGAAAGTTTAGAAGAATTTATTTTAGACCTCTTTTTATTCTTTTAATCTCTCTCCTAAAGATTCATTAGAGGTGAAAAGTGAAAGCAACCACCTTCTTCTTTGGCTACAAAACTACAATCTCTTTAGCCAATATTTCATATCCAAAGGAGAAAGCACCTAACCCACCACAATCCCAGGAACAAGAAGCATTTTGCTTAGCCAGAGGAAGGTTGTACAGTCCAAGAGTTGCTATGACCCTTTTCCTTTCTTTAGGGTCAGTTACTTAAGTGTCTCAGGAGAGCTCAGGCCATTCTGTCTTGTTGAAAAAATTCATTTGCTGATTCTGTTCTCTGTTATCCAATGTAAAATTGTGATTGATTCCATTAATCTATCATCCAGGCCACTGTGGCTGAGGGAAATTTAATAGTGTTGCCTACCATGATTTTATTCAATTAAAGACAAGATTTTTGTTCAGTTACTAAGAAGGAGATTCTACCACCATCGTCTCAGCATTTAGAGAACACAAAGGTCTTAGGTTAGAATTTCACAGCTACAGCACTGTTTTAACATTTTATGGTCAATAAGAAAAAAAAAAAACCCTGCGAATTGCATAAATTATTTTCTTGTTTGTTAGTAGCCTTTTTCATGAAATTATATGTCCTCTGAAGCTGTCTGGCTCTGCTATACTTAGCACAAAGCCTGGCACAGAATAGAGGTTCAAACATACAGGGGTTCAATAAATGTTTGTTGTCGAATGAATCAATAGTAAGGGCCCTGTAGCAAGAAGTGAGTGTTCTGGCAAGATAATTCAGATTGCAGAAGAATGATGTAGGGGATTTAAAAAGAGACAAGAACTTCAAGCTCTGGGTAGAGGCAGTTTTCTAAGTCATGGATATATGTGGAGGATTGAAATGTGGTATCAGACTCACATCATATACTTCTCATACTTTACATTTTATTATGTATAAATATGTATAGTAGATTATATACATTTACATACACTACATGGCAAATTGTATATATCTTATATGTACATCCAAAAGTCCTCAGAGTCTGAACTGGGTTTTTTTCAATATGCCTAAAAGTTGGAGGGAATGGATTCATAATTCCTCTGCACACACAGACACAACACAGTTGATATATATTCCACTGCAAGAAAATTATTCTGAGAGAAAATCAATTAGAGCATAGATATTATTGAGTCACAGAGAGACAAGTATAATATTAATTAAAGAGGTTTTATTTTTAATTCTTTTTTAGCTGGTATAATTGAGAAAGAGATACTTTATGTTTGAGAGAGGATGACTAATTGAGAACAAGTTTTGTTTTGATTTTTGTGAAGATTCTGGAGACAATAAGTGACCTTAAATAAAAGGCTAGAGAGCTCATTATTGGACAAGAGAAAAGAGTGATGTAAAGGCTATAGACGTGGCTTTTATGACAAGGAGTAGAAAACTTGTACATTGGAAGAAAATTGACAATGTTATAAAAATTGGATAGTGGAAAATGATATAAAGAATTAATGGTACAAATGAACTGCCTGAAGATAAATATTGAGATTGCTACATCAAATGTTCACTTAAACTTGTAAAGCATGATTTTATACTGGAACCAATACCCCATGTTTTCTGTCTTTTTATAGCAGTCTTTGCTCCAGTGGA
Source organism: Redunca redunca (assembly GCA_006410935.1). Lineage (NCBI taxonomy): Eukaryota > Metazoa > Chordata > Mammalia > Artiodactyla > Bovidae > Redunca > Redunca redunca. The sequence goes on from SJYQ01004125.1 coordinate 1,010,144, forward strand.
TCAAGTATAGAGAAAATGAACCATGCCAGAGACAGTGTTTACCTTTAGAATGGTTTATCATAAAATCTTTCTCAAAATGGTTTGTCCCCAAGATATTTTAAATCTAATGGATCTCAAACTTTCCTTAATCAAATGTATTTATGTAAATTTTGAAGAACGCTAATGTGGGGCCATTTAGAGCTAATTGGCATTTATTCTATTGATGAGAAACCTATGATGATTTTCAGTTCAGTTCAGTTCAGTCATTCAGTCGTGTCCGACTCTTTGTGACCCCATGAATTGCAGCACACCAGGCCTCCTTGTCCATCACCAACTCCCAGAGTTCACCCAAATTCATGTGCATTGAGTCGGTGATGCCATCCAGCCATCTCATCCTCTGTTGTCCTCATCTCCTCCTACCTCCAATCCCTCCCAGCATCAGAGTCTTTTCCAATGAGTCAACTCTTCGCATGAGGTGGCCAAAGTATTGGAGTTTCAGCCTCAGCATCAGTCCTTCCAATGAACACCCAGGACTGTCTCCTTTAGGATGGACTGACTGGATCTCCTTGCAGTCCAAGGGACTCTCAAGAGTCCTCTCCAGCATCACAGTTCAAAAGCATCAATTCTTCGGCACTCAGCTTTCCTCACAGTCCAACTCTCACATCCATACATGACCACTGGAAAAACCATATCCTTGACTAGATGGACCTTTGTTGGCAACGTAATATCTCTGCTTTTGAATATGCTATCTAGGTTGCTCATAACTTTCTGTCCAAGGAGTAAACGTCCTTTAATTTAAGGGACTAGATCTGATAGACAGAGTACTTGATGAACTATGGACAGAGGTTCATGACATTGTGCAGTAGACAGGGATCAAGACCATCCCCATGGAAAAGAAATGCAAAAAAGCAAAATGGCTCTCTGAGGAGGCCTTACAAATAGCTGTGAAAAGAAGAGAAGCAAAAAGCAAAGGAGAAAAGGAAAGATATTCTCATTTAAATGCAGAGTTCCAAAGAATAGCAAGGAGAGATAACAAAGCCTTCCTCAGTGATCAATGCAAAGATAGAGGAAAACAACAGAATGGGAAAGACTAGCGATCTCTTCAAGAAAATTAGAGATACCAAGGGAACATTTCATGCAAAGATAGGCTCGATAAAAGACAGAGATGGTATGGACCTAACAGAAGCAGAAGATATTAAGAAGAGTTGGCAAGAATACACAGAAGAACTGTACAAAAAAGATCTTCACCATCAAGATAATCACGATGGTGTGATCACTCACCTAGAGCCAGACATCCTATAATGTGAAGTCAAATGGGTGTGAGAAAGCATCACTACAAACAAAGGCAGTGGAGGTGATGGAATTCCAGTTGAGCTATTTCAAATCCTGAAAGATGATGCTGTGAAAGTGCTGCACTCAATATGCCAGCAAATTTGGAAAACTCAGCAGTGGCCACAGGACTGGAAAAGGTCAATTTTCATTCCAATCCCAAAGAAAGGCAATGCCAAAGAATGTTCAAACTACCACACAATTGCACTCATCTCACATGCTAGTAAAGTAATGCTCAAAATTCTCCAAACCAGGCTTCAGCAATACGTGATCCATGAACTTCCAGATGTTCAAGCTGGTTTTAGAAAAGGCAGAGGAACCAGAGATCAAATTGCCAACATCCACTGGATCATGGAAAAAAGCAAGAGAGTTCCAGAAAAACTTCTATTTCTGCTTTATTGACTATGCCAAAGCCTTTGACTCTGTGGATCACAATAACTGTGGAAATGATTTTATAAGTCATCAATTACTTCTGCTAAGCTAAGTCGCTTCAGTCGTGTTCGACTCTGTGCAACCCCACAGATGGTAGCCCACCAGGCTCCACCATCCCCAGGATTCTTCAGGCAAGAAAACTGGAGTGGGTTGCCATTTCCTTCTCCAATGCATGAAAGTGAAAAGTGAAAGTGAAGTCGCTCAGTAAGTGTCCAACTCTTCGTGACCCCATGGAGTACAGTCTACCAGCCTCCTCTGTCCATGGGATTTTCCAGGCAAGAATACTGGAGTGGGTTGCCATTGCCTTCTCTGATAAATTACTCTAGGTCACAGTAAAGTACTATTTCTACATGTGGAAATATAAGCTTTTAGTGGGGAAATGCCACTGGGTAATAAAGTGCTGTTGAGTACTTTTTAAATGCAAGTATAGTAAGCAAAGTGAATTTCACTTGATCATAAAGTTGAACGTGTAATAATACACTATATGTGTAATAATGCATTTATTACATTGCAATAATACATTTACATTACATTGCAATAATACATTTGAAATAGGGCTTCAGTAAAATGATACCATCATACTTTGACACTACGAATGCAGTGCAGTTCAGTTCAGTCACTCAGTTGTGTCCAGCTCTTTGCAGCCCCAGGAATGCAGTACACCAGGCTTCTCTGTCCATCACCAACTCCTGAAGCTTGCTCAAACTCATGTCCATTCAGTTGGTGATACCATCCAACCATCTCATCCTGTCGTCGCCTTCTCCTACTGCCTTCAATCTTTCCCAGCATCAGGGTCTTTTCCAATGAGTTGGTTCTTCACATCAGGTGGCCAAAGTAACAACAGTCATTCCAATGAATATTCAGGACTGATTTTCTTTAGGATGGACTGGTGGGATCTTCTTGCAGTCCAAGGGATTCTCAAGAGTCTTCTCCAACACCACAGTTCAAAAGTATCTATTCTTCTGCACTCAGCTTTATTCATAGTCCAACTCTCACATCCACACATGACTACTGGGAAAACCAACACTTTGACTAGATGGACCTTTGTTGGCAAAATAATGTTTCTGCTTTTTAATATGCTGTGTAGGTTTGTCTTAGCTTTTCTTCCAAGGAGCAAGTGTCTTTTAATTTCATGGCTGCAGTCACCATCTGCAGGGATTCTGGAGCCCAAGAAAATAAAGTCTCTCACTATTTACACTGTTTCCCCATCTATTTGCCATGAAGTGATGGGGCCAGATGCCATGATCTTAGTTTTTTGAATGTTGAGTTTTAATGTACAAACGTAAGGGACTGTTAATTTTTGCTTTCAACCTCCCACACTCTTCATAACTCTCTCTTCACTTTCTGTGCATGCTGACTGCTGGCAGAATATGCTATCTCCTCTCAACATAAGCCTCTCCATAGCCTGGAGAATCCCCACAGACTGTAGCACAGGCTCCTCTGTCCATGGGGTCACAAAAGTTGGACACGGCCAAGCAACTAAGCACAGCACACCACAGGTCAGATATATTCTAAGCAATAGTCTATACGCTGAAGTGCTCTTTTAAAAAGAATGGCAACTCTGGGTCATGTGACCTTAGCTAATATGGTAATTAACTCTTTAGTCCAAATGACTGAACTGCACAATCTAGGCTTGACTATAAACAGACAAGGTTTGTCATCTACTTTGCTAATTAATGTACCACTGGAAAATAAATTATCTTCCTTTGCATAATTTTTACAGAATAGAAAATAAACTCTAGCTTGTCATAAGGTGAGGTGAAATCGCTCAGTCGTGTCCGACTCTTTGCGACCCCGTGGACTGTAACTTACTAGGCTTCTCCGTGCATGGGATTCCCCAGGCAAGAATACTGGCGTGGATAGCCATTTCTTTCTCCAGGGGATCTTCCTGAGCCAGGGATCGAACCCCGGTCTCCCGCATTGGAGGCAGACACTTTATGGAAGATTCAAAATTCTGTGGCTGAGGAGTTCAGTTCTGCATAGTTCCTGGCTCTACGCACATCTTCCTCACTTTGGACTAAACAGAAGAGCTACCATCTCAACTCTGGAAATGAGTTGGCACATTAGCCCTGCCTTGAGACGTCTGCTGTGGCAAGTATCTGCTATGGCAAAAGGAACAGAGGACAGCTCTGGTCCCTTCCTATGCCAAAAGCTGTACATGACAATGTGGTTTCATGCTAGTGTTCATCCAAAAAGACAGTTATTGAGTATCTTCTATGCATGGCATGATATCAGAATGAAATATTTTTAAATGTGTAGAGTTTTCCTACTTAATGTAAGGCAGCCTAGGAATGAATACCACAATTTTAGAGACAATAGGTGCTAGTGAATGGAGAGAAACTTTAAGCGGCTTCAGTCTAGGAGACGGTTCTTTGCCTTTAAGACTTCGATAAGTAGGATATATCAGTAACAATATTCAAGATTTAGATTCAAATAACTCAGTTGGTGCTTTAAAGACACCCTTTAACCTAAAGTTTGTTTGGTTTTCAGAATTTTATTTGTTTTCTTATAGACTATGCAGAATTCAATGAGTGTGCCTGTGATCCAAACAGTCCTGAATAATTTATTGGGCTTTGACTGATGAAAAGAGATGTTGGCTGATGAGGTCCTGGTTGGGTTGTGTTGTTGTAAGGTGAGGGGATGTTCTATCATCCTTCCATGCATTGTGGGAGCTGTCATTTAGGACACCATCTGTGTGAGGCTACAAATCATGGTGCCTGTGGTGCTTTGCCCAGGCCAGGCTACTCAGATGCTGAGGAACTTTAGAACACATCAGCTCAGGGAGAATCTGCATTTCTCTAGAGAGCACCTCTATGCTGGGGAAGCTAATCTCCAGTTTCTTTCCTGTGCCATGTGGATTAACTCAGGCAGAAATTCACTAGACATGTAACTAGTGTCAAGTGGGACTTTAGAAAAGTAAATAACACCTTAGGGAAAAAATACTCTTAGAAAGTAATTTCTTAAAAGGGAAGAAAAAGAAGGAGGAGGAAGAGGAGAAAAAGCATGATTATTATATATACCTTTTTCTTTGGGATGGTTTTGGTCATTGTTTCCTGTACAGTGTTATGTACCTCTCCCCATAGTTCTTCAGGCACTCTGTCTACCAGATCTAATCCCTTGAATCTATTCATTACCTCAACTGTATAACCATAAGGGATATAATTTATGTCATACCTGAATTTGGCCTAGAGATTTTGCCTACTTTCTTTAATTTAAGCCTGAATTTTGCAATAAGGAGCTCATGATCTGAGCCATAGTCAGCTCCAGGTCTTGTTTTTGCTGACTGTATAGAGCTTCTCCACTTTTGGCTGCAAAGAATATAATCAATCTGATTTCACTATTGATTATCTGAAGATGTCCATGTATAGAGTTGTCTCTTGTGTTGTTGGAAGATGGTGTTTTTTATGATCTGTGTGTTCTCTTGGCAGAACTCTGTTAGCTTTTGCTTTATTCATTTTGTACTCCAAGGCCAAACTTGTCTGTTACTCCAGGTATCGCTTGACTTCCTGCTTGTATATTCTAATCCCCTATGATGAAAAGGACACTTTTTGCTGTTAGTTCTAGAATGTCTTATAGGTTGTCACAGAACCATTCAATTTCAGCTTCTTTGGCATTAATGATTGGGGCATAGATTTGGATTCCTGTGATGTTAAATTATTTGCCCTGGAAATGAACCAATATCTTTCTGTTATTTTTGAGATTTGCACCCAGTTACTGCATTTTGGACTCTTTTGTTGACTCTGAGAGCTACTATATTTTTTCTAAGGGAGTCTTGCCTATATTAATGGATAATGGTCATCTGAATTAAATTCTCCTATTCCTGTCCATTTCGGTTCACTGATTACTAAAATGTTGATGTTCACTCTTTCCATTTACTACTTGACTATGTCCAATTTACCTTGATTCATGGAACTAACATTCCAAGTTCCTATACAATAATTTTCTTTACAGCATTGGGAAAAGCAAAAGAATTCCAGAAAAAAAAAATCTACTTCTGCCTCATTGACTATGCTAAATCCTTTGACTGTGTGGATCACACAAACTGTGGAAATTATTAACAGATGGGAATGTCAAACCACCTTACCTGTCTTCTGAGAAACCTAGATGTAGGTTAAGAAGCAACAGTTAGAATCGGACATGGAATGATGGACTGCTTCAAAACTGGGAAAAGGGGTATGTCACGGCTGTAGTTTGTCACCTTGTTTATTTAACTTATATGCAGAGTACCTCATTCCCAGCTGGATGAATCACAAGCTGGAATTAAGATTGCTGGGGAAAATATAAAGAACCTCAGATATGCAGATGATATCACTTTAATGGCAGAAAGTGAAGAGGATCTAAAGAGCTCCTTAATGAGGGTGAAAGAGGAGAGTGAAAAGGCTGGCTTAAAACTCAGCATTCAAAACACTAAGATCATGGCCTCCACTCCTATCTCTTCACGGCCAGTAGACATGGAAAAAGTGGAAACAATAGCAGATTTTATTTTCCTGGGCTTCCAAAGCATTGTGGATAATGACCACAGCCCTGAAATTAAAAGAAGCTTGCTCCTTAGAAGAAAAACTATTACAAACCTAGACAGCATATTAAAAAGCAGAGCATCACTTTGTTGACAAAGGTCTGCATAATCAAAGCTATGGTTTTTCCAGTAGTCATGTGCTTGAGAGTTGGCCCATAAAGAAGACTGAGGGCTGAAGAATTGATGTTTTCAAACTGTGGTTCTGGAGAAGACTCTTGAGCGTCCCTTGGACAGCAAGGAGATCAAACCAGTCAATACTAAAGGAAATCAACCCTGCATATTCATTGGAAGGACTGATGCTGAAGCTGAAGTTCCAATATTTGGCCACCTGATGCAAAGAGCTGACTCACTGAAAAAGACCTTGATGTTGGTGAAGGTAGAAGACAAGAGGATAACGGGATGACAGAGGATGAGATGTTTGGATGGCATCACCAACTCAATGGACATGAGTTTGAGCAAACTCTGGAAGATAGTGAAGGACAGGGAAGCCTGGCATGCTTCAGTTCATGGGATTGCAAAGAGTTGGACATGACTTAGCAACTGAACAACAATATACATATAAGCTTTGGTATCATATCTATACATCTATATATATTTTATAATTTTAAAGCTATTTCCTCAGTGTCAGCAAATCAGAAATCATTACTGTACTAAATTCATCCCCTAACATCCATAAGTCAACTATAAAATAAAGTCAATCTTTCTCTAGTTGTATTGGCACTTAGAAGTTATAGAATGGGTGTCCATAATTAATCCTTTAATTAATTTGTCAAAACAAGCCTTTTTGCAATTGAATTTTATAGCAAATCCCTGGCAAGCTGAAGCCTGAGGAAGCAGATCCAGAAGTCAGTTCAGCTTAAAAAAATATACTTTCTTACAGAATCTAGAATTTCTATTATATAAAATCAATGAAGAAATGATGTTTTTAAATTTCATAGTTTTGAAAATCACATATAACAACATATAAAATACTTATGCTCTTTTTGAGCTAGAATTACGGTATAGATTTATAGTTTCTAGATATATTTTACAAGCACTATTTCAGGGAATATAAATAGGTATACAAAAAGTTGTGATTTCTGAAGTGAGTCTATATCTCAGTCTAGAAACTTGTTTTCACAGCACCGTATACATGGTACCAAAAATTATGTAGAAAAGCATAGGATTTTATAATTTTTTTCCATAAAGCATACTTGTATAAGATTACCAAAGCATGGTAGTTATCATGACTTTGACAAAAAAATGTGTGTCTTGGGAAAAAATGAGTTTGAACCATTTGGGAAGAGCATTTTAATCACAGGGAACAGAAATTATACATTCTTAAAACTTTTTAAGCAGGGAAGATACAAGTCAAATTCATATCTTAATTTTTAGATATTTTAACAGAAAATTGAGGGTAACTAGGAGAGAGTGGTAATGCAGTTCAGAAGATACAGTCCCTCTATGTCTAGGGAGATCACTGGTCTCCCTCCTCATCACTTTACTGGTGCAGTCTTTCCCACCTTTGGACCTAAGAAGGATTTGATGTACAAAATATCACTAAATTCATCACACTTAAGCTTGAATTAGGGCTCTTTTTACTTCCAATTCATCTAGATTATGAGTTAACTTGGACTGGCCTAGAAAGCTGACATGTGTGTCTAGGGCATCTAAGCTTCATAAAACTGAGGAACAAATAACGTTTTCGTAGGCCAAAGACTGCCTGTATAATCATGTTTTCAGGGCCTAGGATCTGATTTACTCTGTTTCCTGGCAGCAGGATGTGTGAAAACTGCTCAAAAATAAGTAGGCCCTCTAGCCTTCTGAAAACTGGCAAAGAGAGAGCAGTGCCATCGAGCTCCGTGCCAAAGTTTAAGGGCAGCTGAGAGCCAATAAAGCCCGCCCTTCTACAGGATAGTGAAGTGTGGGTTTTCCATTCACTTCACAGGTGGCTTCTCCAGTTGCCTCATCAGTGTCACTGACAAAGCATTCCTTGCCTGAGATAATTTGGCAGAATCTCCAACCCTGGGATAGTGGAATGCAGTCAATTTATTGGCGTGAAAGTTAGCTCCTGGGAAACGCATGTGGCTATTGTATGTAGGACTGATTGAAAGAGAGTGATTCTAAGCAGCTTGGATAGTAAAACCTCCTTATGAGCATAACAGTTCATTACTCAGGATTTTTGAGCAGTTGATACTATTTTTCAAGCAGTAACATGTTTCACAAACAATCTGATTTTCTTTGCTTATTATATTTTGTTTTGCTTTTCTTTTCATTTCATTGAAATAGAATTATTTAAAATAAGAGAACACTTACCAGCAAAAGAATTCTGGCAGACCATAAAGTTGTATGTACCAAAAGACTAAATTTGAGAGTAAAAGTATTCTCAGAGCACTCTGCCATCTTGTCTCGACAGCAGGCCTATTGGGCGGAATTCATGGTATTTAATTTAGGATAATCTGCAGGAAAAGCTAGTCAGCTCCATTAACTTTTACAAATCTACCCTTATTATTACAAAGCAAATGGTTGTCATGGTATAGAGTTTATTTACCCCCAGTTTAAAAGGAGAGAGCTGCTTCTAAAATATCTAATAATATACTTAGGAAATTTACTTAATTGTATACTTAAGGAGTTCTGATCATGAGCCTAGACATAGGAGAACAAAGGTGAGCTTGTTGTGGGTCTAGAGATTAGGGGAAAGGTTGATCCTTATTCTATAACCTAAAATGAAGTTAAACATTGAAATCCTCTATCCATATTTATAGAACAACGGTCAGTACTACCATTAGAAGACAGATCTTGTTAGGGAAAAACCCTACTCAGTGATGGAAGATTCTCACACCAGGTACTCATATTAGTTGACCAGGTCTTTTATTCACAAATATGAACTGACAACCAAGAATCACAAGACACTTGGAGAAAATTAACAGCATAAGAGAGAAATGCCTAGATGAACAAAACAGAACAACAAATTCTCAAATCACTTTGAGAGTCAAAGTAAGTAATAAAATTATAATGTCCATACTCAGATTGGTTTGAATAAACAATACATCTATTAAACAAGAATGGACTGCTTCAAAACAGAATTAGGAGAGCACAAGAAAAAGTTGTTTCAAGAAACCATTAATTTCCTTCCTGAAATTAATAGTGGTACTAAAAGACATAGAGGAGGGAATTTAAAATGAAGAGTACTGCAACATAGAGATAGAAAAGAGGGGAAAATGTAAGAAATGTAGACAATCAAGCCAGGAAGCATATTTCTTATCAAACAATAGACTTAAAGGCAAAGGAGAAGAAAGAAATAGTGAGGAGAAAAACAGTAATAAAAATATTTTAATGAAATTAAAGAGAGAAAAATGTGGGCTATAAGAATATTTTATCAGTGTATTTTTTTCCAAAACAAACACAAAAAATAAAAAAGCAACTTACTGAAAATATTTGTGTGTTATCAAAAATCCCTTATTATGCAATATTACTGTATTGCAATGTTATGACATGATATTGCACACTTGTAAAACCATTGTATATATTCTTCATCAGAGATACAGAAATGAGCAATACCATAAAAATTTGCAAGGGAATGATAAGCATAAATTAGCTCTATAAACAAAGAATAAGCCAATATGCCATCATTTTATGACTGATAAAGCTGAACGGTAAGTNTGATAAAGCTGAACGGTAAGTTCAGGGATATTTGTTATACTTTTTCTATATTTAATGAAATTTAATAGAATTCATAATTTAAAAAATAAAGTAAAATTCTAATTATGCAGCTGTTACTATGAACTTCCCGAGAAAACTGCTTTCAAAAACATACTTTATTTGTAGTGTTTTGTTCTCCTTATTGATTGTCTACTGATAAATTTGAACCTAAAGAGATTATTTTGGGGAAAAAATTTCAAACAGAGTGGAACTTCTGTCCACTCTGAGAGATGGCTTCAGTTACATTGATGAGAAGCAGCAAACATCAGAAAACCTTATGAGAAGCCTAGCAAGTTTCTGAAGTTCATATGAGATTTTACCTACTTCCTTAGAGGGGGATGTCTTTTGAGGGCAAAGTCAAACTGTCTGTTTGTTGATGAAGCTTATTGGTTCAAGGGTAAACCATTTAATGAACTGGGAAAAAAGAGACTATGATGATTTACTCCAAAGAATTATGTAGTATCTACCTGATTCACCTGGAATCTTAAGGGTATTCAGAATTGCATTTAGTTTGTGCATGTAATAATGGGAAATTTCAATTATTTTGCCTATTGAAGTCATTGTGAAATGCTCTTTTTGTGTGTGTGGGGGGGACACTTTTGGGACACTGTGTGTGCGAGGACACATTTGGGACACTTTTTAAATTAAACAGCCATTAATTTGGATATTTTCACGTCAGTAGTGGAAAATGAAAGCAGAAGAGATGGTTAAATATGTGTCCTCCCCGTTCTCAGGAAGCCACTGTAGAGTGTGTTGCATAAATCTTGACACATCTGTATACTAAGAGAAGTACGCCAACAAGAATTCCATAAATGAAGAGAGACAGCTGGATGCCTGGTGGATAGACACATAGATACATGGATAGATAGATTGATAGATCAATAGATAGGCAGACATTCGTATATATCTCTATATAGTAATATGGAAATGGGTATAGAGAGAGACATAAATATGTATTGATTATGAATACAGATTTAACTAGGGAAGAACCTGTGATTAATGGCCTCAATATCACAAAAAGTATATAGCAATAATGCAGAAAGAAAGCAATATTATGACTGGTTGCTTAGTCACCAGGCCGAGTCCAGCTCTTGTGACCCCATGGCCACCAACCCACCAGGCTCCTCTGTCCATGGGATTTCCCATGCAAGAATACTGAAGTGGGATACCATTACCTCCTGTAAGGGATCTTCCTAACCCAGGGATCAAAGCTGTGTCTCCTGCATTGCAGGCAGACTGAGCCATCAGGGAAACCCAATGTCATGATTAGCTAGCCAGAAAAACAGAACATGGAAGTTAGAGCAGAATACTTCTTTTCAGCTCCTGTGGATGAGCCTCTGCATTCTTTCTCTCCTGTCTTTATCTCTTTTCTCAACCAATTTCACCTTCTCAGGCTTTTTCCATTCCCCATCTATTCTATTCATCTCTGTCCTTGAGATGCCTCAAAATCTCAAAATTCATGCACAGACTTTGTGGTTCCAAGAAGAGTTGACAGTAGCCCCTTTGGTTTCAAAGGCAGTGACTTTCAAGTAATTAAGCCTCTACAACTTTAGTGAGTGTTCAGAGTGGACAGCACCCTCCAGGGATGTACAGAATGATCTTCAGAGTTCAGGAGTATAATTTTACCAGTTCTGTTTATGTGCAACTTTTA